>JABUIW010000152.1:2151807-2192458 GCA_013363375.1 Menidia beryllina | reverse complement strand
TGCTGCTCGGATGCCTCTGTTTTTCCTCAAGTGCGATATCCTGCACCACACTGAATTATGCAACGTGCACAGCGTCCATTATCCCACCTGTTAACTTGTGTACTGGCAGTAAAATTGCATTGCACTTTCTTTGTTCTCCCCCCTTCTTGAATCTATGGAAGTGCCAGCGGGTCTAATGCAATTGTGAATTATTGGGACTTGGCTAACCCTTTTATATTGCTTCCAAGCTCAAACATTCTTTGGAGCAGAAACCCAATAAAGCAGCAGTGATTTATGAAGTGTGTGTGTTTTTTTCTCTTCAGTATAGGTATGTGTTTTCTTTTGTTTGTTTTTGTTTTTTGTTTTTCTTAAAGCAATCTTGAGCCAGGCATATCAGTAAAGCGATAAGGAGAAGGTTGCCGATGATGGTTTTTCCATTCAGTGCAGGGAGCAGCCAGAAGGGAGGGGACAAATTGATGCTATTAAAGTGAATGGAAATGTCTGCTGTGAGTGAGAACGACATCCTGACAATAGCTGTGTGTTTGATTCAAGCAAAAAAAAAAGCTCACCTTTCTTTTTCTTCCCCTTTTCTCTTTCTGCCTCTGCCTGCTCTCATATCTTTAGATAACAAATACGCCCCTGCAGTGAGCCTAAACGGTTTTATATTCATCCTGGGAGGAGCCTACGCTCGAGCTACCACTATCTATGACCCAGACAAAGGCAACATCAAGGCTGGTCCCAACATGAATCACTCCCGGCAGTTCTGCAGGTAAGAGATAATTAATGTAGCAGCACCATATGTAAGGTAAAACTCCCCAGTGTGCAATCCCAAAGAATTTTCAAACGCTCGAACGGTGGAGTCTGTGCTGTGTGCGAGCAGCTTCAAAACCCCCTCTGACGTGGCCGCACAGCTTTAAAAAACCCAAAGAACCCCAAACCAGGTGAGCTTTTCAGTAAACTGCTGGTCTTTGTGCGGTAACAGGGCTACGGGGCTGCTGTGAGACAACCTATTCAGGTCATTTAATTAAAAACAGAACAAAGCACGACGGAGTTCAGCTGCCAAACTTCACCCCTGGTCGGGGGGGGGGGGGGGGGGGGGGGAAATAACTTTGCAATTCATGAGCTTGATTTTTTTCTAAATTAGCATCCCTAATGCTGCTCTGCTGCTGGAGAGAAACAGGGAGAACAGGGGATCCGTGGCAGACGGCTGGATTTAATCAGCGCCGCTTTAAAACTATTCCAGTGACATGTTGGTAACCTTTAAGGGGGCAAGTCCACACGTGTGATATTATTCATAGACACTTAACAGCTGATGAAGGGAGATAAATAACAATGAACAGCGGGCTCACTCTCTAATATCTGGACTGGAGTCACTGAGGTGTGCCCTTTAGCAGATAATGAACTGGCTTTCAGGCCTGAGTTCCTCCTATTTTTTTTCTCACACACGGAGGAAGAAAAACAAAAAAAAACACACACACATCCAACAACAGCATTAAAGTAGAAAAAACAACAAAACAAAACAGAGGATTCATGAAATGCATTTGGGAGGCAATTACAGACAGTGATCTTATGTGCAGAGCGCGCCGCATAAATCATGTTGTCAGAGTTATTGATAAGCTGCACCAGCACACGCCGGGCAGCTGTTCTGCTACATTTAACTAAGTCTGACACCCGAGAGGCAGAACGACAAACACACAGCTGCTCGGAGAGAAACGCGCAGACACTTAAGGAGAAAAGAAACAACCAAACTGCAGCGAGAGCTCCAGCACAGGAGCTGGAGCCGGGCAGGTCACCTCACAGGAGAGCAGCCCCAACCCCCCACCCCCGGGAACCGGGAACCAGGGGCCCCCCTCCGCTTCGGATCAGCTGTGCCTCCCCTCAGCTGATTCAGGTTTTATGCAATCATCTGTGGGCATCCCGACAGTGTGTGTGAGTGTGTGCGAGTTGTTGGCGGCGTGTGCGTCTGAGCGTGCGCCTTATGTAAATGCAGCCCGTTCCAAACCCCGGTAGGACGACACGGCTCTAATCAGCTTAAAGCCCAAGTTTTTAATCCTTTCTGCATACAAACTCCTGCTTCTGTTTCTCCTATCAATTGAGCACATTTGTACAGATATTTGCTTTTTTGGTTGTTGTTAGGTTTTCTCTATAGAGACTATAAAAGTGTGTGTGTGTGCGCATATTTGGGGGGTTTGTGTCCTCTTCTACTTCCTTAGCGTTGTTGGGGTTTTTTGGGGAAAAAATGCCCGCACGCAGTGTCAAATTCACTGTGGCGTTTAGTGAACGATGTCTGAGAACCAACTGTGGAGGAACACGCTTGCAGTCGTTCTCCATTTTAGTGGCCTTAGTGATTATTTATCTCTGGAGAGGATAAGCACCTTGAGATAAACCACCTCATTTTTGAGGGGGTCCCCAGAAAAAAAAAGGGCAGATACAGTAGAGGAAACAAATTAAAATTAAATAATCGATACATAAATTATGTTTAAAACAAAACACAACTATACACACTTGAAATAAAAATAAATAATGTCCATACCAAACCCAGATAAAGCAAATGCACATCTCAGAATATGCATAGATAAATTAAATAATAAAACAAGTCCAGGGCTTATTTAAATGTTGAAGAGCGTTTTTGAATGCAGACTCTGACTGGCAGGAGGTCACCAAACCATGTAATCAAAAGGTTAAAGACGTGGCAAGCAAAGTAAAAATCATCCTCCAGATCCTCACTGAGCCACGCCTAACTCTGCCCCCCCCCCCGCAGCGCCGTCATCCTGGACGGGAAGATCTACGCCACCGGCGGCATCGTGAGCAGCGAGGGCCCCGCCCTGGGCAACATGGAGACCTTCGACCCCTGCAGCAACAGCTGGACGCTCCTGCAGTCGCTGCCCTGCCCGCTCTTCAGGCACGGCTGCGTGGTCATCAAGAAGTACATCCAGAGTGGCTGAGGCCCGGCCGGGACGGGCTCCACGCCGGACCAGCAGCCGCGCGGCTCTGCGCTGCGCTTGGAGCCGGACCCCCGGCCGCCGACCTCTGGCCCCCGGCGGCCGCACCGGCCCCCACAGCTGCCGCCCGCTCATCCCTCTGATAAAGCCCTGTGCAGAATGTACTCATGTGGGACTACTCAGCCGTGCCAGGTGACGATGCCTAACCTCCTCCAGTACTGTACGTGTCATGGTAGTAGTCCATCCGCTCACCCAACAGGCGCAGGGACCCTCTTAGTAATTTACAAGCCTCTTGTTTTTTTCCGGTTTTGTTTTTATGAAGCCGCCCTTTCAGTTTGGTCTTTTCCAGATCTGTGAAGTCCCCCCCCCTCCCGTTACTTTGACACTATGACTGCTCAGTGGAAGCCATCGCAGGTCTATCATTTGGTCTCGTTTGACTGATTTTTACATTCGGCAGGTAGACGTTTGTTTGTGGTGTTCGAATGTTTTTTTTTTTTTCCAGTAGTGAAAATCTACACGAGAAGAAACACCAAGGGAGTGAAAAGGACTGTTTCCCTCTTCATCAGTGGACTTGAAAAGATTCTTCTCTCTCCACTGTGTCAGGAAGCCAGATTCCTACTGTGTGGATTTACGAGGTGATTTCAAAACCAGATTTTGAACTCTGCTTGACCCAGTTCTTTAAACATCGGAAAAATCTACCAAATCTAGGTCAGGCAGAGTTTAAAAAGAGAATCTTTTTTTTTCTCGCCCCCCCTTCCTTTATAGATTTTTTTTTTTTTTTTGCAATTCCAAATATCAGGAGGGATGGTAGCTTTTATCCACCCCCACTCTACGCCCGTTCCTTCACTCATACTCTTCTGCTTTCTGGGACAAACACACCACCACAAATAGAGGGAATTCCTCATTCCGCTGACATCTGATCAGTTATTCAAGTTGGGGCAGTTCCTCCGGGAGAAAAAAACTAAACAAAAAAAAGAAAGCACAATATTCACCTTGTGACTGTTATCATGGATGTTATCTGTTGAGCCATAGTTTCCGTCTCTCATCAGCTCCCACCCTCTCTTTCTGTTTTCTACAATGTGTTCCTTTGCAACCCGCAAATGTTTCTGGGTTGCTATTCTGTAAATACAGGAAGGAAATATGTATATTTTAAAACCAGAAGGTGATTCTGTATAAATGTTTTTAGATAAAAAAAAACAAAACTGATAGCCTGGATTCAAAATGTCTGTAAATCTGTACCCAAGAAGGAGAAATTAACAGTTGTTATTATTGAACCCTAATACATATACAAGAACATGAACACCTCGTCTTGTTTTTTTGTGTTTTGTTTTTTTGCCCCCCAGGAGTTATAGGAATCGTGAATGAACCAGTTTTTAAGATGCGGCTTCACAAAAGATTTTCAAGTGATATGCACATGGTTACCTGGTGTCAGCTGCTAAACCGAAGACATCGACGTGCTTTGCTGCAGGAACTGTGTGTGATACGAAATATCCTGCAGCCACATGTCCCAACAAGGAAAAGGGGCAGCTACAAATGTACAATTTGCACCTTTATTCAAGTATATCACAGCAGTTTATTGAGAAATACAGTAAATGTTTCATTTCAAATATAACTTACACTAAAGTAACATTGCGAACTGGTGTGTTAAATACACAAATGAACAGAATGGATAAAGATACAAAACGCCTTGACTAACATAACTGTGTGTGGGGGGGAGGGGGTGACAAAGTAATTCGGGATAGAACAAACCTTTTCCTTCTGCATACTGGACTAAGTAGTCTCAACTACCAGACAAAAATTGGTTGTTAGTCCAAACTGGCTACAATTTATAATAAAGAAGATCACAATGTATGACATTTAACTACCCATATTTTATGTCCAAATGTGTTTATAAATCCTATAAAATAACTCTTTTGGCAGAAACTGGAGACAAAGTGAACAACATTGGTGGGTTTTTAAAAAAGAAAAGAAAAGTCTGGTCCTGTTTCTCGCTCCCTCAGATTCTCTACATTTAAAAAAAAAAAACACCAAAAAAAAAAACTAAGTTAAGTTAGTCGCTTCCAGTACATCACAGTCTGTAACCAATCAATGCAGAAAACATCAGAACGACGAAATAAATAGAAAAGGTGAAAGGGCATGCTGACGCTTGTTGAACCTGAGAGACCTGTAAACCCTTTGAATTCCCCCGTTCACGCCGAATAAACCTGCTACACAAACGCTACACAATTCAACAAAACCATATAGAGACAAAAAAAATAATCAAAGATGCTTCCTGGTCGAGTTAACTTGCAGAACGTACAAAGACTGAATATTAGGAGTAAACCACTTTTAGATAATAAATAATCAGAATCATGAGATGAAAATCTGCAGGTGGGAGAAGAAGGAAAAAAAAAAGGCTTGGGTAAAAGAAGGCGACGAGTGTGTAAAAGAGGCAGAGAACTCTGTGGTTTCTGACAGCCAGAAAACGCGGGAGGAGGGGAGCGAGAGAGCCTCCTCCGTGGCCGAGTACAGCAGAGGTTAAAACGACCTGAACCCAAAGCGGAAAATACACTCGTTCCCCTTAAATCTTCATCTGGCTCAAATGCAAACACACACAACAATCAGAGAGACGCAAGCACCTGTGGGGTCTCCGGCAGCGGCCGCACTGATCTGGTACCTCAGGTGGTGCTGGAGTTGTCACGGCAGTGTTTTCGGGGGAGGACACCGAGAAAAAGAAAACACTGCTTTTTGTACCCAGTAAACAGTTTCTGCATTAAAATAAACTAAGCTGAGGTAGCAATGGTTTTTCCTCTCTGCAGTAGCTAAGCCGTCGTTAGCGGTTTGCATACGCGCCTTTCGCGGTGGTCTCCTAGATTTCGAGAAGGCAGAGGTGAGCTGGGGTTAGAGGTCTGACGTGAGCCGGGAGGAGGAGGAAATAGCCCTCTCCATCCTGCACCTGCTCAAAACATCTTCGAAAGCTTGAGAATACCATTAAACCTTGTAAAGCTTCAGTGAATACCTTAAGATGACCACAGTAAGGGAAACTTCTACTGGGTTGGCCACAGATGAGAATCCAGCTTCTATCGTCTGGCGTTGAAAAATCACAATAAAAAAAAAAAAAAAACCAAAAAAAAATAAAAATAAAAAACAGTTTAAAATTGGGGGGGGATAACAAAAAACATCATGGCATACACTAGTGCTGGGCACTGCCTAGAATGATGTTGTTCATGATAGATTTCATGACCCGAGCAAAAGCAATCTCATGTTTAGAAAAAAAAAGTGTATATATGTATATAAAAATAAAAAAAGCAACAATTACACAACATAACAAGACATTTAGGACCATCTAACACGTTCAGAGATGAGCCGCTGAGCGGCACCGTCACTTAAGCACCTTTTTTAGTGGGAGCGTTGCATATGGGAAGCTGAGCGGGCGGGCGGGCTGTAGTCGAGCTCCCATCACCCCCCCCCCACAGCCGGCCCCGACTGACAACAAGCCGATACGTGTTGATCTCGTATCAGTATTTCCAGAAAGCAGGCGAGTCCTCCACGACCGTTTAGCTCCCCTTTGTGTGTTGCTGTTGTTTAGGGTGGCGTGAAAGTGTTGAGATGGAAAAACCTCGATGTGTTTGGGTTTAGTGACAGCCAGCTGTGGGCTTTTGGGGCTCTCACGTGACTGGGGGCCCCCGCCTTAACGCGGAGCCGGGCTGCTGGCGCAGGAACTCGGCCCCCCAGCTGCAGCCGTCCCGCTGGTTAAGGTGGTAAATAAGGCACACGCTAGGCAGTGCAAACTACAGTTGCCTTCCAATTCTGTACAGCTCTCCAGTTAGTCAGCCGGGGGGGGCGCGTCGAAAACAAACAAACAACAACTGACGGGCAGAGTTTGACAGGGAGAGAAAACATTCATAGTGAGGATGTAGTGGGGGGGGGGGGGGGGGGGGGGGGGGGGCGACCAAAAACGACTCAGAGCCCGACGGTCAGCTGAGACTGGACGCCACTGGTTGATGGAGAGTGAGTGTTTTCGAGTGGGGGGTTGTAGATGATCTTCAGGCTGTGCTGCGCTTCCAAGTCAAACCCCGAGGGGGGGTGGGGGGCTATGGCTTCCCACACCTGATGCCCACAGTGATGGGGGGGGGGGGCATGATGCTTTCATCCTGCTGTGCTAACCTGGCAGAGCTTGCGCTCCGCTCAGTCTGGTTTGTTCGGCGTTCGCCGCTGGCCGGGCGTCCTCGCTGGTGGCTCAGACACGGAGCTGGTCAAGTCGCTGAAATGGCCGAGAGAATTAGCTGCGGAGCGGCGTGGCGATAGCCGGCCTGTGTGGCGGAGAGCTCCACTTGAGAGCGAGAGGGCTCGGCAGTGTCCTTCAGTGATTCAGAACACTGTCTCTCCCCTCCTAGTGGCACTCTGCACTCACACTTCTGCTGGTGAAGCTCTGAGTGTGAGACTGTGTGTGTGTGTGTGTGTGTGTGTGTGTGTGTGTGTGTGTGTGTGTATGTGTGTGTGTGAGCTGCCTGCTGTGGAGAGAAGCGGCCAGGTTGCCATATGACGTCACCCGTTCTGTTTGTATGTCGTCCGAATGGAGAGCAGCATGGATAAAGGTAAGGATAGCACCCGAGTAGCACCAGGGTAGTCGCCGTTGAGGGGGGGGGGTGTGCGCCTGGCACACCTCTGGGGGGGGGTTTGGTTGTTTAGAATGAGTCTGGTTCTGGCCAGGTTCCTGAGACGATAGCACCATTTAATGTCTCTGTCCTCGTTTTCTAAGCAAGAGGGCGCTTGATTTTTTTTTCTTTTTTCTTCCCGTTTTCTTCTTGCTGTCTGTGTGGTTGTTTCTTGTGGTGGGCTGGACGCTGAAGCTCGCTCAGTTTGTGTGTGTGTGTGTGTGTGTGTGTCTTCGTGGTCCCAGGTTGCTCAGGGTATACCTGACGGGTTTGTTCTCTCCGTCTCACAGGAATGTTTCAAAATGCTGGATCCTCTCCTCCATCTCCTGCACCGCAAAAAAAGCAGAGACACAAACAGGCGTCAGCGCTTAATCTCATTTAGCACAGCAAAGTCGGACGTGTGCGACGCGCATCTGTGCCCCGCGCTTTCAATATTACTTGGAAATTTCCCACAGCAAACAACGGCTTTCACCATGATAAATGATGTAAAGTGAGGCAGAGCTGTGCTGGAGGAAGACGGGCGATTTTTCTCAGCATGAAAACAGCAGCTTGACACTGACTGAGTCTGAGCGGAGGAAAGAGAGATGGATGTTAGGCTGCAATAGAGCATGATTAATGCCTTGAAGATGTTAGACTGCGTGCACGCCCTCATCTGAATGGCTGATCGCTGTGACAGATGCCTGTACATGATACCAATTTCAGCTAAAGCTGAAGACCGTCGACTTTACAGCAAGAAGTTATTTTACACTTTTAGTGAATAAGGAAACTTTTGCTCCTAGAGGGGACGTTTGTTTGGGGTAAACTCCTTTGTGTGTGCAGCGTCTGGGCTGCGCTCTGCAGAGGCCTCGTCTCACGCGCTTTGAGCATTTGGCCTCGCAAGGCTATTTTCAAGTTATCCAAAATGAGATGTGCTGTCCCGACTCAGCTAGTAGTCCTGAGCCTTTTTCCCCTCCTAACTGACAGCTAATACTGTAGTCAAACCTCACTGTTAGATTTAAATGCAGTTTGATGTATGTTTCTAGTACTAGGAAAAATGGAAATGATAAAGTGGGACTCTGAATACCAGATAGTTGGGTTCAAATGGCTCCGGCATGCATACGCTCGGCTGAACTGTTCTGCCAGAATCTTCACTGAGCTCACTCGGCCGGCCTCGGAGGTGCGAATTCAGCCAGGCGTCAGCACAAAAGATCTCGCACGCTGCAAGTTACACCTATCCAGGGAGCGCAGGGGCATTTTTCTGTGAAGCTGTGCTGCCTTCAAAGTCGTTAGGAAACAACTGGCGTTTTTAATGTTTAATTTCAGGAGGTTAGGCCCGGTGGCCTTTACTACTCCTCTACATCGTTTCCTTTTAAGCTGAGGAGAAAAAGGAGAAGACCCCTCGTGAGACGAATAAAGCCCTCTCTGTCTAATCCTTCTCTGGTTTCATCTTGCAGCTTGCTCACAGGTACGACCGCCCATCTCCGTACCGGGCCTCGCGCCCCGCTTAAAGAGACGGCGGCCAGCTGTTCGTTTACCTATCGAAATGCAACGCTTTACTCGGCACATTTATCCCCAACCTGCTTTACAACGGTCGCCGGCCTGCTGCTAAAGCTCATGTGACCCAGCGTCTTGTCTAACTCTATTAAAAACAGCAATTATGCACTTAGCACTTCACAGGGCAGTGATCAGCGGCAACTCGCCCGGCTGTAGAGCCGGCACGGCTATGGAAAGCAAAAGTGACATGCGGCTGGGTAAAAAAATAATACATTTTTAAAAGTCATTTGGAAAATTCAGCTTATTAGGCACAGCCCGCGTTCTAGACACCTCGACGCTCTGAACACCTGTCCGTTCTCCGCCCCACACACACCGCTGTGCACACAACCCCCTTCACTGCCTTTTGGTGCCTGATCCAAAGTGAATCCGCCTGGAGGGTTTAGACCCGGCCACCCTCTGGAGGCTGTGCCCTCTGTGTCAGTGACACAGCTGGGCCTGAAATGCCCTCCCGGCATGAGGACCTTTAAGGCAAGGTCAACGACTGGGTGAAGCGTTTGCACAAGAACAGTCTTAGTTCCCTATGCTGCCATCCTCACAATATATGTATTAACCAGAAAAATAAAGAAACGGCATAAGATCCTCGGCTCTCAGAGCACCACATCACGTCTCATAAATGGCTTTAGAGCACAGTTTTCGCTTTAAAGTCGCCTCGTCTCTACCCTCACATCACTTTTCCACAGGGCCGTGTGCACTGGATCAACAAAAGACGACAGAGTGAACGTTTGTGCTGTACAAAGCCACGGACACCCCACCAACATGAACAAAAAAAATAAATTGCATTTGTGACAGTCTTCAGCAACAGGCACAAAGCAAGCACAGAATAATAATTAAATAGTTAAAGGTCCGATTCTCTAACCGGGTCTTTAATTGGTGTCTGATACACGAACAGAATGATAATAAGAGGTCCTGATGCGATAGGAGCGGCAGTTGTGGATAAAAGTTGGCGCGTTTCTGTGTGCAGAGCCGGTGCGTTCCTGGGCTTTCACTAAAAGCGGGGCGTCGTGCGCTCCCTCGGCAAAAAGGTCAGCTCCTCTGTAGACTGCATGGGCACGCTCCATTTCACTCAGCTCAACCGTGTACACACAAACACGGCGAGCTGCCACGAGCCATTAATGCGGTTGAACCACCCCCCACCCCCCCTTTTTTCTTTCTGTTAAATCAGTGCACGTGCGTGGCCGTGCACGTTGCTGCATTCTCGGGGGAGCTACAAGGAGACGACCTGCGGTGGAGCCGACACGCCTGCTGGAAACACGGGCAAACAAAACATGTGTCAGATGAGCCGACATTTCTGCACTCAAAACACCAATTTAGTCTGGCAGCATGAAATGAGCCCAGACACCCCCCTCACCCCCCCCACCCCCCCCCCCTCCCCCCCCCCACCAGCCGACCTGTCGACAGGAGGCACCACCTGGCTGTCTGCTGCCTCCCCTCTCCTACACGCTGACAGCCAGCTCTGGCTTCCAGCGTTAGGACGCTGTCTGCTCTGTCCTAACACGGGCAGCAGATGACCAGATGGGATTCTGGGAAAATATACTACAGGATTTGGGTTTTTTCTTCTTCCATGTACTGAAAGTTGTCAAAATAGATTAAGAACTACAGGAGAAAAAGTCCTCTGATTCTGTGGGGTTATGGATGCCGGGGTGGGGTGAGGTATGCTAAATTTCCTTTTTCACATATCCCAAATATTCAATTCTGACAATGTATTTGATGCCACCAAGATCGTATGTAGGTTGCGGGGCACAGAGGGAATTTAACTTGCCAAATAATGAAGTGTTGTGAGGAATTCATTCTGGGGCTTTGATAAAAACTTTTAAATCCTTGCTTTCTGTGTCCCCTTCTGCATCACAGGCACTGATAGAACCCTTTTATTTGCCCTCAATCCAAGAGTTTCCGCTGTCCTCATTAGGTCATCTGGGGCAAAAAAAGGCCACCGAAGCAAAAAAATAAAAAGAACGTCCACCCTGATATAGATTGTATTGGCGCCATCGCTGCCCAGCTCCGCTTCCATGGAGGATATTTATCCTGGTTCTGTCGTGAGCTCAGAGACTGCCAAACACCATGTCTTCTTTCAGCCTGTCTTACAGCGTAAAGATGTCTGTATCTGCACTCCCACGTGAGAGACCGGGGCTTCTCTGATATCATTTGCCCTCTTCTACTTTTCATGGTGCCTGGAAGGCAAAACCAAAGCAGCCTATCAAATAGCAATGTGAAATGTGTTACTTCGAGCGAGTTCTTCTCTCTGAAGGAATTCTAATCTGCTGCACAATGAAAACCAAAAACTGCAGAACACACCCTCCCATTTCAATAATCACATGCTCATCTTCTGATGGTATACAGCTTTTCTTTAGCAGCTGTAAATTGATTAAAGGTTGGAATCACAAAACATTGTGCACTAGCATAAATAAAAAAAACATAAAAACAGCTTTGCAGCTCATGTAAAATGGTCTGTTGGAGTTTATTATTTCACCCTCCTGCACTTGATTTCAAATTAAGTCATTTAATGAATTTTACTTTGTCCATTTAAAACAAGAAAGCTGAAGACTGAATACCAAATAGATCCACTTAACCAAAAGTAGGGGATGAGAACATATCATTAACTGCTCATTTGAGTTCAACGATGTCTCTAATTTTTCATTATGGAAATTGTCCATAACCTGTGTCAACATGCTCTTGAAAACCTGTGAATGGTCATTAGAAAGAGCTCGAGTGCTTGTGTCTTCCTTTTCTTTTTGTGTTCATCAGTTCTGTTCAAACGTCTTGAGCCATCATTCGTTTCTTTATACATTTCCAGGAAATATATTATAAAAGTCGGTCCCTATTATGATTATCACTCAGAATGACGATTTCCAGTCTACTTCTTGCACCATTTGTTTCCCCTTGCTGAAGAATGGATTTCTAACAGCCACCCTACCATAGAGGCAATTTCCGATATATCAGTTCACTATAGCTGGACAAAATCTGTTCCTGTGTTAGAGGAATTAATTGATTTTGATCCCGATGTATTTATATCTTTCGCAATCCCTGTTTTTGTCAAAAATTATAATTAGACCTGACACCTTTACCCTACATAAAAACACACTACACACCTTGGTGGAGTTCACAAGGCCCAAAGGACTGTTAAAAGAACAATAACGATTAAGCGAAAGACTGGCTTTATGCAACGTATTTAGAAATAAAGAGTATTTGAAGAGTTCTTCAGATAACTGCATGTGAAAAGTGAAGCTGCTGTAGTATATATTGAATATTTAAAAGCATTTTTTGAAGGTTAGGCCGGCGTGTGCGTCTCTGACCTCCAGTAGCCGGGTTTTGTCGTACTCTCGCCTGTGCTGGTAGATACACTGGCTGAGGAGGGAATACAGCCTCTCCAGCTGTTCCACGCTGTAGCCCTCACTCCTCTTCACCACCATATCCAGCAGAGCCTGTGAGGGGGGGAGGGGGAAAAAGTGAGAGAAATAACAAATTAAAGTTTCATTTGCCTCACAAAACTTCCCAGAAACGCACACCATACATTATTACTGTGTGCACAAAGAGAGGATAATGATACAGATGCAAACAGACAGTCCAACAACGCTGAATGACCTGTCACGCAAGCAAAACACTGCGGTCGGTGCTCGGAGGTGCAGCATTTGGAGGTCAGCCTTATTCAAAAGCAATTACGATCAGACTGACAGCTAATTAAAGCTAATCATAATTAGAACCAAGTTTACATTTCACTGTTACTTTAATTAAAACACTGTGAACAGTAGAAAGCCCCTTTAATTGACCTGTTCCTTCGCATTTCAACCGAGCCAAAGTCGGTGTGCGCACGCGGCTCTATTCAAACACGGTGCTCATCAGGATGCACGGGGCCCAGCCTGCAAAGGCACAATAATTAATGTTATCATCCCTGGCATAAGGCAAACAGAGGAACCTCAGCAGCTACCAACCGCAGCACACCCGAGTGTGTCAGAGCCACAAAGCGGGATGGCGACCACTTATTAAACACACAAAACGCAGGTAATGTCATGATTAATAGGACGTGGATGTTTGTCAAAGTCTTTCATCAGTGAACATCTGAGAGGTAATTACAGCAAACAGAAGAAAAATTGCCGAGGCACAAAGGTTAGCGATGTGTTAATCGCTGGCGACCATCTGACATTGATTTCTGGTTGAAATGACAGTCGGCTTGATTAAAGGCAAAAGAAGAGTCCACAGCGAGAGAAACTTGACCCTGGCGAGTGAATGGAAGTTTGAGCTTACCGGCAGCGATTGGTGGAGCATCTTTACTTTAAGCGCCGACTTTAAACACAAACTCAACACAAACTATTGCTTTGTGTTGCGGTCATTACCGCGACGCCGTCCCAGTCGACGAGCTCGCCTCCTGCTCGGCTGGCTCCGTGCTGATAAGCAGCACCGGCTGGGAGTGTTCGAAAAAACAAACATCATCAAACTCCGTCGGCTGTCGTCTCCCCTCAGCCGTACTGACTGAAGCCCCGGATGGTTTTGGCCCAATGCAGACGACGCAGCCAGTAAAAACTGAAGTTGGAGAGACTACACCACAATATCCCAGATTAGTTTTTTTTTTTACCTCTTCAAATTGGTAAAAATAATCAGATTACAGCTGTTTAAACTGAACTAGCGATTTCCTCTAATGGGCCGATATTTTATGCTCAACTCGCCACATGGAAGCCTGAATAATGACACCATTCACAATAACACAACTTAAAAATGTGAATTTAAAACAATTAAATGAAGAATAATCTAATAGTCAGTGTTGGATCATCTCCAATCTAATCCGCTGCTTTGCACTGCTGCATGAAGAACTCATAAGAGGCCAAAAAAAGACCATCGCAGCAAGATGCCATTTTAACAACGTGTGCATAAAAGCTCTAATTAGCACCATTACAACCCATCTCACATGTAGGGGAATGTGTGGCGCCCCCCCAGGCTTGAATGTCTATCTATTTACATTATATCTTGCTTCAAGTGCGTGCCGGTACCTTATGGAGCACCTTACCTCCATTACAGTGTCTCTCAAAAACCGCAGGCCATTTCGAGGCGTATGTAGCATCGCTTTACCTCATTTTCAATCCCATTTAAGAAAAAAACACACACACACAAACACACACACACACACACACCCCGTTCCAGAGCATTCTTAGCCTCCATTTTGTGTTTTCACTCTCCTCTCGCTCGTGGCTTCACCTTCCTCCTCCTCTGGCTCTCAGCATCCCCAGGCTTTGTTCTCTCTTCTTACCAGGCTGATTGCCGGCGAGCACTTCCCGGCCTTTGTCAGCTTGATCGGGAAAGTTGGCGTCTGTGAGTGTGGTAAGTGGTCTCAGAGTGTGTCTTACACGGGCTCAGTGAGTGAGTGAGCTCACAGCACACAAAAGGGCAGTAATCCCTTCTGTTAAAGACTACCACTGACACGGACCATTTAACCCCACCCCCCTGTAAACTCCCTGCTCCATCTTGGCCTCCCCATCTTTGCTCACATCAGTTTCCTCCCTCACGTCTCCATCCACCGGCGGTCCTCAGACCACAGGAGAGGGCCTGAGACCCACCAAAGCCAAGCAATGATATATGGAGAGAGTGAGCCCTAAATGGAGAAAGTTTGGAACAATAAGGGGAAGTGAAATGTGTTTCGTCTCCACTCAGACGCTCTGGAACCAGAGCACTTTAGAGTTAGAGTAGAAATGGCATTGAGGTCAAACTAACTAATAATGTCATTTCAAAATGGTTTGGTAGACACAATATTGAGAAGCTGAGTCTATTAGGGGGAAAAGGTGGGGAGTGCTTCTCCAGGGATATATGCATGGCCCTCCCTCTCTACCGCATGATACCATTAAAGCATTTGAGGATTCCGGGGGACTTTCGGCTGGTGAAAGGCAAAGAATCACACCAAAATTGGACAATTGGACAACTGCGACTTCTGATTCATTAAACGGCAATAACCTCCGTTCATTAACAGCATATAGAAAACAGATGGGGGATTAGTTCTTTAAGGCATAACAGAATTAGAGGTTGGAAGAGAAAAAAAAAAACTTTACTGGGGGGCAGTCTTATGGCCACCTTACTTCTACTGGACCAGCGTGCCCACAGTTCCAATCGTGCCCATAGTTCCAATCAGCCACCCGATAGAGATATGTGTTCACCCTTGAGATGTTTTTGGAAGTATTTTTTTTCTCCTCTTTTTCTTCCTTTTCTTTTTATGTGTTACGGGCCTGAAATGCAGAAACTGATCCAGCAGCCTGTGTCACTAGGGACACTATTAAGCCTTCGATATCTGCCTCTAAGAGAGCAATTCAGCCTCTTCTTCCTGTCTCCACTTCTTTTTTGTCTCTGGCACTCGCAGATGGATGAATTATAAATGATTCTGGTCTGTTTGTAACTATATAAAACTTGCGTAGAGTCCAGGCAGAGGCTGGATGTGGCCCTGTTGGATGATGGTTTGCCTGTGGAAGAGGCTAAGAAAAAAAATAAAAGAATCCCTGTAGCAAATGATATAGTTTCCAGGGCACTTGGTCACACAGGTAATGCAATATTGATGTTGTTCTAGGGGTCGGGGGGGCAATCGTGATAAATCATATTAGTGTTGTCCCAGCACATTAAAATTAAATGGCGCTGACTTTCTACCAGCCCTGAAACAACTATGTTTATGTGTTTATGTTTATGCATTTGGCAGACGCTACTGCTACTACTACTGCTCATCCTGAATATTCAACAACTGGAATTTCCTTCATTTGACAGCTGTGAACTCTATTTGAGAGTAAAGTGGAGGAGAGAAAAAGGTGGAGTTGTTTAATCTTCAGGCATGAGGCAGTTCCACAAGATCTATGTTAAATATATGAGAGTCAATCTAGACTTTTTACTATATATTTTAGTACTTTATAAGTATGACTTTGACTAAACGGTGTGATAGATCAGTGCTTCAGCAACTCTGATTATGAAAATGTTGGATTTAGGAGGCGAGTCGAATAGGGAAAAAAAGTATATCAAATTAAATTGATTTAAATGTTATCATAGTCACCAGTGCACAAAGATCAATAAAGGAAGCTTAGGGACTTAAAGCGGTTTTACTGGGCAGAGGATAAATCGAACCATTCTGAGGCTGCAATCTGGAAGTCAATCCAAGTTTAATAAGTGCCCTTCCTGACACATTTTAAAATTAGATCTATGGAGTAGAGCTGGGCTGATAAACTGGCCTGACTGATACGGTTCATTAGTTTATCTCTCAGTTAAAACATCCAGCGGCTCAGTACACAACCACAATGGGCCTGGATTTTCCTCACACTGCATGTAAACCGATGGCAGCCTTGGCTCTAATAACCAGTAGACGGGGAGGGCAGGGAGGCTGACAAACAAATACACACATCCCAGGGCAGCAGGTGACTATATGAAAAATGGTCGCGTTTGATATCGGACACGGTACACAACACCTAACATTCGCCTAACACGAGGCCGAATGACATAGTGGTGTTTTTCTGACAAACAGAGTGTGAAGTTGCTTTTGTGAAATGTGCCAACTGTGCAAAAAAAAAAAAAACATGATCAGCAATAACTGTTGACTTGTGTGTCAAACGATGAGGTTTTTAATTCATTACCCTGAACAGTCAGCTTTGAAATACGGAGTTTCATTAGGACCAGGAAGTCAATGAAAGACGCTAGCAGTTCTGAGTAATGTTAGAAAAATAACAGCACAAATGCTTAATTTACCGCTCTCCTCCTCTCACCCTACTGATAAACTGTCAAATGTGAGAGCTTCTTAACAGAACTGTTTGCTTTAAGTGGTACACAATGAGCAACTGTATACAGAGAGCGGGTAAAAAAATAAAAAATAAAAAAAAACTAACGCTTCCAGCTGCTTTTAAGTTGGCAAAAGTGCAGCCAAGCACTTAAAATAGCATTTTAATGTCGTGCTCAGCTAATCAGGTGGTGTAAAATGTTTGGTTTATACGAGCCGAGGGCACAATAAATCAGACTGTAGGCTTGGGAAAACAGCAAACCCGTCCAAAGTATGACGGGAATGACAGAAACTGGCATGTTTATGTCCTACGAGTTATTGACACAACTAGCCCTCGCATGTATGGCAATGAGGCACAACTACCAGAGGGCAATTACATGCAAACAGCAGCACGGTCAGAACCATCAGTGGGACTGAATGAAAATAAAAGAAGGAGCACTTCAAATGTCATCTATTTTTATTGACAATCAAGCCACGGTCCAGCACTGCCATTACGCCGCTCTCTTTCCAGCAGACATGTGGCCACTTCGCCGGAGGGGCTCGTGCTGTCTTTATGAAGCAAGATGACAAGCTGAAATGGGGCCCTATTTCTGTTGACGGGCATTTTCAACAAACAGGAAATCCCAACATGCTTTAAAAGCCAAGCATCAAGCCAAAAGATTGTCTGCTGTGCCAGCAACAAGGAACGCTCTTTTTTTTCCTTTTTTTTCTGAGCATAAAAGCAGACGATAATCTGTGTGTTCTCGGTAAAGATGGAGATGGGGGGGTGGAGGGGCTTGGCCAGATTGGATTTCTTGTTACAGAAATTCTCATCTGCAATCCTCGGCACCACTTCTCGCCCATCTGTGTCCAAGTGTCTGATTCGTGATGAAAGAAAATGGCTGAGAATGAGAGGCAGCATGGAAATGGGAGGAAAACAAGCCCCTGCACCCCATTTGCTGATGCTGAGGAATTCATTTTGATCCAGACAGCGTCATGCGTCATTTCAGTAAAACAACCAATAACTGAACTTGATTTTACTAAGTGAATGAGAGCAAATAACTCAGGCCGTGAGTTTCAGAAAGTGAAATAAAACCGTCTGTCCTGCAGTTCTTGAGCTCAGGGTTGGTGAACAGACTCATCAAACAGAGTATTCGCCTCCAAACAGGTTTCAGAGCTTTTTCCATCACACTAAAAGTAAAAAATAATGAGCCCTCGACAAACAATGAATACAATTGAGGAGAGAAGGAACAGGGCACCACTGCCTGCTCCCCCACCCCACCCTCCCACTTAAATCAGGCACAGTGCCAGTTCCAGCTCTGGCAGCACATATCTGCTTAAATGGGGACTCTCATCCTGTGCACCAGAAATTCAATTTGTCCCGTAAGCCTGGGAAGGAAAAAAAACAATTATTCACAGTCCCCTCTCTTCACAATCTGCTTCTTTAAGATATATCCCTTCTTCTCCACACTAACAAATAAACCCCAAGATTAGTGCTGCGTGAGGCTGTTTATAGGGGGGCGGCCGGTTGAAACGCAAAGATTAAGCCAACTAAAATGTCTGTCAATCAGACTGGAAGATGGGAGTCAGGTTCAGCAAGAGAGGATGTGCCCCCCCCCATCCCCACAGGACATGTGCAAAAGCCACTAGATAATGGTTTGATAGCTGGATGTCACTTCAGAGCATGCAGGAGTGGGGTAAGCGCATGTCAGAGCAACACTTCTTTTACACCAATTACACTACACACAGCGCTCTAAAACTAACCCCCACCCCTCAATCTGATCAGCGGGAACTGCTGTCAAGGGATCCCACTGAGCCAAGGCTCCAATTTACACTTGGGGTATTAGGTGGGACCATAGCGTGACAGTGTAAAGCACCAGTGAGACGCATCGCGTGCTTCCTGTGACTTGGTCCCATCCTGGCTCACGGGCTGGCGGATCCAGAGGGGCCGAGAGCGGCTCATGTTTGAGTCATAAACTTGTTTCCTGCACATTTTTACCGGAACGACACCTGTTGATGGGGAGATGTGAAACCAGTGTGCCTCAGTAATTGGCACCCACCGACGCTGGAAGGGAAGGGCGCGTGTTGTTGATCGTCCAGCGCCGCACGAGGCCGACAGAAAGTGGCATGAATACGGGATGAGCGGTAAAGGAGGGATAAGCTTAACTTATCCATCTGAGAGGGGCAGTGTGACAGCCTCAGCTCCAGAGATCTGGGGGAGGCTTAAGGCTGGTCACCCATGATTGCACTTCCCCATCCTCCACACCTTGATTCTTTCCTTTTCTTTTTTCTGCTTTTTTATCCCACTCAAATACTCACTTTTCAAACTATGTGCTTTTTAAAACACAAAAGCCTTCAGACCAAAAGCAGAGGGCGCCTGAGACGGGCATCCATGCTGTTCTCTGCTGTCCAACATTGTGTTCCTGCTGCAGGAGAGGAAACCACTTCAGCTGCTGCTGGTTCACTAAAACGACCATGCACGGTTACCCTTCCAGTGGAAACTGGCCCGAGCTGAGGCTGATCGCCACCATGGCCGCTAACAACATTTGGACTGAGACACACACATTCACACGTGCACGGGCTACTTCATTCCGCTCCTTTTGCATATTCAACTCTCCACACCAGAAGTGATTTAACACTTCACTGGATACGATGAGTGACCATCAAGAGTAAAACAATGAACCAAAGCCGTTTCTCCACACAAGGAGGAGAAAACTCTGAAAAATCCTCTCACTCGTGTGTTCTGAGGTGTTGCAGGAATGTGTCAGACAAGCTCAGGTCACAGTATCTGTTGGGAACAAAACGCTTTGTGGATATGATGGAAAAAAATGTCTGTCTTTGCATTACATGTCTTGTTCCAAAAGTGACCCGGTTTTGTACTTTTAAACATTTCATTCCTCACCGATGGGGAATGAGGGAGGCTTTAATAGTTACAAAAAAACATACATCCACTTAGAACTTTGGTGTTTAGAGTTACGACAGCGCCAGTGAATACATTCTAATAAGCCGGGACACTAACTTCTGCATTTTCTCTCACTAAGAGGGCCTATTGCATAATTCATGCTGCTGAATTATTTAATTTGCTGAATTATTTTTCTAATGTGCCTCAGCATTGCCGCATAAGGTAACGTCGCTGATTCTTGGCTGCTAAAATAATCGTTTACAACAAGTGATAAGAGATTTTTTTAGAAATGGCTAAAGAGCGACGGCTTTTCCCACTCGAAGGCGATGGACCTCTTTGTTACCGGCTTGTCTGCATGGATCACTCTACCTGTTAAATCTCAAAGAGCCGCGCACAATGCCAAATCCCTGCAGCTGTGCCATATTTCATGGTCTAAATTAGAACAAGGACAGTGTAAAATTAAGCAAATGGGGGTTTAAATAGCGGAAACATTGGTTGTCTAACCTGTTAATAATGAATGCCATTAATGTGCGTCTCTGTTTAAAAAATGGAGTGACTTCTTTGTCTGCTTCTGCCTTTAAAAGCTTTTTTTCATCATCATTACCTTTGACAGTAAGCACAGGTGAAGTAACTTCAGCTAATTTTAACATGGAATTTGCTGCACGTTTTTAAAAACCGTCTGTTTTTTTAAAGGCCTAAATTCATGTTGAGACAACCAGAACAACAGTCATAGCAGATTTCATTTGTAAGAATGTTTACCAAAAGTCGCTGGTGGTCGACCACTACAGGAGGGATGGGGGGGGCGGGTTGTGGCTCCTCCTCTGCTGCTCCAGCGGATCCCTCCAGCTGTTCTGAGGGGCCCCACTTGCTTGTCTTCACGTTGGATCCATCTATGAAAAGGCAGATGCTTAATAGATGGGAGGAACATTAAAAGCGAGAGATATTAAACTTTTAAGACCTGTGATGGCAGCAAAAATTATCTTAAAAATCACACCAATCTGAGAGTCCATTCTTTGTCCTGATGATGGGCCACAAAGCACAAAGTGGACCATTTCAGAGAACAAAAAGAAATGGCGGAAAAAAGAAAATCACCACTTCAAGATTAGTGCAATACAACACAGCATGACATAGGAAATATCTTTTTGAAGCCACCAGCAGCTGGTGAGTGAGCAATACTTCACATCTGGCTTCCTTTCTGTCCATTTCTATCAGCGTTCAAAAATCACTTTGACTGAAACAAAAGGCCCGGCTCAGCCTGGAACCACAGAGGGGGCAGGGCAGTTGCGCTGTCTGCTGGCTAGAGAGCCACAGTTTGCTTGTTCTAAGTGATCCTCTGATGCTTTCATTGTATCTCATCAGCACCATTTCAGCCAGCTCCTGCTCAACACATGCTGAGCCGCATGGCTGTAGTTAAACACATGCATCTGAGGTGAAGCGCAAAGCCTACTTCTATAGCAAATCTATACCAAAGGGCATTTAGGAAAGGTGTTAAAAATGGCATGCAAACTGCTGAGATATACCATCTTTACATACTGTGTGACAGAGCAGCAGTATTCGTGTCTAACTCGTAACAGCAAAAGCAAAAAGGAATCGAAATCGAAAAAGGTAATTTATCATTGACCTGGCTCCCAGTCTTCCACCATTTATAATTAAATGGTGGGAGATTTAGTATCTGCCATCAGGGCAGAACAGTTAGCAGGTGAAGTCGAGGTAA
The DNA here is from genome assembly GCA_013363375.1 of Menidia beryllina. Taxonomy (NCBI): domain Eukaryota; kingdom Metazoa; phylum Chordata; class Actinopteri; order Atheriniformes; family Atherinopsidae; genus Menidia; species Menidia beryllina. The sequence continues at coordinate 2,171,049 of JABUIW010000152.1, read as the reverse complement.
AAGAAAGAAAAGCTGTGCTAAAGGCTGGCCGCATACCTTGTACATCTTGATGCTCCTCAGCAGTTTTTGTAACTGCACCACCTGCCTGGGTATGATGCTCCTGAGTTGGTTCACCCTCACTCTTATCTTTGTGCTCTTCCTCTTCTGGTTCATGGCAGCCCTCAGCTGTGCTCTGAGCAGTCCTCATCTCAGCCTCGCTGCTCCTCTGGGGGCTCTGCGAGTCCAGGCTGTCCAGGGACTCGGTTCCATTCACACAGTCCACTTGTGCACCTAGACGGTCCTCTGTGTGATCAGGCAGGACCTGAGCGCCCGAGGCCTCAGACAGTTTGACCGACGGCTGAAAGCGAGCCTGTGGGGCCTGGCTGTCTCCCTCTGCATGCGGATGAGAGCTGCCATCAAGGCACTGTGGCTGGAGTTGGTTCTCTACGTTCTCAGACTCTGCCGCTTTTGGGGTGGGCTGTTGCTCCGCCTCCATCACCTCCATGGTTGACTCACTGGTACCTGGAAGCTTGGCGGGGGGGACAACAGGGGGCTCATTGGAGCTCTCCTCCTCTGTAGAGGGGATATGGGGATGATGACCATTGGGTTGGGGGCCTGTAGTGTCACAAGACGATTCCTCATCCTGTGTCAAACACGAGTCACTGGGTGCGGCCGCTTCTGCCTCGGGCTCCTCCTCTTCTTCTTCTGTTCCTTTCTTGTAAATCTTCTTCTTACGTATGATCCCACGCCCCCAAGATGGCCGTCTGCGGATCTTCCGCTTTATGTGATCTGTGATGAAGACAGGAAAGACTGAGCATTACCGGCTAGGAGGCAACCCACACAAACACCAAATAACAGAAGGCTTTAATCCTTCCACTGCACTCCGTGTCATTGTTGAGAGCTCTTTAGGGGAGGCTCAGAAAGCGAAAAATGCCCCATCTGCCCCGTAATGGACGATATTTAAAAGTGTATATGGATACTGAAACCTGAGGACAAAAGATGGGGCATGGGATTGGAGGAGGAAGGAGGGAACCGAAGGCTGCTCTCACAAAAGGCCACTTAAAAGTGCCATAGCAACCAAGCAAGGATGCTAAATGCAGTAAAACTTCAAGGCATTTGACTCCATTTGCTGCTCCAAGCGGCACACTGTGATACAGACCAGAGCATCAAAGTCACAGTGAAGGGCAGCTGCAGAAAGGGCCACTCCAATTCACGGGGGGAAGAGAGATTTGAATGCCGCAGAGCATTACGACGACTGTTCAAAAGAATCTTGCATCCATACCATAAAGAAACGACTTTTTTTTTGAGGGGGGGGTCAAGATAAACTTTCTAAAAAAAACAAAACAAAGAGTCAAGCCCCATTCATCCTCTTTGACGTTTCCCAATTCAATACAACACCAAGATGAAAGTCTGGTGGCTCGAAAAAGACGAGCAAAAGGGGGAACTTTGGTTAAGTTTTTTTCCTCTGTGTGAGAGCTAATGGACAGGACCATTAGATCCCAGCAGACTCATTAAAATCCATAAAGTCCCTGTCATTAAAGTGCTGCTGGGGGAAGGTGGGGGGGATCTAAATCTGCCAAATGCTAAATTAATACCATGCAAAATTATCATGAGTACTCAGAAAAGATCATGAGTAAAGCTTTTTGCCTTTATGCTTCAGTCGTTGTGGCATCATTTGAGTGCACCTTCACCAAAGAGATGTGAATAGGCACATTAACAAGAAATGAGGACGTGCCTATGGGTTGCTTTCGCTGCGGCTTTCAGCTGGGTTTTATATTCTCTTTCTAAAGATGTGATTAACCACCTTGTACAAGTTCCTAGCCACTAACAGCAATTTACATTTGAGAAATAATAAAGGGGGAAAAAAAGTATTTTATTTTTATCATGACTGTGTTCTCTTGTGGGGTTTACCAGTCACAAACTTCCCCCACTCCAGAGGGATCTAGATACATTTCAGGTCAATTTTAAAAAAAGGATCTAGGTTTACGGCCACTGTTTTCCATGGATTTCCATGCAAATTTCAATTTCGCTCTCAACCCCTTTCCTTCACCTCCAACTACCCCCTTGACCATCAGTAGGAATTAAGCTCTCAAGTTACATCTGCTCTGTTCGAAGAGTGAAATCCATCTTTCCCTGGTTATTCAAGCTCACAGCAGAATGCACTTCAGTGCCGCCTCTGATAGTTTTACAGCATCCTCTCTTTGTTATGCACAGGTGTCCAGCCTCCAAACATGCTTCAGTAGTGGTTTCTATAACCAGTTTTGTTTCCCTGGAAGCCACTCGTATCATCAAAGGAGAAAACAAAACAAAACCATGTGATCGTGGGGGTTTGGCAACACACTATTTTACAATATACTCTCTGGAACAGGAAGGCAGAGGGTTACCTTGAGCTAGCGTGCAGCTTCGGGGATGAAAAAAAACAAAAAACATTATCGGGAGCACTTGTTTCCTCTGTTTGGCCCTTCCAAAAACCATTATGGGTGTGAAATGCAGAGGTCCTCTCTCTACTGGGTGACATCTTTGTCTGTGTCGCCTGCATCCTTCAAACTACAAGTGGTCTGCAGTCCATAAAGTCACAAGGCTGGTGAAGACCTCAAGCTCTGAATCTTTGTTTCGAACTGAGCTCGTCTGGATAGTCCGTACCCTCTATCCACCAAACCTGCTTGATCCTCCAGATCTCATCCATGGCTCAACGATACCCCATGAAACATGCAGGCTGACCTTAGAGCCCCTGAAAGGAGAAAGAAGCTCCTTCTGGTCTATCGCACCTTCCATCTCAAATGTGTTCTTCCTCATGCAAGTGTAACTGCTGCTAAGAGTTTTTTTTTGGTTGTTGTTTTTTTTTTTTTAACAATGTCAAGATCCAAAAAGGCACTTGCTCCCAGTACTCACATTCTAATTTCAACAGTTTACACATTCATCCTGCAGCTACCAAATTTTCTTCATACTTTAGCAAGAAAACAGGTGGCCGCCATCAGCAGCCAATTCACTGCACCACTTTGGCACAGTATGTGTCCAACAATTGAAAACTTCCCCAAAGCCCCAACAAATAGCACTCTACTGAGAGTGAAATGAAGCCAGACTGGCAGCCAGGTCAACCCTTAGTGCACATGCACACAGCCAACCACTGCACCATGTCATCTATACTCTCAAACACGGGCTTCACGGGCAAAGCACCCTCTTGGTTTAAATCCTACCACATTGTACCATCAATAAAGACTGTTGTGGTTAGGTAACAACATTTTGAGCTCACTGTCTAAACACAGAGATGTCATGATTGATGACCAGCGGAGTTTCTCTGACCATGTGGCTTCTGTTGCCCGGTCCTGCTGCTATGCACGAACACAAAAAGATCAGACACAAGCTCCATTAGGTAAACCCTGCATATTTTAAAAACGGGACACGTCCGATTGAATTCTTTCTGTGATTACAAACGTTGTTAAACTCGGTTAAAAGTTGCCGCAACGTAAGAAGTAGACCTCCAGTCTAAAAAGTCCTTATTTTGAGAGGCATGCTCATACTCTGAATAAATTGGTGCATAGAGCATCTCAACTCTTAGCGGAAACTGCAGAGTTTCATCAGGGGTTTACTCATTTCTAGCAGTCTATGCACAAGCTTATTATCCAGTAAATGTTGCTCTGATTAGGTATGCAAACCACTTAAACCACAGCAACATTTCAGCCACTGTGTATGCTCGATTCACTGTATTCGTGGATTAAATGCACTGAAACTGAGGGCTCTCTGGAGAGGCACTGTAAATTCATTTTGGAGACAATGAACCACCCCAAGCCACCAACCCTTGGATGTCATCCCTTCCGTTACCGTTGGAGCATTTCTCTAGTGGGTAACGCGGACCACCGGCAGAAATAGTTTTAAGGTCAGTATTTTCCTTTCACTGTTTTTCTTTCTTTTTTTCAAACAAAAGAGGCAGATTGGTTTTAAGGCTGGCATGACTGGCACATGGGATGATTGCTCAGTCGTAACAGGAGAGGAAGAGACTAGGAAAGAACAATAACAAAAGAGGCAGAAACCAGGCCAGACATCTTGGGTATTTATGAGTAGTGGCATCACAGCACTGAGCGTTTCTTCATTTCTGAGCATATCTTTGTTTTTATTTTGTCAGAATCCTCACTTTTGACCACATTTTCTTTCAACCCTTCAGAATTCAGCCCCTGTGATCCCACAGTGATTGGTAATATCGAGGCTGTGCTTGGATCCCATTAAAAATATCTTGTTTCTTTGCATCGAGGTTGTCGTGTACGCATTGAGTAAATATACGCTGTATGCAAAGAAACATATTCCTGAGAAGAAGATAACAGAAAGGAGTGTGGCGGCTACTCCCTCGTCTCCTTTTACCCTTTCTTCGTTCACTTTCTACAATCTGTCATTCCTCATCACATAAAACAAATCAATCCATCAACGGTGCAGTGAAGGAGGTCTGACTGGGGTCAGCTATGGCCATCAAAGCTACGAAGCCCGCTCCTGAGGGAGGGAAAGGTGACTCAGAATGGCAGCAAATAGCTCATCATAGTCGCCTCTTAAATAATGCATGAAATCTGTTAGAGCATGAAGAGGCAACCGCAGAGGGGAGATACGCTGACGGGGGCGGGGGGGAAGTAACGGAGAAGAGAACCAGAGCACTTTGTTATAATTAAAAGTGCCTAACCCATACAGAATTTATGTAGTTGCAGAAATTTTCAAGCTGCCACCTCACATACTGTCAAGAACAGCCTGTGTGTCCATACACACACACACAGATACAAAAACACAAACGGATATCACAGCTGAAAGCAGAAGCATCAGGAAAGCACCATCCAAGCAGCCACTAGACAATGATCAAATAAATAAAACATGCACCACCAATTCTGCTACATGCTTTAATCATTACTGAAGCCTCAATGCCGGCTCATCAGCAGCACGGCCTCAGATGACGCCAGCTCTAAACCCCAAACATACTTGTAGTGTGATTTATATGTCACCTCTCAGCTTGTAATAAGTGAAACAAAAGACATGTCAATGTTCCAGTGTCCACGTGATAAGAAGATTAAATAGCAAACTGAAAACACAGAAAATAAATGTCTTTCGTTTGCCTGTCACTGCTAAAAGTTCGGCATTGCCCCTTTGTAAATAGCTAATCAGACATCAAGGATCTGTATCGTCTCAGAAGACTCTTGGCGTAACAGTTTAAAGTAGCCAAAACTATTTTTTTTAAAGTCAAGATAAAAAGATTTAATTAAACTTTACCAGCAGGAGTGGCTCATAATCATACCACAAGCTAGTTATTAGGGACAAATATCCACCTCATATCATCCATATCAATACTTTAACCCACAGATTTTACAACAAAAAACTAACAGCATTACACACACAGCAGCTTCACAAAGTGACACAAGGTGATAACTGTACAAACAACCTAAATATAGCAAAGATCTCTTTTCATTTTTTTTTTTGACAGTTTAGTGTCATTGCATAATTTACATTTCAGGACGCCGATTTCATTGTTTAAAAGCAGTACTTCAAAAAATAGACTGAGGCTTTATTAATGAGACATATTTAGTGGTGTACATACTACTTTAACCATCTTGAAATATTAAATCACTTCCACACTTTTAAAAAAAAAGTGATGATATCCTGTTTAACTTGAAGGCAAATTCATTGACATAGATATCTGAGCAGCACTTGCCTGAAGAAAATCCCAGTCGAACTAAGTAAATCTATTTCACACATGCAGGATCCTCGTGTAACCCGGAGAGATGCTCAGTTGTTTACTAACCTACTTACCTTCTTGCTGCTAAATGTGTGTGTGTGTGTGTGTGTGTGTGTGTGTGTGTGTGTGTGTGTGTGTGTGTGTGTGTGTTTAAGGGTGTTGAATAAGAGTTTCTATGGCAATGAACAACATTTTCCTCACCAGAGAATGCGTGTTTGGATATTTTTCCTCTGTGAAGTTTAGTTCAGGACACCAGGCCAGCAAGGACATCCTGGAAACTGCAGTTATCACCCTGGTGAATATACTGAGGCTTCTGTGCGTTTACGCATTACTTAACACCAGAAACTAAGTCATTTGCATAAACTTTGGAGTCAAGTTTTCTGTTTTTCTTCATTTTGCTTTCAAGGAGCTGGACTTTCTTCTCATCTGTTGGAGAGGTCTTGACCGTTTTTTCATGATAGTAGAAAGTTTCTCTTCTAAGCTTTCCTTTCTGTTTTTTTATTTTCATTCTTTTGGTACTCACTTTCAGTCCCATTTTTGTACCCAACCATTTTCAGATGGTTTGTTGAGCCACTTTATACTTATCTTTCAAGTGCAAAAAGGAAATAAATAAAATAAAACAAAAAAATGTGTTATGTTTATACATAAACAATTTTGCAAAAGAACCCATTCTAAATTATATCATCTTTTGGCACTTTGTGACAAGCAGCTATACAAAATAATGATGCACTTCAATTTCTTTAGCTGCATCTTCAAAAAACATGATAACACATTCTGACAGACCTGCGATAGTATTTTTTGCACCAACAGAAGCTTTTTAGCTGAAAGCTTGGCATCTCTCGCCATGATTTGCCTTTAAACAGAAGAACTGTTAAACAGAACAGAACAGTTTAAATAAATCTAAAAGCAGATGAGCAGTATCTGAAAGAGATGCCCTTAAGCGAACGGGGGGGAGGGGGGACCCTGCAAAGATCTGACACAGGAACTGAGAGAGGAAATTGAACCTCCAACTGATCCCTATATTACTGGCTATAGTCTCATCAGAAATGGTCTCCATGGAAGGGTAGCTGACAGGAAGTTATCTTTAAAGAAGGGAAACTGGGAAAAAAGGCAATGGTGTAACAACAAAGAGCCAACGTCCAAAGAAGAGCTTTAGGATGCCCTTTCTGAAGACATGAGAACTAATCCTGAAGACTGCTTGAAGAAACAACTGGAAAGAACAAAGGACAATGCAAAATTAAATCAAACATTAGGCGGCCCACGGCTACAGAAATCATTCCAGCCATCTACTAAACCAGAAAGGACTCAAAACGACAGCAAAGGTGGAAATTGAGACACATGACAAGTAAAGCCAACCTGAAAATGTAATGCTGTATGAGACTGATGTATGCTGTATGAGGGTCTTTTTCTGGTCGCGCGTGAAGAGATATAAACACAAACAAGAAACAAACATCCCATCTCAATGCAAATGCCTTTAAAAACAGCTCGTGCTAACCGATGAGCCCAACTGACGGCGGAGTGCAACAACACTGTCGCCATGGAGAGAAGTTCATTCTTTCCGGTCTTTTACACCCAGCTCATCACACTGAGTTCATCTGCTGCTTGTTGGAATCACTGTAACCACTGTGCAGCCATGCAGGCCCCGTGTATGTTCCCGCATACTAACGGCGTGTAAGCGGGCGTGCTGTAATCATGGACACGAGCACGACCCTGCATCCGGCTCGGCTTTTTGTCATCCTGTCTCACTGGAATCGACGGGGGCTGCTGCCTCAATCTGGTGTAACATAAATGAAGTATTGATTGGGCCGGCTCTTATCACCTGCGACTGATGGGGGAGCTCAGAGTCCAGAGCTGTGACTCAGACGTACTGTAAAAGCATCGGCCTGATGCCGAGCTTTAAAGCGCACCGAAAGAAGAGAGGGGAAAAAATAGATCATTATCCCTGATGTATACATAATACTGCCCAAATGTGATGAATGGCTTTTCTCCTCTGGTTCCGCATGTCAGAAGAATCGCCAGAACAGTCTGTCAGGATTTCTGAATACAGTACTAGAACTAATGTAATTTATTAAAGTCTATTACATTTGACATTATTTCATCATGATATACACAGTTAGTAGATTTGTCTCATCTTTGTCTGGAATGATGGAATACCTGTCATGACCTGTTCACAGCTACGGGCTTAAAACAGCAACTGTGCATCCGTACAGCAAAACAATGCCAATTTTAAAAGAATTTGAAGGGGGGGGGGGGGGGGGGCAGTTTACCAACCCGCGCTGCTAATTTTCCAGCTTCGAAGTGAAACTGCCTGACCATGCTCAGAAACCAGAGCAATTTATCATCCAGGATGGCTTTGATAAGAGCACAAGAGGAGAATCTGCATTCTTTTTTCACTGTACTGACTGTGAAGAATCTCAATTGTGACGCTTATTTTTTACGAAGGGCGAGCAACAAGAGCCTCTTCGTGAAAACTATACAGCCTTTTTCCCCAAATGTATCCCCCCCGTGGGAATTTCAGACATTTCTAAATCACTGGAGTGAGCCATAATTAACACAATACAAAGGCTGTATTTTCCCAGCCATGACAGCTGAACAAATTCCAATTCGCTGCTCCCTGAAAACTTACACTAAATTATTCAAATCATGTCTTAGGGAAGGTGCACATTATATAAAACATCACCACATGAGGAAATGGTTTTAAAAAAATGGTTCTACAAAAAACAAGGTTCAAGAGGAGCACCCGCACCCTTTTAAAGATTTATGCGATGTAAATGATGACCATGTACATTTTTAAGATGCCTTTGCTCGGTGCAGCCCGCAATACCATTCTGCATTAAAAATTCTGAGCACAGATGAAAGGGAAGAAAGGAGGCATGAAGCCAATCCAAACCTCGAATGACCTCAAGTCGGTTGAGTGGTAGAAGTCAGTTTACCACGAGCGTCAGTTTAAAGGAAACATAACTGATTCCTATTCATAGCATAGTACACGTGTCTGATGTCTTTCTCCCTCCTCCTAGCTCCCAGATGAACCACAGAGGAAGAAATTATCTCAAAGAAGGAGGTGAGAAACAAGCCTCGCTAACAATGATGAGGGCCTTGAGGGCCGGAGAGGAAGTCGGGCTCTCTCTGTCTTTCAGCCATGAAAAAGGTAGCCGTTTGTCACCTGAAGCCACACTTTGCACGTCCAGATCAATAAATGATCCCGTTCTTGCTTCTTTCAAATTAAGGAGATCAGTCACTTCGCTGCATCGTCTGTAACAGATTTCCTCCTCAGCGCCTTTTGTCTCTTTCCTCTCATTTAACGCCTGACGCGGCTACGGCACAAAGCTCAGTTCACGCGGAGGTTCAACGTTTTGGAAAAAAAAATCTATTTGTTTTATCGCCGGTCGATGGCACTCTCCTCTCTGGACACTAAATACAAACCCGCCGCTAATAAAGGCTTCATTTAGCCAAAGCAGGGGCGATGTATGGCTCCTCTACCGGGGCCCCAAGTGTAAAACCTCAGACTGTGATATCCTATTTTTTCCTCAATCGATACACGCAGCGGTGCAGACTGCCTTCCTTTATATGAAGTTGTATGCAGGAAATATTCTTCAGTGAAGCTTCTGACTTTGGTGGCTCCGAGCTGGTTGCCTGGCAACTTCGCACTGACAATGCTACCCGAAAGGATCAAATTCTCATCTAGCAGCAAAACACCGATTCCATTCGGTCGCATTGCTACGAAACCAGTTCATGAGCTCCTGTTCATGTACCAGAACAGTGTTAAAACATACCCTAAACTACCATACAAAGCTAAGAAATGTGTCCCTCCGCTTAATAATATATGTTTTAACTTAATAAATCAGTGCATTGTGAACAACCAAACGGCTGTGTTCACAGGGGAAATAGCAGGTGGCCGGCAGCGCTGACGGTCCTCATCCCATAACACCAGCACTAACACAATGCAAAAGAGGAGATGAGGACACCATTAATTAGACCATCCGTCATCTTGCCTTTCTCCTCTCTGCCGCTTTGTGAATGTTCTGTGAGGTGACAGATTTCCCCGAATGCACCAGCAGCTCCAAGAAATTCTGGAGATGAGAAGGCAGGCTGACGCACACATGTACATAAACAACTGAGGACTACATGTATTGCAAGACAAAAAAAAAAGAAAAGAAAATGTTGGAAAAGGGGAAGTTTACTACTAGTAATAAAACAATTCATGAAACTGAGAAAAGGAAAATAAGGGAGTGGATTTGCAACATAAAGTCTTCCGACAGGGGAAAAGTTGACAACTCAGATATCAGAGGAGGGAAAATCTGTGGCTTATAATGAGCTATATATTATCAAGTTTTAAAAAAAGAGGGGTAAACTAACTCTAACCATCATATTACACAATGTCACATGATAGTAAATAGAGGTTTACAGCCAAACTCATTAATAGAGAATAGCATCTAAAGATGTCAAACAATATAGTTTTGACACAACTATTAAAGTTCACTGGCTTTGGCATAAAACTGATTTCAATGGCCTAAAGGAAAATGGATATGACACGTGACATGTAATAGTAGTGAATGCTTTTGGACCCAGCAATTATGTGTAAAATCAGACTTTACGAAAGATTTTGTTTCTGCACAGTTTTTTCTGACCTTCTGGGCAGTGTTAAAGGAGTCACTATGTGTTTGTTCCTTCTCTTTACGTTGTGTACAGTTTGGGTGGTTAGTTGGAGAGAAAAGAAAAGGTATTTATGGCAATTATGTTACTCATGGTGGATTTTAAGGCAAATGGGATTCCGGTTTTTCTTTCAATGCTTGACCAGGAATAATAACATTTTTTTAAATTTTTCTTTAAAATGAAAATATAATAAATAAGAACATTTCAAATCTTCTGGTATAACATTGTGCGCTTATTTAATTTAAAACCAATAAAAAGGCTCGTAAAGGTGGCATCATATGAAGTTAAAGGTGAGTGAAATAAATATAGGGAGGTTGGAAGAGTCCAACCTAAGTTCAGAGAAAAATTCACTGAAAACCTCAATGGCTCGAATGAGATATTTTCTGGTGAACGTCAAACAAAATGAGGGGTTGTGTTTTACGGTATGTAGTGAATTTTGCGAAATATGTACCCTTAAGCACTGAAAAGGTTTCCTTTTTTATTTTATAATAAACTTCCTATAAATATTTATAGGGCTTTACTCCTGACAGAATTCCACTGACACCTAAATCAAAATACGCACAAGCTACAGGCCCTTTATGAGAATTTATAGGTGACATTACGGCTGAATATATCATGTTACTGCTCTGCTCTTTACATGTTTTTCTGACCTTACAAAGTCTAAAATCAGAAGGCATCACGCTCACTTTGGCTGTAGCTCTTAAACGTGCTAAATTAACTACATTAAATACCAGTATTGTACCAGTATGAGCCTGTTGAGGGAGGTAGGCTGTCACCGTCTTAATCTTTAAACAGGGATCCTCTCCTCCACAAGCACACATTTTCTTCCAGCATATGTTGACTTTTACTAAACTTTCAACATTCTGAGACGTGCTCGTGGTCTGCTCGGAGGTAATGCTGAATAAACATCTGCTCCCTGACGTGGCCAACTTTCTACTTTGTCCTCCACAAAGTCATCTCATCGCTCCTCTAAATGTTTCAGCGACTACAACAGCGCCTGGTGCTTTTCACTTTTTTTAGGAGCCGTTTTTTTCTTTTCCAGGGGTTTGAATAAAAAAAGTGCATTGTTTTTTTTATTACAGCCTCTTGTGAAAGAGCGGGGTTTGTAAAGAACGGGGTCAAAAGTACCAAAAGCTTCTGGGTTATTTTGCACGTTTAGATTTATTTAGAGGGTTATTTTCCAGGAACTGACTGCAATTTACCCAGCGCGAGCACAAATGTGGGATAACCCTGACTCCACCTGCCCCCCGGTAAGGTTGGTATTGGCCTTGGATATGTCGTGGCGGGGGGGTCACTACCGATTGCTAACGATTTTTGAGTTTTGGCTGATTCAACAGTAACCCTAATCAAACCGTTCACCCTCCCTTTAATCAAATGTATAACCACAAACACAAAGTTATCTAGGCAATAAATAAATAAACAAATAAATAGTGAGCAAATTGACCTGGTGAGCATTACACCCTGTGCTGTGCTCCTCATTAGCTTATCTGAGGCTGAGTGATACTGGTCTCTCTTTAGCTGCCCGGTGCCATCATCTCCAGCGGAATTCACTTGTGACCTTAGTTTCTTAATCACTTTGAACCATCTTCACATTTCCCTGCTCCTAGGGTTAGACCCTCTAAAGGGGATTCGAAACGTGGCAGCGTTCTTAACACCAGGCTCCAAAATAAGACAACAGAAAAGCTGTTTAGCCATTGGTAATAACAGGGTCTGATAAATATTAGTGGCAGGTCTGACTTGGTCAGAGGCGAGATGATGAGTTACATAAACACTCAACTCACGTGTGCCACGTCCTAATGAGCTTTCTCGCTCAAAAGGGCAGATATGTTGAGAAATTCAAGTCTCGTCTATGGGTTTAATTATGACGACATGGCGATTACCATGGATTGGAGAGGTAATTTGATGCCATTAGGTAAAAAAAAAACAACTTTAATGTGGTCTAATGCGTCTCATCTCCTAACCCCCCCTCTCCGATATCTAAGCACAAGTAGGGAGCTTGTGTTTGAATGGTGCAAAGGAAGCTCGACTGTCTCTAGAACTTGTCGGAACTTCTCAGCCTGAATGCTTCAGTCCAAGTAAATGAATAAAATCGCAGTTTCATATGATAAACCACTGTGCATGGGGCTGTGACCTTAATGAGGCACAGATACCACGTCACCTTGCATAAAGCAGTTCACAAACTCCAAAAGGCAATTTGGGCCACACAAACAAATCTATAAGTAATTCCAACCAATCAAGCGCTAATGCTTCGTGTTTGTGCAATTGTTCCACTCAATTACAACTTATCAGAACTGGGCAGAAAGAGGGAAAAGCGGCCCATTAGGCTGCATGGCGTTTACCGTCTTCTGATGTTTACTGGCATTGACTAATCGACTGCATTATGGTAAAAACAATGAGAGGAAAGCCCCGGGAGGCCCTGTAAGAGTTTTTTGTTTGTAGTTTGGGCTAAAAGCTGTGGTGTAAGTCGGCTTTTTACTCTCAAACACTGTAAAGCAAGTCCTTTTCAGAAAAAAAAAAAATCTCATAAAAAAGAGGACAACGCGGACATTTTAACCAGAATGGCAGCAAGGCTTTTTGTGAACATCCCAACCGGGCAACCGCCCACAGCCGACTCCGCATTTGATGCCCAGATTTGATCAAGCGATCCATCAGCAGAAATACAGAAGAAAAAATAAATAAAATTGCATTTGATGCCCAGATTTGATCAAGCGATTCATCAGCAGAAATGTCACTCCAAATAAAAAAAATTCAAAAATGGGGGGGTGGACTTTATTACAATGCTTGGACTTCAGGAACAAGATTTAAAACCATAATTCAATATGGACCCTTTGACATCGGCTGTATTTTTAGTGCTCACCCTTGCCCCAATCCCACGCGGTACCTCGCTTCTAAAAAGGCAATAACCATTTATCTTAAGTGAGCGTCGAGGGCAATAGAACACTTTCTGTCCAGCGATTAAACGCCTCCCTGCTCTGCCATCTCCCTTCTTTCCCCATCACCTTTCTCTCACCCTTAGGCGGTTCAGCGCGGTGTCGCTCAAACTCTCAGGGGCTAATTTCTCTCAGGCAGCGTTGGGAGCCATTTACAGTAATATATGTATATACAGCTGTGTAGACTGCACGGCGGTAAAACACAGACATTCAAATCCGGTGAGGAGGATCGTCATCCGACCATGTTAAGAGTGGGTCGAGTCTTCAGTCACGACCGATGGCGTCGGCTCATCTGCACTTTACGACACCCTGATTTTACATTCAGTTCGCGCTTGGTGCCACAACGATCCAAGAGGCATCTGTGCCCACAAAATGGCAGCTCATGCTCATGGCTTTGCACCCATTTTTATTGGTGAGCGCTACGGGGTGAGCAACACAACCTTCTATTCCCCAGAAAGCCTGAGAAGCAGCTTTCAGGAGGGGTAAAGCAACAACAAAAAAGAAACAAAAAAAACTGTGTCCATTCCTAATAACCAATAACATCACCGTGTCGGCTTCAGGCGAGATGCTTATTTTTGTTATCGGCCAGGCGAAAGCTCTAATTTAGTCCCTTAAGAAGCTGTGGAAATATTGTATCCGCAAGTAAAGATGATTCATCATCTTCAGTCTGTGCTGGAGGCTGTTCAAAAGAGTTTACTATAACCTGATATAGGTTTATTTTCAAAGATTAAAAATTCACATAACTGAATCTTACTTTGGCTCAACAACAACCCCAAAAAAACAGCCAGGAGTTATGGGGATGGATCCTTGCTGGTACGACTGTCCTCCAATCTTAAAGCCGTTAAATGAGTCTGGGATCCAAAAACAAAGCCAAAGCAACTTAAAAAAAACAAGAATCCAACTTATTCAGACAGAGGAGATTAAAGTGAATGATTAAGTGTTCAAACTGATAAACCAAACCATAAATAAAGGTGTAAACAGTGACTAAAATGAGGTTGGGAAATAGGAAGTCCTCTTTTCTCTCTTAAGCCTATCTGGAATTTAGAGAATTTAAATATTTTTTATTTAAATTGTTCCTTAGATTGAGTTGAAAAAAATCAATTTAAAAAAAGCTGACCCCTAAGGTTTGAGCTTTATAAAGTCAAAGGACTGCTGGTGCTGCAGGTAACTAAAAAGAAATGTTATGGAAATCAGATATCATTCAATACGTGCTGGCTTCAAGGTAGAATTTCCTTTCTTTAGTAAGGGCAGAAGGTCTGATGTCCATTTAAATATGAAAGCCACATATTAGAAAAGTTAATAGAACCGTTTTCTTTTCCCTCCATAAAAAAGAAAAAAACATCCATTCCCATTAACCCATTTCCTTGTGCACTGTGGCCAACGGAGCGCATCACAAGCTGTGCCTGTTGTCCTTTTTGTCCCGAGCTAAAATCCAGACCTCGCTTTTACGCACTAACTGCTTTAGCCCGAGGTGAAATGAGTGTTTATTATGAATTTAGATATCCCATCAAGGTCCTATGATGGACTGACATCGGAAATGGGGGAAGAGGAGCTGTCTGTTTACCATAATGTGAGATACAAGACAGGGGGAACAGGCAAGACATGGCAGCGCTCCAGCTATATAAATGCAGCCCGGTGGCGGTTGCCTTGGGCATGCAACTGAATGATATGGAGGACGCATTATGCAAAGCCTGCATTTTTATTTATTTCTACCTAAAAATAATTCACAGGTTTGACGTTTTCTTTGGGAAGGTTACATGCAGCTTTTTTCCCCCTTCTTTTTTTTTTTAAATGTCATTTAAACCTGCTTATGGGTGAGTAAAAAAATCTTTTTTTTTTTAAGTTTAGAAAGTGGGGAAGTGAGCTGGCACCTTCGACAGAGTGAAATGGAAGGAGAGCAAGAGGAAAATAGTGAGGCAACATACAGCCACTGGTTGTTGCAGACCGAGTCAGCTAGTCAAACGTCAGTAGCAGAAAAAACTGAGAGGACTTAATTATGAATGAAAGAAAGGCACTCCGTATGAACCAGATCCTTGTGGTGATGCACTATGAGTGAACCCGGGCCCGTGGCCCAGGGTAATGGGCTTTGGGTTTTCCATCCCTCCTGAGAGCCAGTAGCAGAAGTGGTGGAGGGTGAAGGCAGCCTGTGCAGATGCTCCGTCATGGTTTCCCTCTCCTCTCCCCACCTAATGTGAACCCCACCCCTGATGTTTTCTTGTCCCCGTCAGCAGCAGCGAGCTCTGCCATCATCCCAACCCTGAGCGACCGAGAGGCAGCCGCAGCTGTTTTGGCCTCCTGCATCGCACGTCCTCTGCTGCTGCTTTTAACACCTGGTTCAGAAATATCCCTAACCTTTCTAAATAAATAAATAATCTTTTTTTAAAAATCCCTCCATGCAACCATCTGCATGGTTCCAAACTGCGCACCTCATCCCTGCCACCATTGGGTGATATCTGAATGTCACAGGCAGCTCTGAGCTCTGGGCAAATGGAAAAGGGGCATGGAAAGAGATGGGGGGGGTGGGGGAAAGGTGGCCTAGATAAAAGCCCTATAGAGTAGCGGGAAGCAGCCCCAGATAGGCTCCCACCTGCAGGTAGTGATCTAGGATAACTTTAACCTTAGAGTGTCCTGACCTTCAACCAAAGATGAAGTAAAAGCCACCTGGCCGTGGTGGGCGGCGTTTCCCTGCATTACCCTTTCCCCCACGCATTGCTGCGAGCTCCACTCATCTCCCAAAACATAACTTACACTGATCAATTAGCCTAATAGGTGCCTTGCTGTGGCACTCCAAGTGAGAAGTAGCTGGCACTGTCACAGATTAATCACCTGACATATACTAATTAATTACGCCTCTGATAGGAGCTGATAACAAGCCTCCCAAGTGCTTCTAAATTGGTGGTCCGCATCTGTGACATTTGGCTTTACAGGGAACTACAGCTGAAAGCCGATTCTGAAGGCCTATCCTTCACGCTAGGTGTCATCCCTGAAAATGATGAAAAAATAAATAAAAGGGGGGGGGGGATGTGCTCTGCGCAGATAAATGATCTTTAAGTTAATTTTCGTTTGAGGCTTGCGCTCTTTATATTTGCCAATTAAGACTAAGCGGGCACTGTCTCCCTTGAAAAAGAAACGGTTTACCCACCCAGCAGGACCTCCATTCATCACGCTCTCATGGGAGACAAGCGCCATCTAGTGCTACTCTGCTGTACTGCCAGCCCCCACAAAGAGCTGCATTTGGCAGACAGAAATCAGACAGTTGGTTCTTCAGCCAACCCAATTGGTCTCAAAGTAAACATGGAGCACTTTAATAAAAAATCTTTAAAAAACAAGAGAAAAAGAAAGACTCTAAGCGTTGTCTGCAATAACAGTCTAAGAGTCATCCCCAGAGATGGATGGATGTTCTTCTCAAGGACTTTTTGTGGCTTATTTTGTTCTCCTTTGTCCAAGTCAGAGCTGAAGGCACCCCCCCTCTCCTTCAGAATCCATATCCAACCTGCTTAGCCCTGATTTGTCCAGGTAACAGGCTCATTAGTCAGCCCCCTGCCCATCCCTGGCTCTTCCTGCACCCTTAGGTACCTGCCGTTTACCACAGGTGGCCATGTAATTGCTCTGCGGTGCGGTCGTGTTCGGTGTGGCTGAGAGAGAGCGGCCTTACTAATGAGGCTGCTCCCTGTGAGCAGGTAGGAGTGTGGCGTCACATACATCTGGCTCGCTGTTGTGATATCACACCGCCGCGTGCTGGTGCGTCAGAAGTAGAGAGCCTGACAAATCACCCAAACTGGGCACGCGGTTCCCCAGCAGCGCTCAGTAGTCCACCCTGATCAGGCGTGCTTGTAAAAGACGGAGTGAACACTTACTGGTGACACACGGTTTGTCGGCGGCTTCGGCGTGAGTGTTGCTCCTGGGCTGCTCCTCTCCTCCGCTGTGGTGCTTCCGGGTTGGCAGAGCCCCCAGAACTGCTGGCGGCTGAGTTGGCATCAGGAGGTCTGTGCGCCACACACACGAAAGGAAAAGTTAGACATAACGCACATGGAAGTGTTTATTTTAGAGATGGTAAAGTGTGCAGACAGTTTAAAAAGCACTTTAAAGAAAGCAGGACAATGATGACAAGATGAGCTATGATCTGATGGGCAAACATGACCAATCACTCTGAACATACATGAGCATACAAAAGATGACTTCACGTCATCTCTGACGTGAAGCGGAGCCAGAAGTTTCTCCCACAGCTCTTTTCTGATGGACATCAGGCAGCGATGAGCTAATTCATAGTTCTATTCAGGACTTTGACTGAAAGATGAAATATTTACACGGCTGTGAATGTGCACTTCTGAAATATTCATTCAACAATGTGCATTTTCAGTTGGCCAAATGAAAAATAAAAAAGTGAAAATATAAAGGGTTTATGGGCGACTTAGTCTTAGTCTTTTTTTAATTTTTTTAAAACACATTAGGTCTCCAGTGATCAGCAACACTAATTGTATGGTGTAAGGAAACTTGGTTTGGTTACATGAAAAATACATCAAATGTGCATAATATTGTTTAATAACTATGAGTTTACATGATTAAGTAATGCAGCCACTGTGTGAGGGAAGGTGTTAATTGGCCTACTCCCATGGGGGCAATCAAAGAAACAGGGATTATGCGTTTGTGCTTAATATTTAAAAAGTTACCCAAAGCGGCCGTTTTTGGCTTGAGTGCATCATTTAACTCTCCTGTACGAGTTGTTTCTATGTGCATTGGGCTAATTTAGATTTGACCAGCGTCCACTCGGCGCTGCTTCGGGCTGTTTGGTGAGCATACAAATACAGCGGCAGACGGCTAGTACAGAAGGTAGTGTCTGAAAAAGCAGAGCCCCAGGCGTTATGTCTGTCTCTGCCATGTACTCTGGCCTAAAAAGGGAATTTCTCCATCAGGTGGTGTAGGACCACCCTAAAACCATGTTTCTATTAGATTAAATTACCCATCAAAGAGGTTGTCGGTGGTCACTCAGAGTGGATTTTAACATGTCCATTTCTTAGTGACTGACTTAAAACAAACAACAAATAAGGACAAAAAATGAAGTGTATTTCTGTGCTTTGCAAATCAGGTCTAAACTCCCAATTTGTGCAGATGAAGC
Source organism: Menidia beryllina (assembly GCA_013363375.1). Taxonomy (NCBI): domain Eukaryota; kingdom Metazoa; phylum Chordata; class Actinopteri; order Atheriniformes; family Atherinopsidae; genus Menidia; species Menidia beryllina. Next base: position 2,152,664 of record JABUIW010000152.1, on the reverse strand, counting down.
TCTTACCCCTTTTTCTCTGTGCCTCTTTGATCTCTTCACACATGCGGTCAAACTCAGGGTCCAGCTCAGCGGCAAATATGGCGTGGGCCGTGTCCTTCAAGCTGCACGCTCTGTGCCTGATCACCTTGTCTGGGAGAGGGAAGGGGGACAGGAAAATGTGAGGCGCACCGCTCTGAACGTCACGCTGGCATCTGCCGGTATCTCTGTCGCCAAAGGCTCACACACTCATCTATTTTCCCCCACTCCTTTAAAAAAGGCATCTCCTCCACGCTCATACACTCAGGGTGAATAATCGATCGCGAGACGCCCTCATTCTGAGAGGACGCGTGAGAACGAAGACTGTGAGGTTTTTTTCCTCACAGTCAATGAGCCACCTTTAAAAAAAAAATAAAATTTCAGGCACGACTGCATTAAAGTGCTGATTTCACGTCATGCATTAGGCGGACAGTAGGAGGATGAACGTGCACAAACTTTTTTAAATGCGCACTCATTATCCAAGATTCCTTAAACCCTTATGACTCGTATGTCTCTGTTTCTCCATATATGTGCTATAGCATCATTAAATTTCCCATTTCCCCTGGATGCCTCTGCGCTCACAGAGGGAAAATAAAGAAGGAGTTGCAGACGCAGGCTGAAGGCTGAAGGCGTATCTGCTGTAAACAGACAGTTTCTCATTACAGCAGGCAGTAGGAGAGCAGTTCAGGCATAGTGGGGCAGAGGGGTCACAATCTGCCAACTTCTGCAGTCTAATTGGAAGATGGCCGCTTAATTGCAATGGAGGTAAACTGGGTGTGTGCGGCTTTTGTAACAGTGTGTGTGTGTGTGTGTGTGTGTGTGTGTGTGTGTGTGTGTGTGTG
>JABUIW010000152.1:2120038-2144895 GCA_013363375.1 Menidia beryllina | reverse complement strand
AGAGAGAGAGAGAGAGAGAGAGAGAGAGAGAGAGAGAGAGAGAGAGATGGCTACTGTTCCATGTAGTTTTAAGAGCTCTTTTGGTGGTAAACCAGACTAGAAAAGTGTTACATTAGCACAGGCCATTTATCACACTAGGCTTCCAACAGGTTTTGCTATTCCAAAGAATCACAATTGTCGGCCTGTGACGATTCCAGCCATCAAATCCAAGTTAAATGAGTCAAGCAGCCTCAAACACTGAATTCTGCTGATTCAAAACCAAACGGATCAGTTAGATCATTTTATATCCTGCTTTGGAATCAAAGTAGCACCAGTACAGGCCATAGTTGCTTTTAATTATCTTTGAAAACTGGAAGGTCCACATTAAAGTTGTCATTTAGTTATATCCTAACAGTATCAACATCCTGTTTGAAAAAGCAGCTTTCTGAGACATAAGGGGAAATAAAATCATTTACATTTTTCAAATTGCTCATAAATATTCTACCCAGTTTGTAATTTCCTTTATGCTATTGTGCGCTGGTGACAAAGAAGCTAAAGTCAAAGTTTGTTATTCCCCGCAGGGGCTCTACAGCTGACAGCTTTGGCTAACGAGACGCTTTCCCAACTTGGCTGGCCTTTAAAAGTCACAAATAGAATCCCACAAAGCAGGTGCGCAAGGCAAATAAATGGACAAGAACAGATTAAAAGTTCATCATAGCTTGAGGACAGGCTTCATAGTCCCCCTGCTGGCTTTGTGTTGATGATGTTCCAGGTTAAATGTCTTTATGTTTATAGAAAAGGTGATCAGAAGAAAGCAAACTGACTTAAAGGTACCTAATAAGTAAAACACTGTAAAATAACTCCTGGCATGGCGGTGTAATAACGTGCAGAGGGTGTTAGTGCAACACTATTGTGTGGGGGAAATGACAGAAGTGAAAATGAGACAAAAACAAGTTTAAAACTGTGAGGTTAATTAAGAGGTTAGGCCACTGTGTGTGCAGCAGCCTAGGTGCCTCAGCTGCACTGAGCCAAAAAAAGAAAGAATCATCCCAAGAGTACATCCAGCTTTCGAGCAAAGCAAAAGTAAAAGCCTGGGGTCTGCTGCCTCTGGCCCAGGGTCAACCATGAGGCCCCCAGCCTCTGGACCCAATTAAACTTCCGTTGCCTGACCTGCTCCTTGGTTTTGGTGTCTTCCAATCCCCCCCCCCCCCCCCCCTCTCTCTCTCTTTTCCAATCCTTCCCTTGAAGCCAAACCCACAACAGGTGATTGGTGGGCAGCCTTTGAGAGGGACAATAACAAAGCCACAACAAAGGATGAAAGAGTGGAGGTTGACATACCCAGAGAGAAAAGTGGGCAGCTGGATAAATGACAAAGGAAAAAGGGAAAAGATGAAGCCGGCGCAGATTAAAAGGGAAAAACACAACTCTGTGAGGGGCAGTTGACCTTTGTGATCGTGACGTGTTATGAAAACTTGACAGCACTGGCATTCCGGCACAAAAACAGGGACAGCAATTTAATAGAAAAAGAGGGCCTGACTATGCCTCCATATCATATCCAAACTGCATCTGGTTTAAAAACAGAACAAAAACAACACCTAAAGCTATTGGCAATCACAAAGGGACCTCTGGGGCTATCTGAAAAGGTTAGGTAAGGTGTGTTAGTAGAAAAAGTGCGTGTACCTCGTCTGACAGCCTGGTGTACTGGGTCTCAGCAGTGGCGAGGATGAGGATGGGGCTGAACGAAGGCACATCCTGCAGCAGGGTGAGGAAGGTGCTCTTTACGGTGTCACTCACTGTGTCCCACCACTCTGAGATATGTGGCATGTACACCACGCTGGGCACGCTCCGACGGGCCTCTCGGAAAACCTGCGAGCGCATTGGTCATGGTCTTAATGGGGCTTAATTTCGGCGGGATCAGGCGGTTCAGCAATAAAAAGCTGCTTAGTGAGGCTCAAAAGCTTCAGAATGCATGTCTGTTTTTACCTGAGCACAGGACTCCTCTGGCGTCTTGGCGCTGACGGAGTACAGAGTGGGCAAGTCCAGGCGGTGCACTGGTAGCTTGTCCAGGTGGTGCAGCAAGGCGGGGGCCAAGTGGGAGCTCTGCCCCGAGCCTGGGGGCCCTGCCAGCAGCAGACGAGGCCGGTATGCTGTGGGCTGTTGGAGGGCGGAGCTACAAGCAGACGGAGTTCACAGTTGGTACACGATGGCGCCCTCACAGCTGCGGGTCCATCGTTTCTGTCTCGGTTTTCATCACTCAGTACAAAGCCCACTTTTCATTATAAATGAATATCAAATACAAATCTAGGCCCTCGGTAGCTGTTATCAGCTTAAAAAAAATCTGCAATTCTCTGCGAGCTGCTTACTGACACTTTGGATCGAACAAAAACGAGCACAGACTGACTTCTACCTCTTTCTCTCCGCTTTTCTCATGCACAGCAAGTCAATTCTACCAGCGGAAATAAAAGAAATCCCACACTCAAGTTACAAACTAAAACGGAATATTTTAAAAAAGAATGAGCACCACACACCAAGATGAGTGGTCACAGAGTTACAGTTAGAAACATAAAACCGACAGCCTCTACCACATCACGTTGCCTTTTAACCACAAGCACTATGGTCTTTTGCAAAAAAAAAAAAGGTTCCACTTTCCACAAAAACCTGCTTTTCCTCAACTCACGAAGAGAAATGAAGGAGGGGTCTGTGCAGTGCAGAAGAGGTGAGCGGACTCTTTGGGGATGCAGCAGGCTGGACTTCATAAATGGAGGCAGAGCCATCCTCATTGTCATCATCGCTGTACAAGTCCTCTTCGAGCAGATGATTGTCGCCGCCTGCCACAGAGGGAAACGCCACACAAAATGCAGAGACAGTGAAGGGAGATGCAGAGGCGGGGAAAGGATGCAAAGGCAGACCTGTGCAACATCTAAAAACCACAGGAGGCCCATCATATTTAAAACAAAGGTATGGGTGTTTAGACTAGACTTGGCAGGTAAACCTAACGTCCATGTAAAAGAATCCAGAGCTCCAGGAACTTATGTCATTATCTGGGTGCAAGAAATACAACTTCTGGGAGAGCCTCCCACTGGTGAAGTGCTCCATTAAGTCTAATCAGCTGTAAACGCTCCTCTGCTGACTGGAGTGGGAGTTTGAGTTATTGTAGTGTTTACGCCATGATGAGCTATCCAATCTTTGTGCTACCACCTCTCCATGCCGTGTGATCTGTGTACGAGGGTAACTGTAATAAGTTTGGGAAAAGAGAAAGCGATAATCAAATATTACAAACTGCCGACAGGAAAACAAACTAACGAGGGAGACGAGTGGCGAGACAGTAAGAGAGAGCGAGAGCCAGAAAGAGAGAGCAAAGAAAACTAATCAGCCAGCTGGATCTGTGAGGGAGGGAGAGAAAAAGAGAGGGAAGGCTGCATATCCTCACCTTGTGTGTTGTCCCTGTCGGTACACTGAGCATGGGGGAAGACTCGGACAAGAGCTTGTAGCACCAAAGAGAATGAGCTGGCCAACAGGGGCCTGAGGGCAGGGGATAGGGCTCGGCCCGGGGGGGCCATGGCCCTCTGGGAGGCTGGGACAATTGTCCTCATTGCTTTGCTGAAGTCGCCGGACGCTAGGACGATGGAGGTGACATCCAGCTTCAATTTGACGCTGCTCCCATAGATCTGGGGGTAGCGCCGACGCAACGCCATCAAGGCTGCCTCTGTGCAAAGTGCTTTGATGTCAGCACCACAGTAGCCTGGGTGCACGGCAGATAAACAGGCAGTCAGTCATTTGTTTCTCTCGGCCTGGCTTCTTCTGACAGATAATACAAACTGCTCCCCTTTGCAGTATGAAGAAGGAGGGGGGGAAAAAAATGGCATCACGCTTACCGACACATTTTTCTGCGAGTTCATCTAGAAATGGCTCAGACAGTTTGGGATTCCAGTCCCTTGTGTGAATCTCCAAAATGTGTTTTCTGGCCTTTAAGGAAAACATATTGTAAGTTAAGGAAATATAGAGATTGTGGAGGAGCATTGGATACAGCTAGACACATCAACAATTATATTATATCTCACTAAAAGAACATCGCACAGCAGGACTAGACCAGCTCACTGCCTATAATTTTTCCAGGGGAGGGGTTAACGTGGCAGAGGCTGAAGGTTAGTGAACTATCTGCAAATGAGCCGGGTGCTCGGTCAGCTCACTGGTGAGATTAGGCTGCGATTACCAGTGATCTTGCTGTGCGAACAAACAATGCACGGCGACCCATTAGACGGGCTCCATGGGGAGGAGTCACCTACACTGAGCCGTTTATCTGATTCAAGGTAACATTTATCCATGTGTAATACTGTTTTATGCACAGCGTGGAGAACAGAACCCCCACCGGAGCAGGATTAAAGCAGTCAGATCTCAAAGAGCTTTTTAATTTTCTTGAAATGTAAACAGCGTTTGTTTTGCTTCACGCTGACTGAATCACAACATCCCATCTCATTAAGTTTACTTAAGATTTTTTCAAATAAAATTAAACAAAAAGGAAAAACTTGAAACCAGAACTGATGATGATGGACTGACGGCGCTGAGGTCTCTTTCTGTTGTACCTTCTTGTCGGGCAGGCTGAACAGAAACTCCCGGTCAAAGCGTCCAGGCCTCCTGAGTGCCGGGTCGATAGAGTCAAGTCTGTTTGTAGCACCAATGACCACTATCTCCCCACGACTGTCCAAGCCATCCATTAAGGCCAGCAGCGTGGACACAATAGAACTGAGCAGATGGGACAAGGGGGTAAGATATGGGATTGGGATGTCAATTATTAAAATTGCATGGAAACACACACAAAACAAGACTAACACGATAAGACCAACACTGACAAGACTAACAAGTCAATCCACCCAAACAAACCATGCCGCGTCTCTGCAAACAGTACACAGGCAGGGGTCCATCAAACGTGAATACTAAGCGGTGTGAGACGAAAACATATCAGCAGAGCTCCATCGACAAAGACAGAGGAGATCATCTGTTTAAATACGCACGCTTTATGTTGTTTTAAAGAAACAGAGACAATTCACCCGAAATGATTAGGACTTAGCAGGAATCTTTGTTGCCTAAATCAATGGCAGACTGTGTCTGAATGCTTCTGCTCTCTTGCCCGCTGTTTAAAAAAAACATTGGAAATCAGAGGTGAAACTCTTTCCATTTCCAGCACCGCTCCCGTCTAACCCCAAATAAATGGAGAAATAGGGACTGGGGTGTAACAGCCAGTCTCGTTTCTAATCAAATCGGCCCTGCCAACAGGGTCCGACCTGCGGTTTAAGGCGAGCCTGCACCACCTACTGGCAAACTAAATAAAGACAGAAGCTACTTAGAGTGCACATCTGGGCATCCTAGTTGCCATAAAAAAAAGGGGGGAGAAAAAAAGTAAAATCTGTGTTATTCACTAGATTCTTAATATAGCAGTTTTTCAAAGGTATTCTTTTATCCATTTTATTCTTACAGCTGCTGACTCAACATTGTTAAAGACAGAAAAAACACTACATTCACAAGCAATGGATGACTGAAGACTTAAAGGCTTTAAATCCTGTTTTAACTTAATTCTTGACAACAGTCATTCTTATTTTGATTAATGCAGAAAGATGACGCATAATCCATCTGGTACGGAGGTTGTTTGTTGTCTAATAGATTAAGAGCGTAATTTGCCAGAGGACTGTTTCAAGCACAGACAGCATGTTCAGGGTAGGAACATCAGCACAGAACAGATGTTCCGGCTTTGATCTGAGGACTAAAGCGCCGGGCACTTACCTGTGTATCTGGTCTTGCCTGCTGGAGCGAACAGGAGCCAAACCATCGATCTCATCAAAGAAAATGATGGATGGCCTCATCAAATAAGCCTGATCAAATAACAAAGACAGCACAGACAGCAGTAAGGTCAGCCTCTGTGAAAGCCTTTGGCCTGGTGAAAACGGCGTTTGGCGTCGGTTCCTCGCGCCTCACCTGGTCAAACAGCAGGCGCAGCTGCCGTTCCGATTCTCCGACCCACTTGCTGAGGCAGTCGGCTCCTTTCCTCATGAAGAAAGAAACCTTCCTTTCCCCCTGACTGCACTCGTTGGCGAGCGCCCGCGCAACCAGGGTCTTTCCCGTCCCCGGTGGCCCATAGAACAAACACCCCCTAAAGAGGGGAAAAGAGCAGCAAAATGAGGCCAAAGAAAGTCCAACCATTTCTGTGCTATAAAGAGTCGCCTCCTAAAATTTAAACCCGCGTAGTTCCACACCGATAATGTCAAAAGTATTCAAAGCTGTTCTAATCAACTCACCTGGGAGGCTGAATCTTGAATTTCTCAAAAATCTCAGGATACAGCAGAGGGAACACGACCATCTCCTTCAATGACTGAATGTGATTGCTGAGACCGCCCACGTTGTCGAATTTCACCTACAGAACAAACACACACCATAAAACGGAAAAGTCTCAGATGGCAATCCAATTCACAGCTGAGGTTTAATTAAAACACCTTTAAGCTTTATGGTTCCTTTGTTTAGTCTTTTTAATACTATTACTCACTGTATTGTCGAGGTTCATGGGGTCCACGTCGGCCAGGCTGGCGCCCACTTTCACTCTGTCACGCAGCACGCCACTCGCCAGGTCCTCAGCTGTCAAGTTCATGGGCAAACACCTGTTGAAACAAACCCAGTCGGAGTAAGCAATTAAACCTGAGAGGTAAAAACACTTCAGGGGGGTATAAAACTCCTCCGAGATGCCCGTCAAAATTCTCGGCTCGACAGCAGCTTGACTTTTCCAACACGGCTGCACAGCTGGAAGTTGTTCTTTCAGCTATTAAGCCAGATTGAGAGCTCAAGAGGGTCAAATAAGGTCCAGCGTTACATTCTGTAATGGATATACAGTGGTCGGGCTTTTTTCTTTCTTTCATTAATTTTTTTCTCGTTTAATGGACAGCGGGACAGAGAGAAATGGAGGAAAGTCGATTAGAGAAAGCAGCAGCGAGCACCTGTTCCTGGCCCGGGTCATGCTCTTGCTCTTCCTCCGCTCAAAGCGCTCTTCGTCAGAGGACGAGGTCGTGTCACTGCTGTGGATGGCGTGTTTCTTCACTCTGAAAGAAGCGCACAAAAGCTAGACTGAGTGCTGCGTCACCACACATTGACATTCAGAGTTCATTCAGACGGCTGCTTGAGGGCCGTCCGAGTTCCGAGCTCTGCCCACCTTATATGGCTTCTTCTGGCTGGGGATCTGTGGGTGTCGAAAAGTGAGGGGTTGCTCTGTTTTCTGTTCACAGGCTCTGAAAAAGAAAATCAAAGAGCAATTGATTTAGTTTTAAAAATGACTGATGACACAAAAAAGTACATAAAAAGTTTAGAAAAAAAACACGTTTTTTTAAATACCTATTGGTGGTGCCTCATATCTCTGCACCGTCTTCCGCTGCCTCAGGTTGTACGGCCTGTCGTTTTCCTCTCCTGGCTCCTCTGCTTCATCCCCTTCATCATCCTCATCATCGTCTTCCCCGTCATCCTCCTCTTCCTCTCCATGAGATTCTGAAAGATCAAGAATGATGGTATGACACTTCACAGAACAATCACATTGTGCAGCTGTTTTTAAAAAATATGCCCAAAGAACAAACTTCTGTCTTTGAGGGTTGAAAATGAAACAACCTTTTGTATAAGGGTAGAGTTACCCTGATACAAACACAGTAGCCCCGAGAGGACAAACTAACATGTGGCCTAAAAGTGAGCCTAGTGCACCACTTGACCTTTAAAGATAAATACACGGGTGTTCCTTAGGTTCTTTGCTCCTCTGATTGACAAAAAACATGAAAAGACTTGGGCACCTTCCGTCCCTTCCTCCTCCTCGTCCTCCGTCTTGCTCAGGACTTTGTGGTGCGCCGGCATGCTGAAGGTGCTCCTGCGCATGGATTTCCGTCGTTTCACCCTGGAGTACATATCCATGTTTTCCTGAAAGAGGAGAACCATGCTGCCATCACTTCAGCCCCATCATGGTGTCAGACGGAGGGAGCCCGCTGCGCTCACCTCCTCGGTTTCCCTGGTCCACATGCGGAGTCGCTCCACCTCTCGGCTCTGCCTGATGTTGGTGATGTTGTCCATCTCCTGGAGGACAGCCTCAGCCGTGCTGCATGGGTAGACAGAGTACAACACAAATAATATCCAACAAATCCATATATTCAAGTCTGGTTTTTATTAAACACAAATCCAGGTTATTGATTCCCAAAAGGGCTCAAAATCTGCTCAAGCCGAACTGACTGTTCACATTAACTGCTTTCGCTTTGACTGAGAGCAGTGCAATAGAATGACTTTTTGTGTAGAGCTGTCAAAAGGCAGATAGAGCTTGACTGGGCTATCTAACTGGGCCACCATCTCAGAACACCTGTATGGCATCAGAGTAGAGTTATTGGTGGAAATATGTTGGAAACTGCACATACTCTCATGACATTCTGCTACTTGAAACGGTCCTAGCAGGAGATCATTTAGCTGAGCTCAGAGCACAGACGTTGGTAAATTGAAGCATGTAATATTCCCTACAGCTTTATGGGGAATTTAAACAGCTCTTCCAAGTTATACGTTCTATTTCAGTCTAGCCGTGGTCTTGGCCTGGTTTTAAGAAGCTTTACTTATTTCCAATTCTGGTCATTACACAATTGAGGAGACTGGTAAAAAGTATTTTCTTTTGGTTTCCGGCTCTCATGTAAACGTGTCAGCTACCTGTTGACCAGCTGGTCAAACAGCAGGCTCTGATTGAGGTGTTCAAACTGGCTCTTCTTCACCCGGCAGCTCCTCTTCAGCTCCACATGGCCATTCATTCGGGAGTGATCCCCCCCGCCACTGTCCTCATTCCGGTGATTCATATGGGCTGCAGTGGAAAGAGCGGATAAAACAGACATCTGATTATAGGTTTCCAAAACCAACACGATTCAAGACAAATGAAAAGGAGTGACATTACCATGGCCATTTTGCATTATACGCGAGGAGAGTCTAGAAACAAAGAAACAGAATGAAATCAAGTCTTAGGTCTGTGCAGAGAATGAATGAGTCACAGTATATTCAAATGATTACAGCATGTAAGAGGAAAATAAGATGGTGCAAAGTAAACTATGTTTTTTCCATAAACAGTCTAAAAACAAAAGGAAACAGCCAACCTGGTGCGGTAGGTGGAAATGCCCCAGCTGACCCTCTGGTTCTTTGCCTGCGGGGATGGGGAAGTGTCACTGGAGCTTGGCTCAGAGGCCGTCTGCCGCCGCGTCCGCTTGGACGGGGGTGCCAACCGTGGGCTGCTGGGACTGCTCACATCACTGCTGGGCTCCTTCTGTTGAGTGAACCACAAAGCTTTTCTAAATAATACAGAAAAAGGAGGATAGCAACCCAAGGCTGACAAACAAGCCGAATGTAAAATGAAGCGGAGGACGTGATTTTTACTTTCCCCGACACTCCAAGGACAACAGAAAGCGAGAACACTGAAAGCCTGAACCAGAGCAGGATGTGGACGGGTCATTTTCGTGAAACCTCTTCATGTATGCTCTGGATGGCAACACTAACCAGACGTTTGCCCTTGATGCTCGCACCCTCCTGAGCTAAACTTCCCTGCTGATACAAGAAGCAGACCCCACCACTGTCACCGGCTGGAGGGTTTTTCTGACTTACTAAAAGAGAAAGACTGATGCAGACAAGGGGGGGAGAGGTGCACGATGTTGCCGAAGTCAAACTTGGCAACTAATGGGGCGATCATTGAAATAATTAGCTCATTTGCCACAAGTCTGCGAGAACTATGATGTCTAGTCAATGTGGTGTTATAATAAGTTGCCAGAGTTCCACATGAAGCGACCCAATCGCATATTGCAACCTCATTAGTCATCATTTATCGTGACTCTGCTCCACGGCAGTGGCCTTTCAGGAACGACGTGAATGTCTTCCAAGAGCTCTGCCTCGACAAAAGCCCACAATGTGTGCATCCCTAAATGATTGGATCGATAAAGCGATTTGCTCGGCCGCGTTGACCGTTCAAACAATGCGGAAACACGGGGAACAGCGCACGACAATCCCCCCCCACAGACACACACACACTGGCTTGCATAATCACATTGTTTACATTTTCAAACAAAGACTGACAGCCTGCGGGTCAGAAGATCAGCGTGAAAACTAAAGGAAACTGTTTAGTGTTTCGCTAAAAGCTCAGGTGCTTCACTTGGCAAACACATTAGTGGCGCGTATTAAAAAAAAACTTGTGGTGGTGAGGGGAGCAACTTGCTCCCGGGGCTTTGGGTTATTTACAACCAAAAGTTCACCAAGTTCAGACTTGCTAAATGCGGGACTTGAGCCAGCCAACTGTTGTGGACCTACGAATCCCTTCCCCCACTACAAGCTAACTGTCGGGCTAGCTATTGCTCACAAACGCTAGCTCAACTAAGGTCTTATCTCTTCGTAATTGACGTAATAATTAAGCTTATACTTGTAGTAGGGAGACATGAAGCAATGGCATTAGCCTCTTGCCAAACGGCGTTACTGAGAGGGCTAAATTGTGTTGACAACGGTGAAACAAATCAGCCGGGTATAAATGCCAAACACAAAGGGAACTCAACTTGGTGCTAGCCAGGAGTTAATGTCGCTAGCATGTATTTTGACAGCTGCACAATGAGCCCGGTGCGAGGGATACGCCAACGAATCACTGCATTCGAGCCTCCCGTTGTGTACCTGCAGGACCGAGCGGGTGTCAGTTTGAATGCCCCCCGCGCTTGGCGGTAAATTAAACATTAGTTGGAGCAGCTTGAGGCCAAGGCTACAGCTAGCTAGCAAAGTAGCGCAGCCAGCTAGCTCTGCCGGCAAGAGAAAAGAAACCGGCTTACACGTTCATCAGAGTTCCGCTCGTTTCTCGACGACGACCGTGTCCTCGAGGAGATAAAGGGACCTCTCCGCGTCCGAGAGTTTTTCCTCGTGTACACCATGGTTTCTACTTTAGGCTGTTCTCACTGAATCTCTCTGGCCGGCTCCAAACACTGCCTCAGTGAGCGCAGCATCGAGGCGCCATTTCTCCCTGTCTATCTCTCCCTGTCTATCTCCCTCCCGAGCGGTACTGAATCTGTTTGGCAGGTGCATTCATTTCTGCTGACAGGATTATTGCCTCAAAGAACCAATAACATGGTTATTAATTTTCTGTCTTTCTCTTTTTTTATTACTCTAATAGTTAACCCAAATACGTCGCTGTCTGTTTAAACTTTCTGTATACAGAAAGGATCACGACGGTGGACAAATTACATACTATTGATATATCGAATCATTGACTCAAACTCATGGATCTGAATACCGCTTCGTCATAATAAACCTCTGGAGGGATTTGCAGTCACCCAAACGCTGAGGGACCCAGTGGTTGAGGTTATGCCAAACATCCATGAATTGTTTCCCAATGAAACAACTAAAAACAACAATGAGAAATATCACGTGACGACAAGAAAGTGCAGAAGACCAAAAATAAACATTGCAAAAATAATCAGAACACTGACATGGAACTGCAAAATTAGCAAGAATGCAAAGCCAATAATTTCAAAGATGTCAAATTTACTAAATGAAGGCCATTATTTGCTCAATCAAAATTTTAGGTTGGTCAAAAACTCTCTCAAAAGTGCATATATGAAACAATAAAAAACTTGAGAAATGCAAACTAGAATACCACTGAAATTCTTATACTTCCAGTGTGTAACGCAAAACAACCATGAAGTATCGCAAAACGACAGCAAGGAAATATCAGACCAAAATTAGATGTAGAATGTGATACACAATTACCTCAGAGACCCAAATTGATTAAAACTAGACCAACAAAAAAAAGAAACTGTACTCAAATGATTGATTTTTATCAAGAGATCCAACAAAAAGAAAAACTACATGTGACAACCACAAACGAGTGCTTCATAAATGAAATCAACATGATCACCAAAACTGGAAGCACAAAGAATGATCACAAGGAGCATATGGATAGGACATCTCATCGGCTGACATGGAAGAGTACATGGACTGTTATCTGTCAAGTGAGATAAACCAATAATTTTATGAGAAAAAAAAACAATGGATTTAGCCTTTTCTTGTTAATGTTCATTGTGAGGATTCAGTTAACATGGCATCGTGGAGTTAATACTTGATTTACAGTGTCCAGATGTGGTTTGATGAATTCCACAGCTTCACAGACGCATTAAATGAAAAGGTAACCAAGTCCTTCGCGGCAGCCAGGACATGCCTCGAACATGGTTCTGAAAGGGGAAGATAATTATTCTAATCCGTAAAATGCCGCACTCCTTCTCATCTGACTATAGGTGGTCTTCCACTGTGTATTTAACACACTTTCCGTTCTGCTGAGCTCAGCCATTCAGCACCATCACGACAACAGGAGCTCACTTACGGCGCCGTGACGTCACGCCTCTTGCTCAGCAGAACGGCCGCTGTCCGAAACTTGTAGCTGCAGATGTGCGGCTCGGGATTAACCGACAAAACGAGGACCGGTAAATAGTATTTGACCTTAGCCTCAATGTGCTTATTTGAGTGAACATTTGAGGTGTTTGTAGAATCTGGCCTTGTTTTTGTGCCCAGCTCTTGTGCCGTTTACGTCTCGCGCGACCACGGCTCCCCTCTGACGCCCACTCGCATAAACAACGATAACGACACAGGTTATCTCTATTGAGCCACGACTCTTGATACAAACCACACTTTTTTCCCCACAACGATTGTATGTATTTTCATATTCTACAGCTACAGTAAAGATTTGGACTGAATTAGGATTTTAAACCATAGTAACCACCAGTGAGTATCAGGTCTACTTCTATTTAAAGGCCCTGGTGACGTGATATTCCTCCTGCTGTCCTTATTTTGTTAGATGGAAACCACAGAAAGTCATGAAAGAAGTTGATACTGTGGGGGGCGAGAAAGATGAGAAATGGTAAGTTTTCCTATCATTTATTATCCTAAGATTCTCTAGTGATGGTGTCAAAGTCTAGCAGTAACATCACTGCTAGCTAACGTTAGGAAAGAAAGGCCTTTTTAACGTTGATTTTGGACGAGGTATTTGAACGCATCATTGCACGATTCTGTCCTTCCACATGTCTAAGCCATTGGTCATCTACAGTGACATGTCTGTGTCTTGTATGGCTGACAGTGAGAACAATGAAGAGGAGGCTCCCATGAGTCGCAGTTTCTCTGTAGAAGACCTCCTGGACGAGGTTGAGAAGATTTGTTATGATGCCTCCGGAACGTCAAAGGTCAGACATTAAGTCAAAGTGATCATAAAAAGATGCTGAATTCCATTATCACTCAGGCAGACCAATGGCGTTTTTATTATTTAACCATTTTTTTTGTGTTCTTCAGATTTATTATTTTGACTTTTAGTTTGGTTTAATAGACATGTGGGTGCAGTCTCGTTGGGAGAAAAAATAAGAGCTGTTTTGCTACATGTTTTGTTTGGAAATTGCCATGAAGATGTATAAAGATGGCAAAAAGTCTTTAGTGCAATAAGAACCCCACCGGGCTTCAACTTCGCACCAAATAAAGTGTTCGTCAAGCGGGAAATAAAACCACTTAAGAAAGTAAGAAAGACAGCTTAAAGCTTAAAGTGCTTCATTTTCAGCAAATGACAAAATGGTTGACAAACAAGCAGAGATGTGTTCCAGACAATGGATGACTGTTAGCTGATAAAACCCGACAGATTAGATTGGGCCTGTCAATCAGTCGACTTTGCCCAGCCCTTTACAAAGCTGTTGGAGTCACACAAACAATTAAGAAAAAAATGTAATAGAATGATCAGGCTTTCACATATTAGATTAAAAGATGACTAAAAAAAGCCACCCGTAGATCTGCAAAGGAACCTCTATTTGTATTTTGACTGTTTTTTTAAAAGAGGCGGCAGTTGCTCTGCGATTGGTCCCTTATACTCTGAGGATCAAACTGAGCTTTTAAGGCTGACCATTTCTGGTAGGAGCATGTCAGACATGTGTTGTCTCTGGTTTTTATTCTAGGTGGAGATGGTGGTGAGGCTGTGGAAGGATGGCTTCACCGTAAACGACGGGGACTTTCGGAGCTACTCAGAGCCAGAGAATCAACACTTTTTGGATTCCATCAAAAGAGGGTGGGTTTGGTTAGCCTGTGCCCAGAATGTCTCCAGACTGTCAGGGCTGTGTTTTAGACTGACTAGGGGTGCTTCAGTCAGCCTCTGTTGGACATTTAGCTGTCGAATGCCCATGATCAGTGTTGAAAATAGGCCCCAATATGTAAATAGTTCAAACAAGAGTCTCATCCCCTCTGAATAGTTGCAGTGTTTCTGCTCTCTTGAAAATTAACATTGAGGTTAGTAGAAGTCCTGAGTCTGCCCTTGATGTGACCCCCTGGTTTGTTCTGAAAGTTAGACACCTTCTAGAGGAAATAGATGAACCCTGAAGTAGATGGAGAATAATTCTCCTTTGTCCAATTCCATCCCAGGGAGCTCCCGGCCGAGTGGGAGAGCCGAGCTGAGGAGGAAGAGCTGGAGATCAGTGTGGAGGATCTGACCGAGGAGAATTACGTTCCCAAGAAGAAGATTTTTCACCCTTTCAGTGGCAGAGGTTACCGACTTGGCAGGTCAGAGGTTTTTGCTTTTGTTGGGTTTTTTGACCAGTACAGAGTTATTAATTCACTTAAGGTTTGAAGACCACTGAAAGGCTTTTACCATATTTCACCACTAGATGTCCTCCTAAATCCATCAATCAAACCACCCAAAGGCATTTGACCAGTCAGACACAGCAAGAAAATCCCTATCACTCTGTGACTGCCTGAATATCAGCACAGCCAGAAATTCCCGAAGCAGGATTATTTTGGCTATGAAATTTTAGATAAAGGAAAAAAAAAAATCCACATGTACACTCTGTTCACACTCTGAACTGATGCTTAATCTGCCCTCTCTGCCCATGTCCATTCCCAGCGTTGCGCCCAGAGTTGTGGCGAGGTCACCATCTGTGCACGAGGATGGAGAATCTCCTCCTATTCCCATGGTAACACTCGACCACGCCCTTCCCGTCACCTCCCTTCAGATCTGGTTGGCTGACGGCCGGAGACTGGTGCAGAGGTTTAACCTATCGCATCGGTGTGTATGGCAGAGCCGGGACTATAACACGCCACTTCACACACACACACACACACACACAAACCCCTCCAGATGTGGAGCATCTTGACACTCTTCGCTCCTGCTGTGCAGCATATAAATCCCATAATCTGGAGTATCGTGGGAAATAAGTAGTTCTAGGGATGACTACAGATTTTTGCTGGGGCTTAGTTTAGGATTACGTAATGTTTTGTTCTGGTATGCTGAAGTTTGAAGGCTAAGGCCATGGCAATGTGAAAAAAAGCATAATCTGAGATGTAGCAGTGGAGTGGATATAAAAAATCCCCAATGAGGGATTGCGTAACTCTGATGCAGCATTTATATAACAGGCTAAAGGATAAAGAGGCATGAGCCCCCCCAACCTTAAGGGCTGCCATAGGATGGCATGTATATCCTGGCTGGCTTGAATAATTGATGATGTTCTAGTAAACCGCCTCAGAGAGAAATCACGCATCACAATAGGGAGCGGAGTGTTTGGCCGGGAAAGCTGCGGCGCCCCGCCGAAACCTGTACACATCAAGCAGGGATCCTCACGGTTGTTATATTTCTGCCTCAGAATCACAGATGTCCAAGATTTTGTGGCCCGCTGCCAGAGGAGCTGCCCACCTTTCGTTCTGACGACGTCCCTGCCTTTCCGAGAGCTCAACGAGAAAGAATTGAGCCTAGAAGAGGCCGATCTGGCCAACGCCGTCATCGTCCAGAGACCGCTGAACACACAGGCTCCTTTTGGCCACTCCTGACCAACAGGGCCACGTGATTTAGCCGGCATGCGAGCCTCCAGCCCGGGCCGCTGTTCGGCTAATGGAAATACTCTCACCAGCTAAGTCCCGAAGGTGCTGCTGACAGTGTGTACTACATGGTCTTACTCTTAACTGGAGGACTGATTTTATCTATATATGCCTGTAACCCCACCCCCCTAAACTGGAGAATAAGCAAAAGAGTGATGTCGCCCATTGGGCGATCAGTTGTGTGTCCCCCACATTTTAATCCGCCACACATGCCCTCCCATTCCTCATCACCATCTCATTACACCCAACACTCCACAACCACCCACAGCAAAGTCTCTGAAGTCTTCCCAAAGTCTGATCACCACTTTTAAGCACAATTTTCGGTTTTAACTAAAGAAAGGGACTGACAGGTTGGGTTTACAATGCTCTTATGATAAGTTTGTGACATTTGATTTGACTTATTTATTTTGGTTTGGATATTTTGGGAGTTTTATATGTTTTTTTGTTTGTTTGTTTGTGTTTTCTTTGAACATTTTCCTTTCTTTAGTTTGCTTTTTTTTTAATGGTGGGGGTCATAGTGTCAAATGTTCTGTTTTGTCAGACTGAATTGTTAAAAAACATATAGCTAATCATGACGTAATACAATAAAAATCTTACCAAGAGTTACTCATGTGTTTTCTTCTTTTTTTGGTTTAAAGGCACAATTTTTGTCATAAAGTACTAAGAAAAACAATCTTTAGCATTTTGACTTAAAAAAAATCCCACACCTTTTTCCACTTACACTGGATTTTGGACCTAGCACTCCACTGCCGTGCACGGTCCAGACACAATCTCTTCCTTTTTCCCTTTGGAATGGCTTTCTTCCTGTGTGAGGCTTTGCCAGGCCTTCAGTGCAGCTGCCTTTGATTTAAGTGTTTTTTTTTTTTTAGAATTCCTTACATTAGGGCCTCGGTCATCTGAAAAGCAGCTTGACTGGGAGGAATCCAAGTATTAAAAACTCTTCCGCTTCCTTCTCAACGCCGATCAGACAGGAGAGTCACTTCAGCCAGAGGATTCTTCAACAACAATGCAAAGACTTTGTACAAAAACTTTTGCTCTAATTTTTTGTTATTACCATATTTTCCATTTTTGTTAATAATCTGCATGGCAACAAATGATTTACTCTGTGGATTTAATGAACCTCCATACAACTCAGTTTAAATAAATTTACCCTGTGGCTGCTCTCACAGTATGTTTCCTGGTATTGTTCATATGTGAAATTAAATATATACAATCAACTAGGCTGCATTCGGCAGAATCTGAGCGGCCAGTTTATTTCTACACAAACCAGATGTCAACAGCTGCAGCTTTCCTCTGTCACACTGTAAACAGTAAAGGAAAAGTGCCACTGGAAGCCGTGTATGCTAATGCCCCGCTTCCATGTGTTCCACAGATGACCCTGCAGCTTCAGATCTCAGAGCCCGCCGGGTTCTTCAGTCCATTCCACAGTACATTAATGCATTTTGAAAGCCAGCGTTTTGCAGCCGTCGACTTCTGAATCTGCGCCTGGCTGTGGAACATAGTTTGGGATGGAACGTCTGCAAAATCTACTGCATATTCAAGCGGATTGGAGCAGTGCTCGGGCTGTACATTGAAGCCCGCACTCAAACGTTACATCATCCCAGGCAGCCCACTGACTCTCCTGAGAGGAGGGGGGGACGTCGACAATGTTTGTCTACATTTGATGCTCCAATCTTTAGATTTTATGGGATGTTTGCCTTTTTTGTTTCCTCAATCATTGACCGTGCTCAGGGACACGCTCTTGTGGTCTCAAGGCTTTTTCACCTGGTCTCAGAAGGGAGGCGAACACCATTATCCATCGTCAATATTTAAAGCACGGCGGCTGGAGGGAGGGGTGGGGACGGAGTGGGTGGGGGTCGTGGCTGAGGAAGATGAGATGACATCCTCAGGGTATCGAAGGTCGAAGGAGGAAGGGGCTCGGCAGTGGGGATGTGTTAACCCCCCCCCCCCTGCCCATGCACAGGCTTTACACAGGTCAGGCTTTGTGCATCACTCATTCCTCAGCGAGCTGGGTGGAGGAGGGCTCGGACTCAAGAGTTAAAGTGATCACATTTCCTTTCGCCCTGCATATTTAATAAGCCTGAGCACGCTGGGTATGACTTTTTCATCTAACTTCCACATTTCATCCCCGCGCAGCAGCCAACTTTTCATTCTGCACGGCCCCTCTTCCCCCATTATCAGAGACACACCCGGCCTGATGCAGGTCACGGGCCTGACCCTTTCTGCTGGGGGCCTTTGTCCTTGTCAGTAGAGTGGTTTCGGTCCAGGGGTCTGCCTGCCTGAAATGTCCGCGGACGTCTGAGCTCAGCAGCCGAGTCCTGCATAACATGTTTGCTGTCATGGTTCAAGGGGAGACTTACTGGGGAGAATAAATATCTCCTATAAAAGAGCCGCCTCTGAAAGTGCTCTGAGGGAGAATTAAGGGGTCGATATATCATGAGTTTCATGAAACGTGGCCTATAAATATTGCATTGTTAGTGCGTGAAGGGACAGAATATTAGCTTTTTTCCCAGCTCAAACTAAATATTTTTTTCTTTAAAATAAAACTGGATGAAAAATGACTAATTACTTCCAGGTGGATTATAAGAATGGGATAAGAAATCTATAATAAACAACCAAGAATGTAGTTGACTTTGGGCCAGGCCATCATGAAGCATGCTTCATGTCCATGTTCAGAAGTTCAGATGTTTTATGAGCTCTTAAATCTTCGCTGCCTGCAAAACTGGCAAAAGTTTTGATTTTGATCGCTGGAACAGAACTGATTGCAGACAGTCTGTTTTAAACATTACAGTGAAGCAGCTTCCTCTGTTCTGATCTCAGGATTAATAAGATAAATTGCACGACAACTGACACTAACAATAAAAATGATTTAGAAATAACCGATCATTCAATGCAGTTGTCACTTCAATAATTAGATTTTGCTGCAATTTCACAAAGAGCATGTAAAAAAATCCAGCTCTAATGACAACAGACAGAGCTGACAAAATAACAAGCAATTCAGATGTCACTACATCACGATTTCTGAGACATAATTGTACTTGATGGATTTCAAAGTAAACTAATTTCTACTCAAATAACTGTCTTTTGCGGCTTCCAGAAGTTTCCACACTTGAGTTTTTATCTTAATATAAAAGAGTTATCGTGTCAACTAAAAAATATATTGGATGATAGCTGTTTTTGATTTATTCAAAGCTTCCATTATACGCCGTGTCCTGAATTTTGGATTTTCTAGGAATCTCAGATGGGGCCTCTCTGTGTGGAGTTTTCATGTTGACATTGATTTCTTCTCGCAGGCCAAATAACTTCTACTGTTCTTACAAAAAATGAGACTAAAAAGAAACAAATGAAAAGGTGCGTATTTTGGGTTCAGAATGAATACTTTAAGGATATGAGCTGTTTTACTTCAACTCTTGTAAATCCCTCAATTTGTTCAAAAGAGTCAAAAGTTTTCACAAAAGTGTGAAAAAAGTACAGAAACTTTCTTCACTGAACAATTTTGTTGAATTTTTCTTTCTTTCTTTTGTGGGGTTCCCCTAATACATTTAAATCCTTTAATCCTCTCCTGACCATTGCAGCTCAAATCAAAATCTCCCCCCAACCTGAATCTTAATCTTAATCTTAATTTTATTTAACATATTTCTGTGGACTTGGACCCCTAAACAGCATTTAAATTAATAAGGTTGTACCCAAGAGCTATAATGGCACCTCGGTTTTAGGTTCCAAAAGGATCCAACTGGAGGCTTGCACAATGAGATCTCATTGTTGAAGGAACACGAATAATTGCTTTAAAAAAGACGAATGATGTCACCCACTTAAACCTAGCTCTGAAATCATGCAGATGGTTGGTATAATTGTGAAGGTGGAACGTGGGAATGTTTTCCTTTTTTTTTTTTTTAGTCATGTGTTTCTGGCTTCCTGTTTGGGGGGGAAAGCAGCTCTGTTCGGGTGTGAAATGATGATTTACTGAGCTTCTTTCCACTGACATCAATCAACTCCATCTGGATCGAAAACTGCTGCTGCTTTTGCCACTTTCCAGACTCAGATGATGACCACATGAGACGGCACACATTGGAGCTGGAGTCAGATCATCTCCCTAATCCCCACCTCTCTCCTGGTCGCGCGCGTGGCGTGGTGCGCGCGCGCGCAGCTCGTGTGGTACAGCCCCGCGGCCGCTGCAGGGCGCAGCTCCGTCACTGTGCTGGAGGCTGGAGCGGAGCCGGGCTGACCATCTCCATCCTCCGCAGTGCCCCTTTCATCCTGCCCCGTCGGACCGGGCGACGGACGCGCGGATCGGCGCACGGACCGAACCAGACCTGCGGGCCGACAGCTGATCTTCTCCAGAGCCAGGAGGTAGGACGGTGCTCTGGTTTCCCGCAGGCTCCGCTGGTGACACCAGCTAGCAGATGGATGCACTTCTGATTCTTGGAGGATGAGGGAGGACAGCTCACTCCCGCACGGGACGGTGCGGGATGAGCGCCCATGTCCGCCCTCCCTCAGAGCAGCCCAGAAAGAACCGGAGTCTGTTTCGTCCTTTAAATGGTGGCTTGTAGTGAGCATTTGTTGTTGCACACTCCAGCGTCTCTCATGCATTCTCAGATTAACAGTATGTGCCATTATCAACAATCCCAGCAGCTGTGTGTGTGCTCAGACATGTGTGTGCTCACAGGGCTGCATTCCTGTGCCGGTTTGTCTCTCAGCATACTTTTTCATCATCATCCCCACCATCATTATTATCACTACTTTTTTTTTGTTTTGTTTTGTTAGGAGTGTGTGCCACTGTTTGACGTTGCCTCTCCCTCCTGGCTGGGTTCCAGAGCACCACAGCATGTGAATGGCGGCAGGAAGAGGCAGAGTCTTGGCGGAGGAGCAGGAGGAGCTGCCTGCCTACATGGCCGTGGCGCACGCCAGGGGCCAGAGCCACATCCACTTCCAGCCCCTGACGCGCACCGTCCAGTGGCAGGCCACTCTGTCTCACGGCCGGAGCCACAGCCAGAGCCACAGCCACTTCATCCCGCCCTCGCACGCACAGCCCCGGAGGTTCGGCTGCCGCTTCACGCACGGCCTCTCAGCCATGACCAAAGGCGAGAAGGGGGCGCAGGGCCCAGCAGAGAGGTTCACAAAGCCCAGCGAGCCCTTGTTTCCCAAAGCCTCCCAGCAGGTAAGACAATCTGATTGAGATGCTTTTGTTGTGTTTCCACTCTACAGGTTGTTGTCTCACTCTGACAGCGGCTGGAACCAGTTTTTGTCACGAGCGGTTTTAAACTAACTAGTATTCTTTTGGTCATCTGGTGTATTTGTTTTTTTCTCACTGTGGTTGACTTGATTGGATAAAGAGGGACATGTCTTTGTTTTAGCTTATCTCTTTGTGGTTAATCAGCGTCATTGTTTTCTTGAGCACAGTAATCCATCAGATGGTGGATTCAATGCCTGGAAGCTGATTGTTTTCATTTGAGAGAGATTGCTCCACTTTACTGGAGGGTCTGCTCAGGGATTGTTTTTTTTTTTCCAAATGATGCTGGTTTACTCGTGTCAGAAGAAGGGGCAGACTTTCGTTTTACTTCTTTTGTTTAGTCTCATCTAAAAGCTGATAGTTATGATGGCTGTTTGGCTGTGATGAGTGTGTGAGGGAGCTGTGAGACGCCGCGTGCTCCGGTCGCTGCTACTCACGTGGGCACAGCCCCCAGGCTGTTGAATCAAGGAAATGAAAGGTAACTGAGACATCCCAGTCTCCACATGAATTACCCCCTTTTATTAAGGGGGATATCATATTTTGCAGACAGCGTTTCGAACGCTGTCACAACATAATATCATAATAGTTATCAGTTTCCTGCCCCGGCAGAGCAGCTCCCAGTTTCTGTGAAACGGCATGACATCACACAGCCATAACCAGTTCCACAACAGTCTCATCTGTGACCAACCTCTGCAAAGAATGCATCACGTTTTAGTCTGCCTCGCATTTACAAAGAACCCTGATTTCACAAGCAACTAATCGATTAGTTATTTTCTCTTTAAATTGCAAAACCGTACAGATCTGAGAACTCCAGCCTGCGGTATTGAATGAAGTAAACTGAGATTACCACGAGATAATTGTGAATGTTTTATGCAACTGTCACAAGATCTTATCATAAAAAAGCATAATGGATATTCCTCAGTTTATCTTTCAGTTAGAATTGCTTTGCTTTTCCATTAAATTTGCTGATGTAGAATTGCTTTTACACTGTATTTTCATTGCAGGACAAAATATTAGTGAATATGTGAACTCCGATTAAATCCACTCATCTTATCTAAGCACACCAGGTGGATATAGTTGTATCCACTAATATTTACAGGCATTGATTTGGTATGAAAATTGTCTCGTGCGAAGGTTAAGTCTGTTCAAGTGAGTCGTTATCTGATATTAGCCAAGAATTCCATTTATTTGATACCACTTTTGAGTGTAGGAGCATGTTTTATACTGCTTCTGGAAGCAGTAGCCAGTATTTCCAGGCCCGAAGTTAGTTATTTGAGATCCACAGGTACAGACTTTCAGTGCGTGGACGTTCATTTGTTAGTTTTATGCAGATAAATACAGAAAGGTTACTCAAAATCTAAGTTGTTTTGGGAGCAAATATTGTTTACTTTACGTCAGTGCTCACATTCCAAGGCCCAGGAAACCCAAATTGCACATCCCTCTCTGCTGTGTTTTAGCTTCGTGGCCACAGCCCACCTCCACTCAGAATGACCGACATTAACAAGACACCACAGTGACTGTGGAAGACGAAACTAGCGAAACTAGTGACAAAGTCCTCCAGGGTTTGTGAGATTGTAGCCACAACAGACTCAAATGAGTAACACGAGAAGCAATTCGAGATTCCAGAGAAACCAGATCTTTCCCAGATTGCCTCACTTATTACAGTCTGGGTCACAATCTTTGGAATTAAAACAAAAAATTATTCTAATTCAATGTCCAATGTTCCATAGTCAGTATCATAACTGCAAATTCAAAAGAACTTCCTGATTCATCCCAGTACTTCATTTCATAGAGCTTTGTCACTAGTACCGAACGCTGAAAGGCTTTCCCAACAGCAGGAATAAATGACTTTCACCAGTATAATGAGGCTGCTGTTGACATTTTACAGCAGTGATTATAATCCCTAATCTGAGCAGAGGGCTCAGAGCTAATGGTGTTGACTCTCATAAGTGGTATATTCATGGCAGTATGACCTTAATTCTCAGAACTGTCGGAAAATGCTTTAGTGCGTCGACATAGCTTAATTGGCTAAATATCTTTTTCTCCTACTTTCTTTAATTGTCCTCCACGATTGAAAGTGTTCTTCCCCCGCGCCTGATTAGCCTTATCTGTCCTTGTCTCTTGCTTTGCGTACTGTCTGGACTCTGCAGAGGCTTCGTCTGTTCGCTGCATATTTGTGTGTGAGCGTGCGCGTGTGGTTGGTTTGTGCATCCAGACAGCAGCAGAGGGGATATCCTGTTTATCGACTTTGATGATGAGGACGCAGTAATGAAAGATTGAGGGTGAGATTTTGCTGGGAAAGAAAAAGTGTTTAGAAAGGGAAGGAGGGAGAGTATTTTTGCACATCATCCGTTAAGCAGCACTCTCCAGACACCAAAGACTTTGATTTTTCTCTCCAATTAGGGATAATTGCAGTGAGAGTGGAAGAAGAGAGAGTTTTGAAGTCGGAACCGCGACGCAGCCTTTACTTACCTCTGACCCGCTTGTCTTGAGATTGAATAATTATATGCCTCCCCCCCCCTGGTAATTGTCGTTCTGGAACCCCTCCGTGTTTTGATGGGGCGAAAAAAGAAGTAAGAGAAAACCTGAGCCGGATAATAACAGTGCTTCGGTTGTGGCTGTGGTAGCTTTGGTGATTTCCTTCTTTCATATAGCACTGAGGGAAGTAGCAGGCCGCTGGATGTTGAGAGATCCCGTTGTGCGAGCGTGCGTGTGTGCGTGCGTGTGTGTGTGTCTGCATGCGACACCAAAGGTTACAAAGACAGAGCTAAAGGCAAAGGCTGATATGCGCGCTCAAGCCTCGGAGACTGTTGTAAATATTGGGCTCCCCAGACTGTGGTGTCTCATCTTATTCATGTCTGGAGATGAAAGCTTTCCTATGGTGCACAAGCGTGCGCGCACACACACACACAGACACACACAATACATGCAAACACACATGCAGTCACGTGCCTAATGGGTTTAGCAGAGCATGAGGAAGGAAACGGAGCCGCAGATGATTCGGTGGGTTTCTTTGGCTCCTCCATAAGCCTCAGTGTCTGCACCCATAGACCACAATGTTAACAACGTGCAGGGGGTCCTCTTTTGATCCCTTTCTTTCGTCTAACGCGCTCACAGAGACACATTTAAACATTTAAACTCTCCTATCATACCATATCTGGTATGGTATCCTATCATTTGGGGTGACTGAGGTGCACAAAGATGTGGTGATTTAAGGTTATGTTTGGAGGATCATCCGTGTTCCTTGTTTTCTAGGGAGGGAATACTTGTGTGATGTGCATACTTCACACACATCACAGCAAAAGTTCTAACCACTGCCTGATTGTGACATGGTGGAATGTTATTTTCAGAGTACGGTACTCTG
The DNA here is from genome assembly GCA_013363375.1 of Menidia beryllina. NCBI lineage: Eukaryota > Metazoa > Chordata > Actinopteri > Atheriniformes > Atherinopsidae > Menidia > Menidia beryllina. The sequence continues at coordinate 2,120,428 of JABUIW010000152.1, read as the reverse complement.
GTAAAAGAATTCCAATAAACATGACCAGTGTTGGTAATCTGGAATCACTGCTCTGTGATGACACGTTCAGTGGGTGTCAGGTTTTTTGGAAATTGTGCAGCATACACGATTGTTACCGTGAAACTCGGATTTGGAAGCGATGGATGGGAGATTCGTCATCTGTAATGAGGGCGTTGCTCCGGTGTGTCGTTGTGGAGCAGGAGCTGACTCAGGGGGCAAAACTCTCACTTTGGTGTGATATGACCCTCACCTGTGATTCACAGGGTTGGATTGTGACAGAAAGAACGAGATTGTAGGTACAATGGTTTTCCTACTAGAGGGTTCAGCCTTAGAGAAAGGATGAGGATGGATGGATGGATGGATGGATGGATGGATGGATGGATGGATGGA
>JABUIW010000152.1:2095266-2120028 GCA_013363375.1 Menidia beryllina | reverse complement strand
GATGGATGGATGGATGGATGGATGGATGGATGGATGGATGGATGGATCATCACAAAAATGACTATGTCACTGTGTGCCCCTACTTGAAACCAGGGAACAGGAGTTAAAGGAGTGCATTGTAAATAGGTGGAAACTAACCTATTAAGCATTTATATTTTGTGTTTTCATCTGTTTCATTATAGTCTTTATAAGATCACATGGCTAGTTAATGGTCTAATTGTGCTCCAACTCCTACCTAACGTTTGGCATTCTCGTCTGTTTTCACAGACGGACTTGAGCCAGAAGTTGTCATTATGCAGTAAACTCTGTTTCGCCATCGGAGGGGCGCCCAAGGAGGTGGCCGCCAGCGCTACAGCCTTCTTCCTCCAAATCTACCTGCTCGATGTGGCTCAGGTAAACCCTTTGATCAATTCAAGAGTGAAATAGAAAGCGTGCGTTTGGCTCCCATATATGAATGAATGGAGACAGAGAAGTCCAAAGTGTCGCTGTTCTCCTCCGCAGATCAATGCCTTCCAGGCCTCCATGGTGCTGTTCATAGGTAAAGTCTGGGGGGCCGTGAACGATCCCATTGTTGGCTTCTTCATCACAAAGAGCAGGTGGACCAAGATTGGCAGGCTCATGCCGTGGTGAGCTCCCTGTCTGTCTGTGTTTTCTTTACAGAAGGAGCTCACATACCTTACGTGACTGATGGTAAAAACTCATACTGTTGTGGAATTTTAAAGGAAGACTGAACTGAAAGGCAGCAACCTCATTCTTGTAAAATATGACAACTGTGACAGGAGCAGAGGCTTATTTCTAAAAACTGATTTCCCTATTTGCACAAAAGACTACACAAAGCTGATCAAATCCACAGTAGCTACAGTTTTAACATCGTCTCATGAATTGATTGTTATCTAAGTTTAATGAAAATTTAAATGCAAGATACACCAAACAGCATAAATATATACTTATGTTACAGCAAAGCTCAGACTCAAGCTTGCGGCTAAGTGGGTCAGTTTCCATAGGGCCATGGTTAGAAAAAAAAAAGACTGGGAGTTGTTGATGGATTGTGAAACATGTTTTTGTTTTGCTCCCGAGCTCTCGCACGCAATTATGGCAGCCGCATGATGCCAGTGTTTGTGAAAAGTCTCAACAAAAACAAGAAGTGTGCTCCACTTTTGAGGCTCCAGAAATGACCCCCAGGCTCAGTACTCGCACCTGAGGATTTCAGCAAAGGGCATCGATTGTCCCTCTGGTTAACTTTACAGATAGTACGCCGGAGGGGGCTCGGACAGCTTTTGCCCCTTTAATCTCAGACAAAAGGGCAGTTCATTTCAAACACTTTCTGATCTGTTTTTTCGCTGTCTGACTTATTTTCTTCATGATGTAACCCCTCCAGTTTGCATTTTATCTCTCTTTTGTTCCGTTTCTGAGATGCTGCTCTGTATGCCAGAGCTGGGGGCGCAATTTTATCTCTGCCTCTCTCTGGATCAGACAAAGCATTCACCAGAGTTCCTATTAATCCCTGTTAAAAAAAACAAAAAAAAAACAGTTTAAGCTGCTAAACATGTGCGTGCCGTGGATGTCTTTTGAGCACACTACTGTGACACTGTCTGTAATAACGCAGGCAGCGTTTACTGCCTTCTGTACTATAAATCATAGATTACACACAAGCCAACTGTGCCAGAGGGAGACCAAATCCACTGTTGTAATCCAGCCAGCTAGCCGCACTTGGTAGCAGACAGAGGCTGCCGTTAAATCAGCTTTGATTATGCACAGTCGCACATGCTGGCCTCTGTCTGTCTATGTGAACGAGTGTGTGTTTCAGCTGAACGCTGCTTGTGACGGATAGCAAGACACACCCTCGTTTTTTTTATTCTTTTATCCCACTTGGAAATTCCCCCCCCTGCCCATTCAGCAGGAAGCTGACATATCCACAGCCAGACATCAAGTGATATGCATCTTTTCCATAAATTCTTAAGGATGGAGCCTTTGGACTCAAAATGTCCCCATGGGTGCTGCCCGTGTTTATTATTTGTCATTACCTCAAAATGCCACGAATGCAAGTAAAAACTGGTGAGACCAGTTTGTGTACAACCTGGGGGAATATGTCTGTGGCTGCACACACATACACATCGTGAGAAAAGTGTGAAAAGTGTGAAAAGTGTCTTCGGCATACCTGCTAAGGCACTATCTATCAATTCCGTTCATGCCAGCCCTCAGAGAGAGCCTGTTGGCTGGATTGTCAGCACGGGCATCTACTGCAGAGGGTTTCAGCGTGCGAAGGCCTTCCCGATAGAGCTGACAAGACAGTTCACGTTCCGAGCTGACAACACTGACACCAATCCGTCACACTGGCTCTGAAAGCTCCTCATAAAAACTCCTGGCATCGCCCTTTCATGTTCTGCTCTACGGTTAGATGTGGCAGGTCACATTTTTCAGTGATTGCAGTCATCAGAACTTTTTTTTGGAAGTGAGCCAAACTTTACCATCTTTATGATTATGTTTAGAAATTAAATGCTTGTAAAATACACAGTATGCCAGAACATGAAGAATCAAAGCAACCATTTTTATTCTTAGTTTGTGTGAAAATAAGATGTTTTTTTTTTGTCTTTACACTCACTTTTTTCCCCAAAAGGAGCCTAAATACAGTACCTGAAATAGAAAGTGGTCAAAACTATGGTTAAGGAGGAAAACTGTACTAAACAGGATCAATACAGGAACATACAATCACATGTAAATAAGTGTATGTGTTTCATCAAAGATTTCTACACACCACACTGTTTTGGCACTACAAGAATGACTTTACTGCAAAGATTTGTGGGCAGATGCTAACTGAACTTGCACTTTCTGAAAAGATATTACAGTTTAAGTGTAATACTTTTGTCAAATATATCGTGCAGTGGACACGTAAAGCGTGAAGATAAAGTACTATGAAGAAACTCAGCATTGTGTAAATGAGTGACATGCATGACCTTCAAGACTTCCTATAAATCCCTTTTTCACTATTACACAACATCTAATTAATAAGCTGCAAGTTTCCAGAACAAGTCAGTGAGAAGTGATTTTTAAGTGCCGACCTCTTATCAGTCCGCTTTGCTTTAATTAGGAGTGTGCAAATCGCTGGTGTCGGTGTGACTGTGCACCTGTGCGTGCGACTGCTGAGAAACTCTGTGGTGAGAAAGTACGGAAATGCTCCTTTCGTTGCCTCTCCCTCAACACACTCATCTTGCAGGAACATTCTCACTGTTCCATTCATTGGCGCCGGGGCCCTTTCAGCGCTCCCATGACGGACGCGGTCAATACTGCAGCAGCAGCAGCAGCAGCGTCGGCCGCCTTTGTGTGAGCAGACAATCAGCAGGACGGGGAGCCGGACGCGCTGGACGTTGCCAGAAATGGCTGCGACCGGCCGCCCCTGTCCAGCACAGCCTCTGTCCAACACAGCCTCTGTCCTGGTGAAGAGCAGGTCAGAGGTCTGACCCCTGACGGGAACAGTCACTGCCACCAGCATTTTGTTTTCCTCTACCTGGACGCCTGCCCCTGCGGTTCCAGTCAACTGACCGCATGACACAGGGATTCCATTTTCACCTTAAAGGACGGGAAGCAGAGGGCGGGGGATGTGTTGTTGTTTGCAGGCCGGTCATACCAGCGGCCGGCCGGCCGGCCGTCCGTCCGTCCGTCTCCTGGCCTTTTTCCCTCCCCGCTCTGCAGCGCACAGCTGCTCACTGTAACCATAATGATACATAACAGTTGTATACTTATGAATTATACATGACCCACATACTGTATCACTCCAACTTCTGAGAAAAGCACATCACAGCAGAATCGCTTCACGCTGCCTTCACTCGGGCGCCTTCTGCATATTCATGTGATTGTGTGTGTAAGTCTGCGTGTGTGTGTATGTGTGTGTGTGTGGAGAAATTTCAACACCGCTTGCGGTTTTGAAATATTTCGGAATGTCCCTGCTTGCCTGTCTCTTCCAGGACAGATTTTTGTCATACTTAGAGCAGCATGCTATAATCATGTAGAACTTTTCATTTTTTTAAAACGAAACAACAATCCCGGCCTGATCTGTCCTGCTTTTGTTTCCTTTAGGATGGTGGGTTGCACCCCATTCCTGGTGGTTTCGTACTTCTACCTCTGGTTCGTTCCCCCTTTCGCCAGCTGCCGGTTCGTCTGGTACCTGGGCTTCTACTGCCTCTACCAGACCCTCATCACTGTGAGTACACGTGCCCGTCCAGCACGGCCTGCTCTCCGAGAATTTCAGGATTGTGGCGTGATGCTTCACGCCGCTCAGCGGGGGGGGGCCTGGGGAAACAGGAGATGAGAAGCCCCGGTTGATGCGGATGACGTGTTACATAACGCGGAGCCGGGGAAGATTTGCTCTTTGATTAGTGAGATGAGCAGCAGATTAAAGCCCAGAAACGTTTAAAACACCTTGCCTCAAGTGGGAAGTGGAGTTATTAGATTGCCTTTTGTTATTATGCTCAAGGCCGTCGCTCTCCCCATTTGGCGCTGCGTTTGGGCGCTGCTTTGGGGTAACCCGAATAGCACGGGCTACAAAGCACTCAGACCACGGCAGCCACATTGCGGTGAGCTGGAACTGCGTGCGATTCTAACTACTTGATAAGTATACAGTCAGCGGTGCCAGGAGCCTCTTTCCGGGTAAATGCTAGTTGCCACTTTTAGCCACTCTTCATTGTCTCCAACTGTGCGTGTTTGCGTGGAGTCTCACAGGGCAGGACAGCCGCTATCATTCAGAGGGTCACAACAGGCGCACAGCACACCGTCTATTTATGTAATCAAACAATAATGGGTTTCCGTTTAATCAATTGCCTCCGTAACCTCCATCCCCATCCGACAGGGAAGTGGTTCTATAAATGTTTGCATCCAATAGGCCCCTTAAATGACATGCTGCCCGAGAGCAGTGACTACAAAATCCTTTTATGGCCGCATTTATTTTCGTTGTGGTGCTGCATGCTCATTTGGCCGCAGTGCTGACTGAGCTCTTGTGTAAATTACAAAGTGAAGCTGGACTTGGGTTGCTATTCTCTGGAAGAGGTGGTGAGGAGGGAGAAAACAGAGCTGAGGTTGGCCCACATGGAAAACGTATGGATTAGTGCAGGCTTTGGGCCTACGTGGGTGTTTTTACCAGAACGGGCTGATAAAAAGCACTAAAACTCAGAGTTTTTTGACTGGAATGGCCCAATGTTTGGAGTGTGTTTCCACACTAGCCCATGGTAACCTAGTAGTAGTCCAACGTATTCTCCGTCTGCCCCAAAGCACCCAAAGTAAATAAGAAAATGAAGAAAGTGACTGCACTCTTTGAAATATGCATATGAACCGAACAAAAAACATTTGTTGATAGCAAAACACATACATTGGGAATAAACAAATGCTCCCACAGCACCACAAGATTTTTAAAGAAATGCTTTTCTGAGTTCCGATTCAATATTTGACTAGTAGAACAAAATAATAAAAAGATCCAACTGGTTACCAGCATGGAAACAAAATATTTTAGAAATTAAACTTGACGATATTGCCAAAGGTTAAAGTTGTAATATACCCAAAAAGGAGTTGGGTTAAAGTTTGAGCTGTTACTAGCACTCCCTGAAAAGGATAGTTATTTGATGCAAAAACATAACCTGAGTCTGGTTGCTCTCTTGCAGTGTTTCCACGTGCCTTACTCCGCACTCACCATGTTCCTGAGCACAGATCAGAAGGAAAGAGACTCAGCCACCGCCTACCGTAAGCTCTTTTTTAAAAATCATGCAAAGACTTCTTAATGCCTGCACAAAAATGAATTTATCTCGTGCCTAGCCTCTGATTTGGGCTTCAGGTGAATAACTTATTCCACCCTGACTGATGAATTTTTGCATGGGTGATGACAGGAATGACGATGGAGGTGCTGGGAACTCTTGTGGGCGCTGCCATCCAGGGCCAGATTGTGGCCAGTGCTCACACTCGGAAGCACTGTCCCACTCACAACACGTCTGCCAGTTACCTTGGCAACAGCAGCGGGGCAGAGATCGTCAAGAGCCTGGTGCACTCGCAGGACTACCTGTCACACGCTGTAAGTGTCTCTGTGCCAGGCCGGGAGCTCAGGTGTGCTAAAAGGAGGGCAAAGAGTTGCTGTGAACACAACGCGGCGTGCCGCAAGCCTTTCCTGCTGAACTCGGAGCAGTGGCGAGGTTTATTTTTGCAAAGCACACAAGTTGAATGAAAAGGGCGATTGTCGAAAACCGGCTCCATATTTCCCGGCCGTCTAAAGGTTGTGACACTTAAAAACACGCTCACATTTGAACCCGTGTAATTCATGGGATTGAAAGGAGACGGATGCGTTTGATATCTGACCCTGCCGTCCTGAGCCGGCTCCTGACCGCAAAGGGTTTCCTCCCTCACATCATGCTCCAGCAGCAGCCCCGGCGGGTCCAGGGGTCTCCGCCGTCTGCAAGTCATTAGCCCCGTTTACACCCCACCCAGATCAGCACCCTGCGTGTACTCTGCTGCAAATGCTAGTTTTTTACTTAGAGTCAGAGGAAAGGGAACTTAAAAGGAACAAGTTATGTCCACATGTCGGTTTCAGGAGCTGTGAATAAACACAAGTTGTCCCAATCAGTCCGTCATGGGACCATTTAAGAAGCGGAAAGCTTCCCCCGTTGGATTTCAGTCGCACCGCAGCTATTTGGGCTCCAAATGTTTCTTTTCCATTGGATTTTGGGTGAACCCCATCGGGGGAACCCACTCACCGCACCAAACCCTCCGCAGCCACCCGCTAAATTCTCCCGCGGTCGCTGGTGAGGGTGGCACACCGTCTGGGCAAACTCAGTCTGCCCTCGGAAACAGGGAGCGTTTGATGTGCATAAATAATCATGTTCCGCTGGGCAAGGCCGCATGGAAAAATAGCAAACAAACAGGGGCTGTTTGAGCCGGAGCAGTTCCTGTCGGGGTACAGGAGCGAACGCTGACGTCTGTATTTCGGGATACTTGAGGTTTCTCCCCGTTTGTGCTGGTGTGTGCACAGCGAAGGGTGTGCTGCAGGCTGTGTCTCACACTGGTTTTAAAAGCTACACAGAATGAATCATACAATCGTTCTCATAAACTATTAGATATATTATGTTACAAGCACAGACACTCTAAAAAGATATAATAATCAAAGTGCAAGCCGATGCCTCCTGCAGCATTTTGTCACCAGAATGGATGTCGAGAATGATGAAATGAAGCGCCTCAGTGTTTTAGAGCATTTGAGAGCATTATGAATTAAAGATTGCAAAAAGACTCAGAATAGACTTGGTTTTGCTTCCTCTGTGAGAAGAGATGGATAGATATAGGTCAATACTTTGTGTTTGTTCTTTCCCTCTGCAGAAGGAGATGTACATGATCGCTGCCGGGGTGATTGGGGGAGTGTTCGTCATCTGCACAGTGGTGATGTTCCTGGGAGTCAAAGAGCGAGATGGTGAGACTCCACCGCTATTTGATCTGGTTTGGTAAATCAGTCTGCATATTTCCCCTAATGACCTTATCACTGTCTTCCAACACGTGAAGAGAGAGCTTTTACCTGAAAAAGAATACTGTTGTGAATCAAGACAAAGTTATTTTTCTATTGTTTGATCGAAACAGGTCGCAGTGGAATCCAGAAAACATTTTCTTGTCATTAGTTTAATTTTTTTCTTTTTTTAAGAAGGGAGGGGGGGGGTGGATTCCAACATTTTTTTTCTCTATCTAAACAAACTTTTTAAATAAACCAACTAACTTAAAATCAAAATTTGGGGATCCTTTTTGGATTTTGAACTGGTTTAGTTTGGCCTTAAATAGTTTTTCGGTCTTCATAAAAGTGCAGGGAAATATTTCAAATGCACTTCAAATAACACAGCATGCAAGTCTTGCAACTGCATTATCACATTACTTTTTTAGAAATGTTTTTCTCTTTTTTTAATATAATTGAAACTACTTGAAAAAGGTCTGTGTCTTTGTCTGTTTTTCCATCCTTGTATGATGTAGGACTAAATATCTGATAATACTCAGGTCAGCCGTTTGCTACAGAGTCATCCTGTTGTAACCTGAGGCTCATAGAGTATAGTTTTTCTCAGTTTTTGCAAAAGGTTCCATAGAAAATGCAGCATTTGCAAATATAACCTTAAACGTCATCATAGGCCCCTCGAAAGTCAGCCGTGTTTCTGTGTCTGGTTAAGCCTTGTTTATCCATTTACACACAAGTTCTTTTTCCTAAATATTGTGGCATCTTTAGGGCTTTTTTGGACTGCGTGTCAGAAATGTCCAGTCATGGACGCAATCAAAAATAATCTGCTCTTTTGGATTTGGGTTTGTTTTGTAGCCACAAGTCCTGGGTGCCTAGTAATCTTTTCTCTTCTTTTTTTTAAAACTCCTCTGTGCACCAAACTGGAGTCAAACACTGAGCCATCTGTGTGAAGTTTTGGAGAAACTGACCCATGTGGTGCTAAGGAGAGAGTGCGGCTGGCAGAGGATTAAGGTTTTTGATAAATCAAAAAGAAAAATGAAAAAAAAAAAAAAAAGCAGAGAGCAGTGGGAAACGTAGGAGTCCAGAGATGTAGACGTGGAACAATGATACAACTGGGATCCAAAGAAGACTCGAAATACGAAAGCAAGGGAGCGATGAGGGGATGGAGCAGAGTCCTAATACGTCATAATGACAACAAGGTGTGACGGAAAAGGGGGTAAAACCCAGCAGAATGCGCAGGGGAAGACAGAAAAATAGAACAGTCAGAAAACTGTTATACGACATGATGAATAACTGACAGAGATGGACCATAAAGCGAAAAGCTGACGCAGGACCCGTTATATCAAAACACAAAAGCCCGGGACACCTGTAAACAGACCCATCCATGCGTCAGCAGCAGAGTGGCTCTAAATAAATGATGAGTTATGATATATCATTCTTTAAGTGTCACATTTTTTTACCATAAAGTATCCCACTAACTATCTTTGAAAAAAATTAACTTTGGTATTTATAGCTCCAAAGAGATTTTAAAAAAGTAAATAAATATTTTTGCGTCTTTTTTACTGTGTAGATTTTAAAGGCCTGATGAGGACATGATTTGTTTTTTTCAAATCATGCCCTGATGTAGAAAAAAGTAGACGTTGAATTGTAAATTCAATTAAAAGTTAAGCCATGTTTAACGTATTTATTAATGCACTTGTTGTGTAACCTTACAGATAAATTATTCATGGGACACAATGATCACATATAAGGAATGTTAAGCATATACATGTATGTATATACATACAAACATATATGTAACATGTATAGGCTGCATAAAGTAATAGCATTCAGTGCCTTTAAGAGGGACAAACACTATCCGCTGCAATGCAGGGGCAGTTCCAGTCAAAGCAATAAAAAAATCTATCCTTTTGCCCTCACTGCATGTTACCTGATATGCTGCCTGCTTATGTCCTCATTCCGTGTGTTTCAGATCCCTACGCCCCTAAAACAGAGAAGCAAGTCAGTTTTCGGCAGGCCTTCGTCCTGGTGATGAGGCACGGACCCTATCTGACTCTGACCGCCTCCTTCCTCTTCATCACAGTCGCGATCCAGGTACATTTATTTGTGAAAACCCACCCGGACACGACCCTCGCAGTAAGGGGAGCCCCTGTCGCGCATCCTGGCGGCCGGCCGCTCAATGCTGATTGGATCAGCCCAGAGGATGGCTCCCTCAAAGCTCCCACTCTGAAAGCCTGTTTTGGGGCCTGTCGCGGTGCCAGCTGAGCGCCTGTCTGACGCGCACCCGCCTCAGCGCTCTTTGGGGTTATTGCAAACTTTCAGAGGCTGGCGATGGATCGGCTTTTGCATATCTTTCCCTCCATCACCTCAGACGGATGTGTCAGCTGTCATCCGGTGGCCTCGGGGTGGGAACGGATGTCAGCAGCCTCTCCAGGCACCTCATGTGGCACTCCTCACAACAAGCCCCCCCCCCCCCCCCGACACCCCCCCCCCCATCCCGACACCCCCCTGTCGATGGTGCTGAGTTGTCCTGAATATCTAAACACGTTCTCTCTGCTCTCTGCAGCTGATCCAGAGCAACTTCGTCCTGTTCTGCACATACGCCGCCGACCTGAGGGATCACTTCCAGAACATCGTGCTTACGATCCTGGTGAGCCGACGGAACTCGGTTCCACACGATCAGGTTTCTGGGACGACCCTCTTGTCCGACTGTACATCTTTACACGTCTGCTGTCCCGCGCAGGTCTCCGCGGTGATCAGCATACCCTTGTGGCAGTGGTTCCTGGAGCGATTCGGGAAGAAGACGGCAGCTTTTTGTGGTATCACGGTAAGCGGAATTCTTCCTTTCTTTTGTTTGTTCTGGCTCTCAGTGCTGAACTTGGACTCCAACACCACCTGGTGGTGGATTTTCGAGGCCTCGGGTAACCAAAAGCCTGCTTCTTGACTCTCCGTTTGCGTCCCTGTGCAGTGGATCATGCCCTTCACCATGATGCTGGTCTTCATCCCGGACGTGGCGGTGGCCTACGTGGTGGCCGTCTCCTCTGGGCTCAGCGTGGCCGCTTCGCTGCTGTTGCCGTGGTGAGACATGTCAGAGGTCTTTTAGCGCCGCGCCGCCGCACCTTTCGGCTCGGTGGCAGCCAACCAGAATCGAAACCTCTCGTACCATCCCAGAGCGACACCGGCCGTAGCTTTACATCTGTTTGCCAGTCGTTTCTATGGCGGCCACCGATCCCCACTCATCTCCTGTTCCCCTCCCTTTAAACCCAAATTATAGCCTCCCGTGGGGGCATGTTTATTTTGGAAGGGGCCGATTGTTTATCCTGTCTGTGGGCTTTAGCCGGGGGCCCGCCTGCTGCCCATCATCTAATGATGTTATTAGCTCAGTAATTTTAGGAATAACAGAACTCTGCCCACGTCTTTACTAGCCGTGCCAGATGATTATAGGCAGCTCGTAAGGGAGGCCTGACAGACGTGTGGGCTTAAAGTTTTGTTCGTTTGTGTGCCTGCACCATCCAGGTCCATGTTGCCAGATGTGGTGGACGACTTCCGACTGGCCAACCCCCACTCCAAAGGCCACGAAGCCATCTTCTACTCGTTCTACGTGTTCTTCACCAAGTTCGCCGCTGGCATCTCCCTGGGAGTGTCCACCCTCTGCCTGGAGTGAGTCTGTTTTAGCTCTAGTACCTGCCATTTCTCCGGGGGGAAGTGCTCCCAGAACGATCAGGGCAGAGCGGTTGGGTGTACGGCTGCATGCAATAGACTCAAACCCTAACCCTACCCTAACCCCAACCCCAAGGTGAGTAACTGTGTGGTGCACAGCGAGGGGGGACTGCCTTTGGTGACATGGGCTGGCCAGTGCCTTACCCTGGATTCCCCCCACAAAATCTAGTGTGGCCATTTACTATGAAGGGGGGAATCAGATTCCATGAACCTAACCCTACCGTAGCTCTTTCGTTACCCCGCTCGTTGCAGAAGTAGAGGGTCGGAAGCCATAATTCATGCCATGTAAAGTGAGGGGCACCAATTTCCAGTCCTCTAGAGCCAGACTCCATGTGGATTTAATGTTGCTAGTTATTTTTTCAAAAGCATCCCTTGATTCTTTGTTTGTGTTTGCGTCCGTAGGTTCGCTGGATACGACACCGGTGCCTGCAAGCAGCCCCTTCCTGTCGTGTACACCCTGAAGCTGCTCATCGGTGCCGCCCCGGTGGCCTTCATTGTCACGGGGTTATTGATCCTCCTCCTGTATCCCATCAGTGAGGACGTGCGCCGCAGGAATAAAATCTGTCTGGAGGAGCTACGGTGTGTAGAAATCATTAACGGACACCTGAGGGAAAAAACCCTAATCCTTCAGCTTCAGTGATCTTTGGCTTCGAGCTTGGTTTGCTCCTCACAGACTGTTGTATAGGACCCTCTGTAATAGCGGAGTACAGCACACGCCTCTAATGTATATGCTGCAGGGGTACGAAGCAGCAGAACATGTAAATACCCAAGTACTAATACCTGCACCCAAGTGCAGCTCCTGAATTCATTTACAGTAAATTCGGGGAGTTTTGAGACCCTCTGAAGGCATTTTGTCACATTTCACACTGACTCGGTTAAATTCTTGGCCCGTTTCCTCCTGGGACTGCACACAATACCCCTAGAAGAAAGACAAAATACAGTTTACTGCAGTGTTTAGCTAATTTATTGATTGTTGTAAGAAGAAAACAACGTGTACCCATAATTACTCAGACCCATCCAGCCAACTCAGCCGCCGCTCGTCTTCTTGGAAATAAATCCGCGAGGCTGGCATTCCTTTCCATTGGAGGAGTCTCTCAGCTCCTCTCAGCAGAAACTTGCAAAATCAACTGGCTTGGATCGACTTCTCGACCTGGTGCGAGTTCAGGCTGTTTTGGCTGAAAGGAGCTCAGCCGCTTCTTTACAAAGTGTGAGAAATACCTGCATCAATGGATTATCGCAGCCATTCGATTGGACCAAACGGCCCCCGGCCACCGATTTTGTTTTTTTGTCCCAGTGGAAAACTGCGTGTAGAATAGCTGTGGGGAAAAAAAGAGGGTCTGGAAACTCTGCGCATTTACTTTCTCACACTCCTATGAATGTAGCACATCACTGACACTGATGTCTCTCGCAGGAAACAAAGCATTGGCTCCAGAACAGTGGAGGATTTGAGTAACGTGTGAGCTGGATCTTGAATGGAGTGAATTCACAAAGCCACGGATTCCAGCATTGCAGCTGGAAGTTGTTCTTTAGTGTATATTACACTGACAAGTACTTCAATTGTTATAACGTAAACAGTTTTTGTTTCATTTCCACGTGTATTGTACAGTCTCCTTGGATATACAAACATATAAGAGTATCTAATTTATAGAGATGAATGTATATCATTATTTTGCTGTGTTTAGCTCTACAACACTTATTTATTTATGATACGATTACCAAAATATTGATATGAAATTAATAAATGTTGTTGAGCCTGGTTTCTAGCCTTTTTTTTTTTGATTGTGTAAATGGAGAAAAAAACAAACATAAACACTAGAGATGCAACGTCAATGTTCTGCTATACCTTACTCTTTTTTCATTTTATTTTTGCAAATCAGAAGTGAAAATAGATGTGGGAGATTCTGTAGGCTGGTGCTCCCTCTTGTGGTGGGACGATACAAAACAGGAGGGGGAAAAAGGCTTTGGTTTTCCTCTCTTGAACATGTTACAAATACCTTTTTTCCCCCAACAAGCCACAACAAGTAAGTAATTCAGCTTAAGGATCAAAGCATAAAGGAAACAAGGTGTTTTATGGGTATATCAGTTGGCTTGACATCATACAATTTCTACACAATTGTTCTGCACTCAAGTGATGAATTCTAATAAATAAACAAAATGTTTCACATCGGAACAGGCAAAAAACATCCTTAAAGACAAATTCAGCACCATTTCTGGACGGCCGCCGAGCACAGAAGGTGTCCTGCCTTCTCTGCCTTCAATTGACAGAGAATGAATTCTCTATTGAGAATAGAACGGACAAAGAAGAAAAATACACGGCTCGTTTCTCCGTTTATTTCGATTCAGTTTCGAAGCAGCAACACGTTGCACCTGAGGGATGTTACTACGAAGCGAGTTAGCCCAGTGGCTCCTCTCTGTGGGCACACAAAGAGATATTTCTGAGAAAAAGAGCAATACTTAGGCAGAAAACACAGCTCCTACTGTTTGACAATAGTTTTAGTTGCTTTATAATGTGGGAATTATGTGAATCATAAAGGATCAAATTTCTAATAGATCAGAGGCTGATTAAGTCAAAGTATTTCTGTAAACTGTAATCCCAACAGCAACAGCTATTTGTGCTGCACTGACTTAACAAAGTGGTCATGTGTATGATTTTCTACCTTTTGTTTGACAAAGTTTTATTTAGCTTGGGTTAACTGGGTTCAATTTTCTGCCGACATCTGAGATTAACTCTGGGCTGGTGCGCTTAAATTGTTGCCTAACTCTGACTTCTCTTTCTTGGAAAGCGTCAGGTCCGGAAATTCTTGTTAGCAGGTTAGAAAGTGGGTCTTGGACACCGCGGTGACCTGTCCGGGTAAAGGGAAAAGCCACCTTTGTGATGGAGGGCTTAACACAGCTTCGTAGTAAACCTGGCGGAATGGACGGCCATTTTTTTTCTAATCAGAATGTTTTAATTTAAAAAGCTGCCGTGTGGCTCTGCAGCATCGCTGCAGCTCGCCAGTTCTGCTCTGTTTGGGTTGAATGCCTGAATCCAGGCAAATAAAACAGGAAGACATCTCTAGGAGTCCATCTCTGGAGGAGTGACTGAGGGCCTTACTAAGTGGCTGACTCTGCGGTTGCTACGGGACTTTGGCTGGGGGCTGGACTGGACGGGCACGAGTTCTCTGGACTTCCAGGGGTCCGCAGGGTGGATTTCCTCTTTCCATTCCGCACCGTCAGCTCCTCCTTGGGCTTAAATGTCAGAGGCACAAAGCCGTCCGCGTCCGCCACAAGCACAACCCACAAAGGTCCTGGAAAAGAAAACCAAAGCAAAATGTAAACAAACAGGCCCATTGAGAAGAACAGCAGTTTTACTGGTCTCGGTTTTTGGACAGCTGGACTTCGCCTCAACAGCAACAAAAAATTATGTTATTAAGAGGGGTAAGCTTCTTGTGATCCAAAGCTTGTAATCTGACCTAGACTGCTAATCACTTCCAATTATACCGTAGGCACGTTACAGAAAGAACAATACCAGAGCATAATGCTAACTGGAATAAAGGAATAAAGTGCATCCTGAGTGGGTGCAGTGAGTATTTTTTTAAAAGACGGAAAAGCGAGAAAACAGATAGCTAGAGCCCATGGCACGTGCTCGCTCTAAGTCCACCAATGGTACACCTAACTAGAGGACGACAAGGAGTTTCCAAGAAGTGCTTTTCATTAATTAAACCCGCAGACTCTGTCACAACACGGTTAATCTCGCATGCAACGAGAGACAAAGCCAGCTTTGGTTTTTAGCTTTGAGGTAAACAAAAGGCCAACCGACTGAGAACGCTACAGTGACCTGGCCTCTGTGCCGTGCTGTGCAGTTTTTCCTGTGTCTGACGGAAGATCTGGCCTTCTGCACCTACCGTACATCATCTCCACAATGCTGAGGTTGAAGAGGTCTTGCAGGGCACGCAGACACAGCTTTCCCTCACACAGCAGCACCGGCCTCCTCTCATCAATGAAGACGTTTTCTGATAACTGCTTCTGTATGTGGGACGTGATGGAGATGGGGGGAGTCAAAAACGCTGTCATAGTAACATAAACTGATCTGGCATTCGATGTGCATGCTAAAACTATAAGATTCTTATCCTTGCAATAGGCAGTCGTGAGAGAAATCAACATAACAGACAAGAGGTGTAGTTGCTACTCCTGCACAGTGCATTAAATACTGTGTACTGAGGCCCTGTAAACAGTAAGCTATCAAATGCATGGCGGTGGGGAAGACTGTACCTGGCATGTGACGTTGACGTATGGAGGCTCGCTAGCATTGGGGTAGACACTGGACGGCTTCTTTCCGTTCTGTGCAAAATCTCTGATTTCCGTCATGCACTGCTGCACATCTGCAAAGCGGGTAAAAAGCCTCTCCATGTTGTGGACCAGCTGCTCCAGGGCCTGCTCCTTGGCCTGGCTGGACGTCTTACTGGGCGCAGGCAGCCCGGGGTCTGCGTGGACCTTCTCGGACGGCTCGAAGCGAGGAGAGCTGGCCCTGCTGGACTCCCTGCTGACCTGGCTGCTCACCGCCAGGCTGGCCATTCGGCTGACGGGGTCCATGTCAAAGTTCTCCACCGTGACAGAGGAGGTGCTGGACAGGGGTCTGTCTGGTCGGTCGGAGAAGTCAGCCGAGCTGCTGACGGGGCTGGGGTCGCTGCTCCTCACCTCTTCCACCAGCCTACGTCTGTTCCCGGGCGAACAAACAACTCCTCTTCCAGGCAACACCAAGTCTTTTATCCCTTGGCGCTCCCCGTCATCCTTTGACAGGTGCTCTGAGTGCCTCCTAATCCTCCCGGAGAAATTAACAGAAGACTCGTGGCTGTGAGCAGAGGGGGATGGTGAGGTGGGTGTGCCTGTGTCGTATATCAGCTCTTTGGCCATGAGTCGCAGGATATATTTGTCCGTGTTGGAGGATGGGAGGAAGGCGGGGTCGCTGGTCTTCTGCCGGCCCACCATCAGCAGCAGCACCTTATCGCTGAGAAAGCAGAGCCCTTTGGGCCTGTCGTTCTGCTGCAGAGAGATCTGCTGGATGTTGGGCATCGCAGAGGCCGTGATACAGTACACAAGAACCATGTTGCAGGTGTTGGAGGCCACCGCAACCGTGGAGGCACGTGGGTCGAAAGCCACAACGTCGGGGACCAGAATCCCCGGGATGCTGACTTTGCGCGTGGTGGTGACCTTTCGCTCATAGGTTACCAGGACCAGGTGTGAGCAGTCCTGGCCGGAGCCCGTCACCGTGTCCCGGCGGCGCAGGTGGACCAGGGGGCTGGGGTCCGAGCGCCGGTGTTTGGCCAGGAGGTGGGTGAGGTCGAGGGGGCCGGAGCTGGGGATGTAAGACCTCTCCGACTCAAACGATCTCCTCCTCGATTCTAGAACGCTGTCGTCCTCCGACATCGCCACGTGGGAGCTGTGGCCCGGAAGGGGCTCCGATTCCGAGTGCACGTCAAAAGCCATGCCAGCGTTCAAGCCGCAAAGCCTGTCGAGCGGCAGCTCCGTCGCCACGGCGACCTGAGCCTCTCCCGTGGCCTCGATGGCACAGATGTAGCCCCCCACGTCGAAGATGGGGCAGAAGGAGCACGCCACCAGGCTCTTCTGGATGTCGTTCCAGATAAACGAATGCAGAGCGCTGCTTATGGCCACCACCAGGCGCGTGCCATCTTTAGTCCAGCAAGCACAGTGAATGAGTCCCCCACCTTTGATGTCCGCCTTGATCCGCCTGTTGTCCACCCTGACGGAAAACAGCACAGAAGTGTCCCTCTTAGTCAGCACCGCCAGGATGTCCAGCTTAGGATGCCAGACACAGCCTTGCGAGAGCAGAGGGAAGGGCTCGCTCATCTCGCAGGTCTGCGTGCACAGCAGCTTGTTCTGCTCAAGAGCACTGAGCTGCAGCTGCCACACTGTGATATGCTTCTTGTGCTGGACGGCCAGCAGGGCAGGGGAGTCGGGGCAGCACAGCGGGCCCCAGGAGAGCCCAAAGACGTGCTCGAACTGACCGATGACGTTGGTGTCCCCAAACTTCACCTCGCCATTCACGAAGTAGAGAGAGGTCAGGCAGACCTGTTTGCCGTCTGTCCACGCGATCCCGTGCACTGGGTGGATGGCTTGGTGTAGAGTGTTGAGTCCCGTCCTAAGCAGCTTTGCCTTGCCGAGATCCATCCCAGCAAGGAAAGGAAGAAGCTTTTTCCAAACAGAAAAAGGACAAAAAAAACGTGTTTCAAAAAGCCAGCATTGATGACAGACCTGTATCTGATCTGAAGAAGGCTTGCACAAGAGCAGCTATTGCAACCTCTGCAGATTAAGAATAACACAAGCCTCCTCTGAGTCCCCTTCCTAGTACATGCCTTAATCCTCTCCTGCCTTAGTTGAGGTTGTGGTGACGAACACCTATAGCTGCTTACGCCGGATGACCTTAGACACACGGCTGGGAGCTAAGGGTATTAACAGCACTTACTTTTTGCAAGAGACCCTTTTGGCTGTCACCCTTACAAAAATAGATTTTCTTCCTTGAGGGATTTAGGTTTAACCGGATTTAGAAAACAACAACTTAAAATTAGAAGGGCGAGCTGAACGCACAACACTAAAAATATACGATCCAGAGTAAGCAGAACAAGTGGTAACACTCTCAAAAGACTCGAATCGGATATCGGCTTGACTGCGGGTTTTACAAGCGTGTGTTTTTAATGACAACAAACTATACACTTCGTTGCTGTGTATCTATTTTTTAACGAATAAGTTGAAAAAGAGCTAGTAAACATAAAACTCTTGTTCAAATTTACCTTAAAACACTACAGACACCTCACATGTTAGTCTTGAAAACGACGAAATGATGGGTTTCCAAAGATACCGGTGGAACAGTTCGCGTTTTACCGGTTAAAATGCGTCTCCAGCGTTCTTTTGGAAATGACCCGGAAGTAAAGCTAACCAGTAGGCGAGATGCATCATGGGGTATGTAGTTGACCTGTGACAGCTTGGCCAACCCATCCAGCTTGCTCGTAGAAGCAGAACGACAGTTTTCTCTTCCTTTAGGTTCGCAATAAAGCGGTTAAATCAGCAGCCGGTTAACTTAAAAAAACTTTAAAAGGAAAATCACTACAGTTGAACAGATAAACAAAATTAAACTTCCATGGCAGCGAGCTACATGGCACAGCCGCTGTGTGGCGCGAGTCTACAGCAGACGTCTGTAATGTAACTGTAGTTCTCGAAGCTGTATTTGGACGCTGTCTCGCGACAAAATCTGTAGTGCCCGTCTCACCGGCTGGAGCTGCGGTTCGGTAGTGGTCGGTGAATGCATGGTGCCCATCTATAAAGCCCGACTTTTAGTCGCAAAGGGGTTACACTGACTGTAGAGAGGGCGTTTTTTAAGCTTTATGCTTTATAGTTAATCATTTAAGCAGCACAAACATGGGTGTGGAAGTCGAGACAATATCTCCCGGCGACGGTGAGTAAATTCATCAGCTTGTGTGCGCTTTGATGCGGGATGGAAGTGTCGGTTGTGGCTTTGGAGGGGTGGCCCGGTAATTCCTCCTTGCGGGGCTCGGGAAATACACTTAAAGCTACATTTTACGTTAAGGGGTGTTTGGAGACGCGGGGCGAGGGCAGGTTACTATTCATGCGACAATTCGAGTTGTTTTGGGGATGTACTCATCATCACTGGCCGCCTACACGGCATCTTCCCAGAGCTATCCATTCTCAAACTCTGTCCAAGTAAAATTACCGGACGCTGAAAATGAAGCATTTACCCCCTTAAGGTGACCGGGGAGCCTGGGCTCCTCTAACCGACGTGTGGACATCATTTCGAGTCCCACGGCTCCTGGTGGTGACTCTTTTAGTCAAAAAGCCCCACCGCCAACACTTTTGGGTGTATCTGATAGTCTGCTACGCTCGGTGAGAAAATTGGACAAAAAACACACAGTCTAACGTTTCACCCGGATGATGAGAGGGACAGACCCCACTTCAAATATGTCTGCAAGTATTGGGGTGGGGTGGAGGGTTACGACATTCCTGTCAGGAACAGCAGACTTAATGCGGCCATCGCAATCGAGACTAGGCTGAATATAGGATTAGCCCCTGAGACTCACAAGTGTACAAATATACAATAACATTAATTGTCTCTCTTCTTTTAACAGGACGGACATTTCCAAAGAAAGGCCAGACATGTGTAGTTCATTACATAGGTAACTATGTTTATTTTCTGCTCCTTTTTTAAAAAAATGTAGCAAACATAAAAACCCTGCATCCTTCCTGCCCATGCTGAAGGAGGACATTGTTCCTTCTTTTGGAGAATATCTGCAGCTCAGCATGGCTCAGGTTGCAAGCTGCTCTAACAATGAGCATTCTGCTGAACTCTAATGCACCTGCATGCGGCTCATTGTCTCAAAAAAATCCTGGCCAGAAGATTCCACTGGCAGAAAATATGAATCAGTGACTGAGCAATCTGCCCTTTGATTGTGTTGGTAATCCTTTTTCTATGTACTCAACTTGTTCGTCTGGGAAAAAAAACATGCACGCAGGCATTTTTCCTGTTTGTGTCTTGTCAGATTGCCCGCTTTTGAGGTGGGGCACTGAGACGCTGATACGTTTGGGAAATAAATTTGGGCTGTTCTGTGCCCTGGGGTCGTCGGCTCAGACAACTAGGTCAGACAGAAAGTAAACAAAGCCTGCTTTGCATGTCATCTGTGGACCGTCTGAGTATCACATGGTTGGGGTTATAGAAGTTATTACACACAGTCTGGTGGTGGATCCAGCCGGGAGGGACAAAAAAGCAGGTTACATGCCAGTGTGAGGGGTTTCTTTGTGTGGGGACCATGCTGTGTGTCCCAGTATTAGTTTGTTAAACCTTGGAATTTTCTCCGAAAATCACTAATATTGTAGTGTAGTAGTGTAATATTTATGATCAGCTGTCTCAAATATTTTCAGTGTTGCAACTTTTGAAGTAGACAGTGAGCATTGGGTTGTTTAAATCTTTAGCGGAGTGCAATCGAACTTCTATTTGGGGCTTGGACGCAGCTGAAATGAGCTGCTGAGAGGACAAATGAGGCCATAATTGGAAGCGCTGTATCTGAGGATGTGAGGATGAGCCGCTGAGATCCAGCGCGGATTGACCTGCAGTCCAGAACAGTGACAGTTAAAAGGTCTGATGTTCTGGAGCATAATTCAGTTTACACCCATCAGTATCTCACCCACTGCGGGATTGCACGCATCACAAGCTTTAACTCGCTTTTCTGCCTTGTTTTCGTTCTCTGCTGTCACAATCACATTAGGCGCAGTTGTCTTTACTCGTTACATCCCGGAGTGAAGCAGAACCGGCTGCCATGCTCTCATCTCTTGAACAAGTCTAATGTGCCCAAAAAAATAGAAGGGAAGGTGCTTTTTGGTTGATTAAGTTTATTTCAGTCGGGCCTTTTAAGGCAATGAGAATGCAGAGCAGTAGCAAAAGGCTGTCTCAGAGTTTGTGGCACATTATTTAAAAGAAATATTTTTTTACTTCATTGTTATATTTTTATTACTGAAAATGTCCTTTAAAAAGCCCAACGACTACACTGACAACATTTGACTGGAGCAGCACTCTGCCATTGTTGAGTTATTTTAAAGGCTTATCTTTAAATGTCAGTCTGAGCTTGTTTTATTCAGGTCCTCCCCGTCTTTGTTTGCCTTTTCCTTTTGATTCACAGGATTATTCGTAAGCTGCTGGTGTTTTGGTTGCAAACGCACACAAAATAAGAAGTTAAGCCAAAAGCAGGCCTTAACTTGTGGAGCACGGAAAGCCAGAAACACAGGGGAAGAGCGGTTGTAGTGGTTTTTTTATCAGAAAGTAAAATAAAACCAGGATTGGTTGGAGAACACAGTTAGTATAAATGAAACTGACGGGGATTTTTACATTCTACATAATTATATACCCTTTGTAATTTTAATCCCAAAGGGCAAATTTGTTGTAAGAATTACTAATGAATATGAGACACAACATCTCCGATAACATCCAAGATGCAGAAACATGCCAAAGTTTTACCGTTTTGAAAAAATACTACAAACCCTGTTTAAAATAAAAATTCCTGCTACCGCTCTGTCTGCAGTTTCCTTCTACCGCTGAGAGTCGCATAGAAATGCTAAAAGTGGTTCTTGGTCTGCTTTGCTTTACATTAGCACTTATTTGTTACCTGTCTCAAGCAAAAACACCTTGTGACCTTCATGTTTAATAACCCAGTAGCATTAAGTCTGCTTATGTGAGCTCAGTGTTAATCTAATTTAATGTTTTAACTGCAAGTAATGGAGTGAAAAAAACCTACGGGCTGTTTAAAAGCAAGGAAATTTAAAGAAAACGTCTCTAATTACCTGTTACTTTTTTTTTTCTTATGACAAAAATGACACTCGGTCAGTTTGTAATGTAAGCTTGTTCAAGTCATCCCGCATGCTGTTAGAGCAGAACCACAGAGCCTAGCCCTGACTTAACTCAGCCCCGGTGTTAGTTTCCCAGAATGCGAAGACAAACCGCAATCAAGAGTGATTTCCCAACACATAATGGAATTTCGAACCACTTCATTCCCAGCATTTAGCCTCAGAAAGCCTCAGTCCTGCAGGAAACGCTCGCATACTATTTCGCCTGGCTGTCTTTATTTTTTCTTTCTTTCTTTTTTTTGAAATCCTCACTTTCACTTCTAGGATGTAGGACATGCAGACCCACACATGCCATCACACAGACTCAGCTATGTCTGCGTGACCCCCGTCTGACTCTGCTGAGCCTGGTTGGTCGCCCAAATTAGACGAGCACTCGCTGCCACAAGCAAGATATCGGCTCAAAATAAGTCACACTCAATGCTCTTCCCTTTTAAAACCGATTCGGCTTTGGCTGAGGGAAGTTTGTGGAAGGGGATCTGATAACGCTCAGTACGAAAGAAAGATTAGAAAGAAAAATCAAGCCGCGAGTCCCTCCCGCGAGTGGTGACGCAAAGCTACGATGGCCAATAAAGTTGGAGCCTTGCGACATGAGGCGTGTGTGTCGTGCCTGTAGGAAATAGTGGTTCTTTATCATGTTTCTCCCCCAGAGTTTATTGTGAAACATACGAAAGCTGAGACCCAATTGCTTCAGATGTGTTACCCAGAAATAGAGCAACTGAGCATCAGGCTGTATGTCAAGAGCAGCCAAAATCTCTCCAAGGCATAATTTTTTTGTTCTCTGTGGGAAAACACACCTAAGGGGCTAAGAATATTAGGAAAGCATTATAGTTGCTATCCAGTAGCTTCTTCTGTACCACAGAATGAGCAAAACTCTTCATTATTGGTATTGAGGCAGCTCACCTCCGGGCGATTGAATTATAATAACTGTGGAAATGCTCCTAACTGCTTTCTATTGAGACATGTCTGTGCACCTTTGAAAGATGGCAGCACGCACAAGTCCCTTACGCAGATAACTTTACACACATCTCATTTCATTCCCACTTGAGCCCGGGGGGTGCTGGGGGGGGGGGGGCTGCCCTGCCCGCAGCCGTTCTAGCCGAGAGCCAAGGCAGGATACAGTAAACGGAGTAAAAATAACCCCACCCCTGTGTGGTATGGCTCCTCGCCAGCCAACTACTAAACGAAAACCTTCTCACGAGGAGCGAGTCTGGGAGCCAGCCTCAGGAAAGGGACAGGCCTGGTTGTATTTTTGCAAAGGCCCCACCCATCCTTTGCCAGACAAAGAGTGATAACAGAGCAGTGATCTGAGGGGGATTGAGGTGCAGCGCTCTCGTTGTAGGCAAAGGAACAAATCCCCACTCTCCTAGTGTGTCAGTTTTCCCACCAGGCTGCAGTCAATAGATAAGGGAAAATACCAGGAGG
The DNA here is from genome assembly GCA_013363375.1 of Menidia beryllina. Taxonomy (NCBI): domain Eukaryota; kingdom Metazoa; phylum Chordata; class Actinopteri; order Atheriniformes; family Atherinopsidae; genus Menidia; species Menidia beryllina. Next base: position 2,097,023 of record JABUIW010000152.1, on the reverse strand, counting down.
CTTATAGCTATTTTAGAGGTATTTTTCTATGTTTTTTTTATTTATGTATATTTTAAGGTGCTGTCCCTGTGACTGCCACAGCCCCCCTTTGCCTGTAATCATCTGCTCCCAATCAGCAGGCAGCCCTCTGAAAGCTAAGTGTATGGACCAGCGACATCTTCCAGGCTTCTGCAGCTCCTCCAGTGACAACCACGCTGCATCGTCCTTAAAGCTGCCTTAAACGCCGCCGGCAGAAACCGAAACCGCTTTTCTGCAGTTGCTGCAAGAAGTTTTTGTCTTCCTGCGGCTCAAGTGGCCCGTGGCAGGTGGTTTTCGCCTCGCTACGTGAACTGGATGACTCTATGACGAGACAGCGCCTGGCCCTCTGATGAATGGGCCGCTGGGATTCTTGGAAAAGATGGACTTGCTAAGTTTAGGGGGAAGGAAAGAGGAGATGCGTTATAGTATCAACATTCGCATGGGCAGATGAGTGTGACACCATAAGCTAACGTCACTTTAAATGTCAGCCATTTGCGGTGGTTGAATTACAACAGAGGAAGATAAATCAAAAGACAATCCTCCAAAGCGCAAGTGCGTGTTTCAAATTCATCTTTTTACACCCTGCAGGGTGTGAACACGATCTTTAATCATGCATATTAGAGGATGCCAGCGATGGGCTAAATCTGACTGTGCTGTAGCATAGATTGAGGGAGTCTGGAAGCTCAACTGGATAACCCGAAATTGAGTCATATATTGGACTGATGTGGGTGTAAAAACCCCTCAGTTCAGTTTGCTTTATCAGATCAGAGCTCGCTGATCGTCAGGAAGTGTGAGCAGAAGCCCACGTTGTCGGCGTCTGTTGGTCTGGAACAGTCAGTTGTGTGTGCCCTTCAATCTGGGAGGAAGTGGAACTACAAACCAGTGTCTACAGGCCTTAGTTAGTATGCCACATGTTGCAGATCATTCATCCTATTATAAGTTTTTTTTTTTTTAAAGAACGAAAAAGTGTCAACAGTGAGAATTGTGGAACGCTGTCTCTCAGGCTGAAAACATGACAGTGGAGATGTGCGTTTATAATGCGCGGCAGTTCATGAGCACGGGTGCCTCATACCCACTGTCAAGTACATTGGTGAGGGTTGCATGATTCAGGCTGGTTTTGCAGCCAAAGGAATCAGAGTCTTCGCGGTCACTGAGTCAACCATGAGCTCTGCGTGCAGCATTAAGATGTGAGGCCTTCTGTCCGACAGCAGAAGCGTGGCTCAGAGGAGGAGGATGCATGACCCCTCCCCAAATACTGCAGCACAAGGGAAGAAAACATCAAAGTGCTACAGTAATTCAGCCAGGATCTAAACCTCCGTGTGGAATCGATGCAATAAGACCCTCAGAAAAGTAGCAATGGGAGGCAGATATAGTGGTCATTTGACTGGGATTACTCCACAAACACTCCACCTCAGCTCAAATCCTCAGATTACTGTTTGCTTACACTTCAATATTTATTTTCCCACGCAGTTTGCACAAAGCAAATCCCGAACTGTTGCAAAGACTTTTGTTTACGCTTCTTGACTTTTAAAAGGGGCTGAAAGTTCACGAGTCATCAGAGTTTCAAAAATATTCCTGGATTTCCTAAAAATTGTCAACACAACTAATAAAGCAGGTCTGATGAAGTGTTTTCAAATCTCCTTAAGTGTGTTTAATGGCCCCCTGTTATTTCCACGCCTGAAAGGTTGGTCAGAGTTCTGAAGGAGCAGAATCACGCTCCGCCTTTGCCCCCCCCCCCC
>JABUIW010000152.1:2079733-2095166 GCA_013363375.1 Menidia beryllina | reverse complement strand
CCCGTCCCTCGTGGTCTAGATAGGAGCAAGGAATGGCCTAGTTAACTTTAAAAATAATCCACTAACCAGGCCAGTGCTTCCAGTTTTACATTTCCTTTGTTCATGTGAGTCATTGAAATGGAGCCAAGATAAGAAACCCTGGTTTTTGTTTTTTTTTTCCCCATAAGAGCAGCCAGTGAAAAACGTAGACACATAATCCTTGGTTTGTGTGTTCTGAAAGTGTCTTCATGTGATGCTTCTTGGGCAGGTATGCTCCAGAACGGGAAAAAGTTTGACTCCTCTCGAGACCGGAACAAGCCCTTCAAGTTCAAAATTGGACGGATGGAGGTCATCAAGGGCTGGGAAGAAGGAGTAGCACAGGTAAAAAGGCAGTGTGGTTTCATCTGTACCTGGATGTTATGCTTATTTACTTCCGTCTCTGGTATTTCCATTTAATCCCAGATCATAGATGTTTCTGTTGTGGTAAAACCGAAGTTGCATTCTCGTTTGAGGCCGGCATGAGAAGCCATGAAAACCACTACGTTCACCTGTTTTTTGTCTTACTTGTGCCACAGATGAGCCTCGGTCAGAGGGCTAAGATCACCTGCACACCAGACATGGCTTATGGAGCGACAGGTCACCCTGGGGTCATCCCACCAAACGCCACGCTTATTTTTGACGTGGAGCTGCTCAAACTGGAGTGACGCCCTCAGCAAAACACCGGGGTCAGAGGTTAACGGGGACGCCAAGAGTCTGCAGGGATACCATACCTGGTGGCTGGCTCCCAACCTTCCTCCTGCTCCTCTTTATTTCAACTTCTACAGTCTCCCTCGATTCAATGTTTAAGTGTAACTTCTGCTGCTTTGTTGCCATCTTGTCATCACGGATTCTGCTTGAAGATATCCACGTCACACAAGACTTTTAGACACAAGCACAGTTTGTTTTCTGTTTGTAAGAGATGCTCTTTGTTGAGTTTCATTTTATCGCCGTAAAATCTCTCAGAGGAAACCTTTCGCCAGATGAAAATCAATAATACATTGCAATCAAAACATAAACTGCCTTACAAATTGAACAACACAGGAAGGGTACAAATGTGGAAGATTCACCATTTCTGATCTGTACATTGACCGGGCATTATAAACCACTGTCTGCATTGCCACTTTGATAAAGGCTTGTCCTGCTGAATGCTCCGAATGATGTTGCTGTTTAGTGTATTTTATAACCGTGATGCACATTTACTGCAAGTGTACCCTAACAAATTTGATCAATGCTGTACAGCACTCTTGAAGAGCCATTACAACTATGACAGTTTACCGACCAACTCTTGAATAAAAATGGCATGTACTGTGTTGAAAAGTATATCTCATTTGTGTAATGTGTGTGATCGAGAAAATGAACGATCTAGCTTCTCTACCACCACCTAATGGATTCTTTATGTTATTACCCAGAATCTTGATGGCTAAATACATTTCATAATCAACATCGTATCATGTACGACAAGTAACATAATTTTGGTTTGTTTTTACTGAAAATTGCTAAGTATATTTGGTTTAATCTGCCCAACATACTCTTCACCAAAACAGGAATTTATTGCTAATAACAAACAAGAAGCTTGACTGCAACCTTTACTTCCGGTGTGTCAGGTCAAAGTTGACGGTAGTTGACTCTTGCAAGCCATTGGCTGTTTGTAAGTGTTATGAAACATCATTGGACAACAGAACACACGCCTGTAAAAAGAAACACGAAGAGACACAACAAACCACAAGGTCAGTAATTTGTTAGAAAATACATCATAATAATCACCGTGCAACATTCGTGACGCTTTTCGTGTGGCCAACGTTGTCTTGCTCTACTTCAGCCAACACAGACGATTCCAGCCTGTCGAACTGTAATGTTAGCTAGCGAGTGCTTAGCATTTAGCCTAACTTTCCTCCTTTTGTTTTTCCGTACTTTTATGAGAAACTTAATTTAAAAACGGCTAAAAAAGTAATATGTTGCCAGGTCAAATATGTTAAACGAGCAGAACCGTAAGACATGTTATTAATGTCTTCGTTCTTTTTTCGCTGCTCGAGTCATATCTATGTACAGAATTGCTGAAATGGTTTCTTTTTAATATAAAAAGAAATGTTAGTTGTCACTGTCACGCTGGCTCCAGTCTGTGCTCTCACGAACTGGTCAAAGGGGGAATTGTGCCTAACCTCGTTTGAGTATTTATCAAAAGACCAAAATACTGTGCAGTCTTTTCACATTGTAACATGGTTTTTTGTTTTGTTTCTTGTTTTTACGCAATCAGTGACGTTAGCCTAGGCTGTGTGCTGACCTTACTCTCAGTCCATTGAACACTTCAAACCTGAACGCTTATGCTAAATGACCTCGACAACCTCCAAGTCATATGTGTATATATATATATGTTTTCAGAGCATAGTGTCAGTGGCATAGTTTTTTGAATCCATTTATTAATTTATTTTTACTCATTTCGGGCAAACTAAATGTAAAACCTGGTCATAAATATGAGACTACTGCTGTATTTGAGAATTTGGTATTTATTTTGTAACATAGTACTTGCTGGATGCATTGAGTGCATTTAAGCAGTGCTGTGTTGTTTTTGCCTTTCTTAAAGGATTTAGTAATCTGTAGCTAAAATGTAAGAGTCAGAAACAGTAGGTGGAAATTGTCCTATCTCGCCCTCACACAAAGGATCAGGTGATATGGCCTAAAATGGTGGTGATGGAAATATAACATGAAATTGTAACTTATTACCCCAAATCACTTTAAGCTCAAACCATTGACATCATTTTGTGCCATGCTTCCATTTGAATCCCAAACTCTTACCCTCCATGGGGGGCACTGTTCCATGTCTCTTCCTCCAGGTTTTCCATGCGCGTCTGACCGAGCCTCCAGTGACCATGCTGACCGCACAGAGGGCGTGTGCAGCGATGGCTGCCCGCCGCTTCGTTAAAGCTTCGGCCTCCTTGTCACACGCACACACCTCTCTGCTCCACACCTCAGTTCCATGCCAGGACCAGACTGAGCTGCATCCAGAGTGGGCAAACCTGGCAAAGAAACAGCTAAAGGGTAAGAACCCTGAAGATCTCATCTGGAGAACGCCGGAGGGAATCAACATCAAGCCAGTCTACACCAAGGCGGACTCAGAGGGACGCGCGGATGAATTGCCAGGAGTGTTTCCCTACACTAGAGGGCCCTATCCCACCATGTACACTTACAGACCTTGGACAATCCGGCAGTATGCTGGATTTAGCACTGTGGAAGAAAGCAACAAGTTCTATAGAGATAACATCAAAGGTAGATGTTTTATTTCTACATCTTTCAAGTTTGATCTAATTTTATATTTTTCCATATGCTTTGTTTAAACATTCAGTCAGTATTCAAAGAGGAGAATAATTGGTCTTATTTTTATTTGATGTCTTTATGGTGCACAATAACGATAGTAGCCTTGACCACCTTTCTTCTTTAACACATGCTGAACACTGGCACAGGAATGACTGCAGCTATAGTTTGCACTAGCCTGATGGACTGGATCATCAAATATTTAAAATAATATTTCCCTCTGGAAATAAGGGGAGTATCGCCAATTTACAGAACCATTTTGATTTAAGGATATTATCATCTGTGTGAATAAGATTTTAGAAATTAGTTTTAATGCTAGTTCTCAGAAGCAAACAGGCGGTTGATGGCTGTGTGTCATGGAAAGGGGGTCAGTAGAGGAAACTGATGATGTGAGAGGACACTGAAGCTCCGTCTGCCTGAATAGAGGTGTTGGGTTAGGGAGTGTGCTGTCTCCTCCGATTCACTCATATGCATGAAAAGCTATCTGGACAGTGCTCCAGATGATGACGACCAGAAGGGTGTTGCGAATGCCGACCAGGAGTTTTTGAAGGTAAAGCTTTAGAGGGAAAAACTTTCACAACCAACAGCTGCAATAAATGACAGGCAAAGGATCACAAAGGAGGAAATCTATACTTTAGTAATGCTATAGGGCTTTATGGATTACTCAGCCTATTTATATTGAGCGTTTTATTTGTGGTCCTGGATTTTTTTTTCTTAAATGTTTATAAAATGGGTAGAAATACGTAATTAGAATGCTTAAATGCCTCCAAAATTTTTGTATTTCATTAATCTCAAATTAAAATTTGAGTCTTCACTTTAAACCAAGTGCATTATCAAAACCTTTGCCAAAAAGCTTCATGATCAAACTCTATCATTCATAGTTTTTTGGGATGTTGGTTTCTACAAAAGAGCAAATTAAAGAAAAACATTGTGTTATTGTTCCTTACTTCAATTGCAAATAAGCTATAGAATCTTTCTCCCGATTATGTCGATTTAATCAGGGTCCTTAAATGGTGAGATATCTCTGGCTTTATCCACACACCTGCCAATTTCTGACCCCACCTACAATAAAAAGGATGGACAACACATAAAAAGCTTTTGTGAATGTTCCCAACCAAGACTTGAATCGCTATAAAACATGGAAAATCACTCAAATTTTCAAAGCATGATGTCTTAACAATTTTGAGGGAAAAAAAGAAAAGAAAAATATAATGAATTCCTTTAACTCTGAAACTAAAGACATATATCATTGCTGGAAAATCACATTCAAATGTGACATTTAATCAGATATCATGAACAAGGGTGGCTTTCTTTTAGTCAGAGTATGATTAACTGACCTTCTCCAATAATCAGCACAGTACAACCCAAGGGTATGTGACACTGATGGTGTTTGTGGTCAGATGCTAAGCCATAAGATTGTTCTTTGTTAAATCATCCTTTTAAACACAGTTGAAATGCTGAGAATGTAAATATATTGGTGTAAAGTTCTTTTAAAACTTCCATGCGCATATCTTGTTGATTCCTTTTGTTGCAGCCGGTCAGCAGGGCCTCTCTGTGGCCTTTGACCTACCGACACACCGCGGGTACGACTCGGACAACCCCAGAGTCCACGGGGACGTGGGCATGGCCGGAGTGGCGATAGACACGGTGGAGGACATGAAGATGCTTTTCGACGGGATCCCCCTGGAGAAAATGTCAGTGTCCATGACCATGAACGGGGCGGTGGTACCTGTGCTGGCCATGTTTATTGTGACTGGGGAGGAGCAGAATGTGCCTAAAGAGAAACTCACTGGGACAATTCAGAATGACATTTTAAAGGAGTTTATGGTACGCAACACCTACATTTTCCCCCCGGAGCCCTCCATGCATGCCATTGCAGACATCTTTGCATATACGTCCAAGGTATGTAACTCACAGAAAGTTTTTTATGCTGCTCTCTCTGTGTAAATCAAGGTCAGCATTATTACTTAATTCATTCAGAGTTAAATTAATGGGCTTCCATTGTCCTGTTTGCAGTACATGCCTAAGTTCAACTCCATATCCATCAGCGGCTACCACCTTCAGGAGGCCGGCGCCGACGCCATCTTGGAGGTGGCATACACCATCGCTAACGGCCTGGAGTACTGCCGCACTGGTCTGAAAGCAGGTTTAACCATAGACGATTTTGCCCCAAGGTAAAAAAAAATAAAACAGAAAAAGTTTTCATTTTACTTCAGATTAATCTAATGTTAAATTTTTTTTTTTATATGACATCTTGAAGGTCTTCACAAATGACTCGTGAGGTATTTACTTCAATGAATATGACCCTGCAGAGAAAGACACTATGAAAAACAGGATTTATCATAAGCCAAAGACAAAAAGAATCAGCCTCTAAAGCACCAACCACAACCCCTGGATCTGAGTACCTTGTATTAGTATTGATGATTAAGGATTTGGATCTGTTCTTTTAATTTTTCTCCCAATCTTCTGCCACTAAATACATATTTTCTTCCCCTTTCTTCAGATGGATCATAAGCCCCCCTTTTTTTTAAATTACCAAGACTGAAACAGACAGAAATGCTTCCGCTCCATTAGACCTCCATTTCCATATTTCTATACATGTTCAAGCTGCTTCCCACTTGGGGTTAATAAAGCATCTGAACTTTCAGAGAAAATTGAGAAAAACTGTGCACTCAGAATACTAATAGATGATGTTTTCCCTTGTGAACAAAATTAAACAAATCTGAGTGTGTTTGAAGGTGGAAAACTGGTGAACACCTTCACCTCTACTCCACACTGTTTGAGCTGTGGAAGGGAGCTGCTTACTAACCATCTCGTATTTAAACCTCGGGGACGTTTTCTGCTGTTCTCTTTGAGACTGAGCTGCGTGGTGTCTCTCTGCTGGGCCACAATCTGCCAAGGCATCCATTCAAATGAATAACTGAAATTAAATAATTTGAGTGTAACAGAAATTGCCTGCAAGTCAGTTATTTTTAAATGCTATTTCAGTGTGTTACTTTACCATTGCTGTTTAGCATTTGCTGCTGGGGAAGCCATTTTTTCTTATACCTTTGTTTATTCTACCATGTCGATTTCTTTGTCAGTCGCTGAAAGTTGTATTTAAGGAGAAGGTGCGCGTCGGATACGGAGAAACCAGACAGACTTTTCAGTAAATTAGATGAAGCCCCACCACGTTCTGTCGCACACTGCGCTTCCATTATCTCCAGTCTGGGAGTTTTCCATGTTTTCTTTCACTCTGATAATAGCAGACTTTCACTCAGTCCCAAGGGGATTCCTCAGGGCTTAGTCCAGAGCTTGACCTTTTGCATCCTATAATGACTTCAGAGACAGGTTTTACAGATGGCTTTTTTTGAATTGCCTTAAAGGCAATCACTTGGGTGTAATTGAACATTGCCTACCATTGTCCAGTACCTCCCTTTTATGGCTGATAAGTCAGGTTTCTTGTCTTGATTCGCTGGCCGTCTTTTTATAAAGGGTAAGACTCCCCGTGAAAACACCCCGACTGACTCTCTAAGTGATTTTATTTTTAAGCTTTCTGTCGTACACAAACTCATTGTTTGCAGCAGACGTCACATTTCACATCAGCTCTCTGAGCCGTTATGCAGTAGTCAAGGTTTTATGGGATAAATGCTTAAAAACCTTTCCTTGTCGAAATTAAGTAGGGGCACAGACATTTTGAATGAGTCATTTCATTGTGGCTTAAGAGCTGCGCTGTAATTGCATTTGTTATGTAGAAGCGCAGCTGTCTGACACCCCTTTCCCCTGATGTGGGACGTTTGAGACTTTACTTAACATATCTGAATTAATTTTGTATATTGAGTATCGGCTCAGCTGGTGCTTGTTCCTTTGTAAGTTCTGGGCATAGTTGTGAACATGGGGCTCTTGCGTTCCTGATACTGATTTAATCCATGGAAAGACAGTTTTTCTAACACATGCTCATTTATCTTTCCCTTTCTTTTGTCTGTATTTTGCCAGACTGTCCTTCTTCTGGGGCATAGGGATGAACTTCTACATGGAAATAGCCAAGCTAAGGGCAGCCAGGAGGTTGTGGGCCACTCTCATTAAAGAAAACTTCCAGCCCAAGAATCCAAAGTCTCTCCTCCTGCGCACACACTGCCAGACATCAGGGTGGTCGCTCACTGAACAGGTAAATGTAACTTAAAATGGAGTCTGTGCTAAGTGTAAGGCTGGGCTCTCTGAGCTTTTAGCCTCAGAGACGACGGCCGGATTCAGAAAAGCTCTCCCTCCCTAGGACCCGTACAACAACGTGGTCCGCACAGTGGTGGAGGCCATGGCCGCGGTGTTCGGGGGAACCCAGTCTCTGCACACCAACTCCTTCGATGAAGCCCTGGGCCTGCCCACCGTGAAGAGCGCTCGCATCGCCCGCAACACACAGATCATCATCCAGGAGGAGTCGGGCATCCCCAAAGTGGCAGATCCCTGGGGGGGCTCGCACATGATGGAAGCTCTCACTGATGATGTCTACAACACTGCGCTAAATGTGAGGCTAATAAAATAAGCTCAGTGCATTGTATTTATTTAAAAAAACATAAACGTATATCGTTTCGCTGGTGTGAGGTTTTATTTGGGCAAATTCTGTTTTTTGGGAGATACAATGTACATTTGACAATGTGAAACGCCAAAAACAAAAATCACAGCTATCGTTTTGCCTTTCGCAGTTTATCAAAGAAATCGAGGAGATGGGAGGCATGGCCAGAGCTGTGGCAGAGGGCATTCCCAAACTCCGAATAGAGGAATGTGCTGCACGGCGACAGGCCCGCATCGACTCAAGTACGACAAGAAAACGCCCTCTCACTCAAAGCTCTCATTCTTTGCTCACTTTGTCTTTCTTGTTCAACATGAAGACTTTACAGTTTTGGGCAGCTAGAGGTACCCAACTACCATCCCCACACATTTATTCTTCACACAGGTGCCATCAGGGAGCCCCCAACCCAAGCTGTCAGAGTTTAGACTTCACTCTGTGAGCTTTAACCTGTGATGGGAAGTTAGGAAAGAAAAAAAAAAGGTGTCTGAACAAATTGCTGTTGCATAACACAACAATTACTTTTTCCCTTAACGCCTTAAAGCAAGATTACTTTATTTATTTTCTACTATTTACAGTCTATTATAAAAATAAAAGGAAAGGTCCTGAGGAAAAACAGAACTACTGCAGAATTGGTTAATAGATAATATCCCCCTTTTAAAGCCTGTAGCGGGATTGATTCCCCGCATAATTCAGAGGCTCACATGAGCAAAAGTTTACCAGGCTCTGCTGGATGCTCATTTTTCAAACTTGTGACCTTCCTTTGTTGTGAGACCAATGGTCATATTCGTCATCTCCACAATGAGGCCTGTATCTGCCAAAATGTTGTTTACCATTGCTCGTGTTTATCAGGCCTCGAGGGCAGATTGATGTGATTCTTTAACGTTCTTCACAGTAGTTCTCAGGAACTTGTCTCAGCCTTTCACAGCTCCACTGGATGTCTGGCCCCCCCAAAGGGAAACCCTTGTCTTTGACGCAAGACACTCATGTGGAAGTTCTCCTTTTTGTTCTAGTTTTCTTTGTTGTTTGTTTTAACATGCATGAGCGCAAAAACAAGACTGGAGCATGGCCTAAAATGGACAAAAAGTTTCTGAGTGTTTAAACTTTCTACTTGTTATGAATCTGTGAATAGGGGCTCAAACATTTGCATGCCCCTTTAACTCCCTCTTTGATGCGCTTTGTGCTTTGTGACTTTGCAAAGCTTTTACATTCACATAAATAAAATACGCTAAAAAGGTTGGCAAAAATCCCAGGAACTACAATACGTCTTTGATTTATTTTTTAAAACTTTTTATCTCTCCCTCACCGAGAAAAACCGCCTGGGAGTAAAGTTAAAAAAAGAAACTTATTCTTACTATCCAGCTGAAAAGGAGCTATTGAAACCTTTTGAATGTTTGTGAACTGAAAGTTTGAAAGGAAGTGTTTTTAGGGAGAAGACGGGATGGACGTGTGATGGACTACTGTATGGAATCTATTGGTGTGGAGTTTAGGCTCATACCATCAGTTTTACTGGAACCTAAATGTTAAATGAGCCAGAGAAACTTACCCACATTCCTGAATGGGTAAAAAAAAAACACGCAACTTATTTTTACATCATATCACACTGAATGGAGCATAGGTTTTTCTGCTTGTTTTGTTAGATTTGACATGACAGCTCCTGGGTAACCATGTCGGTGTTATTACGAGGGAGATTAAACATGGCCTCTTTTAGTCTCATGGGGAAATATGCTCACTTACACTTCATAAGGTCAAAATAATTACTATGGAGCAGAGCAGAGCTTTGGCAGACCGTGTAGCTTCTCGTCCAAATCCCCCCCTGATTCCAGCTGTCATTGATATTCATAGTTTTTTTGTTATGGATGTTGAATTCTGATCTTTAGAATTGGACTTGGATACATTTGTTTCGCTTTTTTTCTGGCTGTCGGAAACAAATTTTGATGCTGTTACTTTAATGATCTAACTACTCCTTTAACACTGAAGTCTATACACTCCTTTAGACAAGAGTGCGTCGTCGTGTTACTGCCAAAAAAAGGTGTGTGAATAGACTGAACTGGGGTGTTTTTAGGTAATGCTTCTTTGGAAATGAGTGTTTTGATAGATTTTTGCTGTGGAATGTGAGTCTTTGTTTTTTTTTATCTCTGAAGTTGGGTGAATGTTTCATTAAATGTAAAAACAGAGAGTTAGCCTATTAAAACAGGTAGAAGCTGCAAAAATAAAAAGAAATGGAAAAAAAACACACAAACCCAGTGCTGAAGGAAAATATCCCCATGTCTTAGATTACCCCACAAAAAGGGGAAGCTCACAACAAAAGCTCTCACCCTTAAACACTTTTCCTCTCTTTTTTCTGCCCTAATGATCAGATACAACTAACCCCAATGTTTTCGAACCACTCGTCACTCTGTCTGCTTCCTTAGGATCAGAAGTCATTGTGGGCGTGAATAAATACCGTCTTGAAAAAGAGGAGACTGTGGAGGTGCTGGCCATAGATAACACCATCGTACGTCAGAAACAGATCGAGAAATTGAAAAAGGTTGGTGCTGCTGTTGGCTTATTAAGGTTTCTTTAACAAACACCAGTGGTTTAAAGAGTTAGAACATTCACAGAAAACCTTCACTCTCTCTCTCTCTCTCTCTCTCTCTATATATATATATATATATATATATATATATATATATATACACATATGTGTGTGTATATATATGTGTGTATATATATATCACATGTGAACTGTGGCACTCTCAGGGCTCAAAGCGTCCTGTAGCTCCAGGGCATGCAGGGGTGGGAAAAAACAACAAGTGTCAAGCTTTGTTTGTTCGGTTGAAATTCACCTCAAGTCCTATGTATGTCAAGTAGAGATAATCAAAACACCCATAACCTTGTCGAACACAAGTTAGGCTAATAACTTTAATAATGGCTTCAGGTTTTGTTGCTCTACACCCAAACTAGGTTATAATTGATGGTAACGATTCGTAAGAACAGAGTGGAGGAACATGACATTTTCCTCCAAGTCATATGTATGCTGCGTGTATTGTTTGAATGACAGCAGGGTGCAGTAAAGCTGTGTTCACGTTTCAGGTGAAGGAGAGCCGGGACCCAGAGGCTGTGAAGAGGTGCCTGGCAGCCATTGAGGAGTGTTCCCAAACCAGGGAGGGCAACCTTCTGGAACTGGCTGTGGCGGCTGCGCGAGCCAGGTGAAAACCCAAAGCTCACGCTCCTTTATGGGAGAATTCAGCTCCAGATGCACCCCAAAGTCCACTTTCCCAGGGCGCTGTGTCTGTTTTCTGTGTTTCAGTTTTTCAAATATTTTATAGCTGCCAGAAAAGTGAACAGTGATTCCTTCCAATGGTGCTGGTCAGTCACATGTGAAAAATAACTTTCTTCAGCACACTCAGCATTATGAAATCAATTTCCCAGACATGGGTAAACTGAATTACACCGCAAAAGAAAAAACAAACACCCAAGTCATAGAAAACCACTTAGACACCTAATGCATTTCTAGAAACTTCCCTATCTGCATATATCCGTTTAACCCTCAGCATACAGAAACGAAAGCCCGAAGACTCTGAAACCAGTGGTTTCTCCCATTTGGATCAGCAACATTATGGGAAATCGAAGTGGAAAGGCCTCGTTCCTAAATTCTTATGGGCAGAACCTGGCACGCACTGACCAGTGTGTCCTCCATGCAGATGCACTGTCGGGGAGATCACAGACGCCATGAAGAAAGTGTTCGGCGAGCACAAGGCCAGCACCAGGATGGTGAGCGGCGCTTACCGCAGCGAGTTCGGCGAGCACGAAGAGATCGCTGTGGCCCACAACAGGTCGGCAATAAAAAGAAAATCAACACCCCTCACCTCGCTGCCCTCGTCACTCAAAGGGTAAAATGTCTCCCATCACTGTAGGGTCACAGATTTCAAGAGCCACGAAGGCCGGAATCCCCGACTGCTGGTGGCAAAGATGGGCCAGGACGGTCACGACCGAGGCGCCAAGGTCATCGCCACGGGCTTCGCTGACCTGGGATTCGATGTTGATATCGGGCCACTATTTCAGGCGAGTGTCTTTCACTTAGGTACCCCGTGAGAACATCAGCATTATGTGTGGAGACACACGTTCAGATGTTCAGGGGTTTCACGAATGGGCTCCTCCATGGGAAAAGACTCCTGGGGCCCACGGGGTGTAACACAATAACACCCTGCGGAGGTTGCAGTGTTTTCTTTCTTTTTTCTTTTCTTTTTTGTTTTAAAAAGATTGCTTAAAGCATGTTGAGAATAGCAGATAAGGGTCCATTTTTCTTTTCTTTTTAAGAGACCGAAAGTGGCTGCTTTCCTGAGCCACCAGAAAAGAGGTTCAATTTCCTTTGCTCGATTAAAGGTTGGATAATAAGATTAGAATAAAATAAACTGGCCATCAGAAAAGAAAGCACAGCAGTAACTGGTGCGAGCTTGCCCCCGTTTCCTGCTGTGGTCAGACCTCAGACCGCCAGTGTTAAAGAGCCAGTGTCGCAGACTTTCTAAGCCCATCTGGAGCACATTAAAAAAAAGACGTCCTGGGGGCAGCTTTTGTGGGAACATGGCTTCAGTATTTTAGAAAAATGAAACGGCCTCTTTTTACAGCCAATTTAAAGATGATATGCGTGGAGCAGGGTTCTTATGAGAGTTGATTCTACAAAATGCCGGAAAAGTACAAACATAAATTTACAGTTAGGAAAAGGCCACAATATGAATAGGCAGACTGACACCACATGTCTCTGTTGGGACTAAGAAGAAGAGATTCCGAATGGATGTTGACGTGAAATCTGATGTAATTTCAAAGTTCAGCCATGCCTTACCCCTGGATAGGATTTTTTTTTCTTTCTGTTTTTAGCCGTTTTGAGTAATTGCGTTAACATACCTCATTGCATTAAATCTGATTAAATTATTTAGTCTCTGCACAAGATATTGCATAAGGCTTATAATTAGGCAATTTATTTTTTTTATTGTGAACACTGCGTCTCTTTCTCAGTTTTCTTTACATTTGTCTGCGACCAACCACCGTGAAAAACAGGCTCCAGTTGCTTCTCTATCACATTAAAGGAGGTTGTTCAGGTACACAGGGAATGGGATTTTAAGAGCCTGAAATACAGCTTTTTGACTAATGATTGTTTCCAGATTAAAAACATCTATCATTCAGATAAAAGCCCATCTGATTTTAGCTTTACATAAGACGTTATTTTTATTTTATGTTTAAAGTGACGAGTCACTGAAAGAAAAGCATTCAGAAAGGATGTTTTTTCTGGGAGAAATGACAGCTTCTAGATAGCGAAGCAAATCTCTGTTTTACTTTACTCTATGCCCTGCGGTGTGAGTCATGATGGGATGCTTCCAAGAATCAGCAGTTATGCCTTTATATACCTGAGCGAACTCTCAGGGGGGGAGTTGTCAGAGGGGCCCTGATTCTGTCCGCCTCACGGCTGCAGGCACATACTTTTTGTTTTACCGGTAGAGCTTTTTTCTGCCTCACTAAGCACAGCAAGGTCAGCCCGATTGTTTTGCGTTTCAGCTCACACCGGGAACTTCATACTCACAAAATGAGTTTTGCCATCAAAGCATAATAAAAACATTCTGGGGGAAAAAGGGCAGGTCCTATTTAAAGGCTGCTTGAGCTCTCCGTTTATGCACCAACATGATTCCTGGTGTTCTGTTTGGATTGAACACAGACACGCACCCGGAGCCTCAAACCTTGTTAGTAGTAACACGTTGCATATCTAGTCGGCTGTTTGCTTCTTAGGCTCATTGTAGAAATTTGAAATGGAAACATCCCCCAGATGGAAGCTGGCGGCCCAGTGTGCGTAAAAAGTGATGAGCCCCGCAGCGACACTTGATCAGCATAAGCTCTCAGTCACCAATCACATGGCCTGGTGTTGAGCACGGCCTCTGGCGTTGGAGAAAGTATGAATCTTGATATTGGAACATGGTTTTACTCCCAGCAGAGCTCATTTCCTATGGAGGACTAAAACTGTCATAATCCACCAAACCACATGCAGAAACGGCTGAATAGAAACAATCTATAAGGATAAGTGCTACTGAAAAGCAATTTGTTTTTAGATATGATTTAGTTGTTTTCATTTAAGGTTGTATTGCCGTTTGGAAATCAAGTGGGATATATTTGGATTTTCTCTTTGTTTATTACTTTTCCTTGACTGACCCATTTATCACCTCAGATCTTCACCCCGATGCCTTTTCAGGCTTTTCTAATTTTGTCTACTTCAGTCTCATGTGCATGCCTGATCTGGATCCTTTGACCTGTCGGGTGTTTGGTCGATACAGACGCCCCTGGAGGTGGCCCAGCAGGCAGTCGACGGAGACGTCCACTGCGTGGGGGTCAGCACACTCGCTGCGGGACACAAGACCCTGGTCCCGGAGCTCATCAAGGAACTGCGGAAGCTCAACAGGCCGGATATCCTGGTCATCTGCGGAGGCGTCATCCCGCCGCAGGTAACCGCAGAGAGTCGGCGTTTCGGCGCAAATAGCTATGAGCTGGGAATGAAAAGTAAAACTAACCAGGATAAAGTGTCGGCGCCCAAAGACACGAATAACCTTCTCAGCTCTTAGAGGCAAACCTGCTTCAAGTATGACTGTCAATTTTACGATGCAGGTTTTTTTTTTAAAAAAGTGTCTTCATGAAAACACACCATTGAATGTGTTATCCTGTGTTACATGAACAAAGAAACACTGTTATCATGTGATTTCCATAATTAGATTTAAGACTTTCTTCACGCCCACTGCCAGCCGGATCCTCTGCAACTGCAAAACACTCGCTTAATATCCCTTTGAGAATAGTTGTAGGCATCCACCACGGGTTGTTAACCACACAATCCCGCCTCCTCCTTTCACCCAGTCAAGATTAAGAAGGTTAAATAACTCATGAGCTGTTGTTGACATTAAACAGGACAGCCCTTTTTAAGGATAACTGTGTGTAGAGACACCTCCACAGGCTTCATTTGTAACCCACCTCTGCATCTGCGTGTGTGTGTGTGTGTGTGTGTGTGTGTGTGTGTGTGTGTGTGTGTGTGTGTGTGTGTGTGTGCGCAGGACTACGAGTTCTTGTACCAGAGCGGTGTGTGTGCCATCTTCGGTCCGGGGACCAGGATCCCACAAGCTGCAGTGGAGGTGATCGACAGCATCGAGAAGAGCCTGGAGAACATCAGACAAGCCATGTGAAAACACACGGCTTCATAAGAAAGAATTAGAATAAGCGACATTGAGCTGTTTTGTTTGTGCCACTAATGGGAACCAACGTGTCCGTAAAGAATCATTTTGACCAGCGTAAGGAAGATGTGTGTCAGTCCTAAAACCTGCGGTCACTTTCAGAGCATCACTTTGTTTTTTATTAACAATATCACTCAAACTAAAGATGTAAGGACACACGTTAGCTGATTCACAGGAAAATAATCTGCCTGCACCCCTGTGAGTGTAAGAATACATTCATTACAAGGTTTGTATGTTTGCTAATATCGTGTTAATGATGATGAACAAGAAATATTCGATTTGCAATCCCTAAGATTGGCTTGAGTTTCTTTTTTTTTTT
>JABUIW010000152.1:2047293-2079333 GCA_013363375.1 Menidia beryllina | reverse complement strand
TATATATATATATATATATATATATATATACAATGACAGAGCTGGGGGATTAAGAGGTAAAGCTTATGTACTGTGCACACGTTTGCTCTTAGCTGCCATCTTGGATGGTGAATAACACAGGGAGGCTTCCATATGTAGATGTAATGTAATAAAAAACACAGTTGGGGCGCATGGACATCTGACCACCTCTAGGCACATTCAGAAGCTCTGCCCCATGTTTGCATTCCAGTGGCCACTATTAGCTAATTGTGTTGCATCTAGGTGTCTGACCAGTGTAAGAGTTATGATGATATAGTTTTCAGTTTCTGTCTTTAATGTGGGCTGTGCCCGGTTCGATTGAACTTTGAAAAAGTACCGTGTCCGGGTGCTGAGCTGTGCGTGAGAAAGCAAAGGACAAAAAGATTACTCGGGTCTGACCGGGAAGAGGCTTTCTTTTTTGGAGTCATTTTCACATTGAATAACATCAGGTAGTGACCCTAGTTTGTCTTTCGGGTCACGTGCCACGCCCGCATGAAGAGACGAGGTGGGCCAAGGCGCCACTTGTCAGACAGAGTGCAGTGGAGTCCGGAGATCCCTCCCCTGATGCCTTCACTTCCATTCTCACTGACTCATGTGATCAAGAGGCGCTAACAAGCCCTACAAGAAGCCAATGTCTGGGAGTCCCTCGTGAAAACTGTTTTCTGGAAATTCCATTCGGGCCATTTGCCTTCCTTTGGCACCAGGAAATAGTGTTATCAGAATGACTGTAAAACCTTACTGACATCAAGTAGGTCAACGGCATCCCATCAGAAGAATCCACTTCAGACGTGGAAAGACAATAGTGCAATAGTGGGCTTGATCTGATGCTGTTCAAATGTAAATTAATCTCCACAGATGTCTCTTGTGCTAAAGTTGCTTACCCAGCACAGTAATGTTAAGTTTTGTTTGATAGTTAGCAAGCTTAGGATTTCACCCACACCGAAGCAAGTTGATAATATACTAATTCAAAGAAATTCTCCTCAGCTTATGGTCAGATTCAGATCTATTTAAAGGTTTTCTCTGGTCAGCTGAAGCAGCGCATGCAAAGAAATAATACTGTCTCTGTGAAATGTAATTTAAAAAACACCCCATATTGTTTTTACACCATTGTATCTTCAGTCAGAGGGTTATTCAGATTTAGTACAAACCCTATTAAAAATGTATGAAATTTATGAAAAATTGATGAGAAGTTGTTCATAAATTAAGATTACATGTTAATCTAGATAAAAAAGGGAATTTCATATATGGGTGACTTAAGTTGGGTAATCTTCATGCTCATTTTTTGAATGATAACAATAAATATCAAGTTGTGGTTGTCTTTACTTAATGGCTGCTTGGTGCATCTCAATGCAACATGGTGCATTTATGACTCATTAGGGTTGAATCAATATGGTATTTCACTTGTCTTTATTCACACTTTTGGCAACCAAATAAAGCAGAGAACAGTTAGTTCAGTACAATTGCACCCGGCATCTTTTATCTCATGCTAGCAACCACAGCCAGACTAGCATTAGCATCTCTCTGGTGGCAACAGATACCATTCATATAGATTTATCTAAGACCAAATATTTCCACACCGATACTGAAGTAATGTTATTCCTCATGGATATTGAAAATGACTTCAAACATTCATGGGCCACTCTCTGTTCACAACTTTGCCGTGTTCATGCTGTGTTTATTATCAGACATGACCAATAAATTGCGTACACAAATATGCTCAAGGGTCAGAGCTCTACATTCACATACTTTTTCAAAAAATATAACAGCAGTTCTGAGATCCAAGACTAAATAAATGATAGAAGCACAAGAAAAGTGAAATAAAACCTAAAGAAAAATGAATTTACGTTGAAAAACAGTTTTCACAAATGAAAAAGATGGAATAAAAAAATGCTTTTAAACATGCTATTTTTTATTACTACACAGTGTGAAATAGTGGCTAACTTAAACCATGCTTGAGTGATAATTCCAACAGAAGTTACTTTTCCTGCACTCATTCTCCATTATTACAGGCAAAACGGGTTCACATTAACAAAGGATTCATGGCATAATTTCAGACTCAAACTAGACAAGTTCAAAACATTAAATGCCTCCACAAAAAAGGCTTTTATTAGACTTGTTCAAATTCTGGTTTTGTGCATCACATTGTGCCTCGAGATTTCAGAAAAGCACAGTGCTTGTCCTCTCAGTGGGTTTTGTGGTTTTTCCACAATATTTTTGCAAGTTATGTGACTGAAGTCAATTTTTTTTTTCTTATCTCTAAATAGCACAACCAACAACATCACAGTTCATATATAGTTATTTCACAAATGTTGACCTTAAGCAAAAAAAAAAGAGATGGAATTAATACCACTGAGGGATTAAAAATATTAGGAATAATTTCTCGAGAACAAAAATTGGGTTAAAGAAAGCTTTAAGGTCACTTGTATTCTGTTTCATTTGAAGTTTACTGACAGATGTTGCCATTTTGGATGGCGCGAAACGTTTAAGAACACTTTCAACATAATGGTCTTAAAGAGATTCATCACCTAACACAGTTCATGTTAAGGATCAACATCCGGTAGCTTGAAAGAATGTTCGCATCATTAACAGCATCTGGAGACATTTCTCTGTTTTATAATGTAACATAACACAACTGAGATCCTTAAAAAAAACCTCTTTCCGAGTTCTGTATCTATATCCTATGATCGGGGTTTGTAAATTGATAGAACATCATCAGTGGATACTTAGTCTTTTTTCTGATTGTCTGTCAACACTACAGTTAGAGCTGTATATTTGGAGCATCTTATCAGTTACATTAGCTTTATTTATACAAAGTCTCCCTCATTTCAATTGGTTTCCCAAATCTTTGTGATCAACCTGAATCAGAATGATGATGATACCACTGTTGTCTCTTAACCATCATATTTCCCTCTAATGAAGGGAACTATATTTAAACAGCATGTTAATGCTACACAGTGAAGCTGAAGTGCATGTGTAAAGTCTTAGATATGCCCTTTAATCACAGTTGGGAGGGGGGGGGCAAGGGACTTGAATCCAAGCCTGATCAACAAGCAGTTGAAGGAGTTTAACTTGTCGTGGGAGAAATTATCAATGGAAACAAAATAATCGACACCAAGAACAGAGCAAAAGCAGCACAAGTTACCACTAGTTACCACCAGTCATCATTTTCCTGTCAAGTCATAGTTCTACACTTTGTCCGACACGGTTTGGTCAGAATCCTCGAAGCTGTTACGAGTTATTTCTAAACTCAAGCTGCTGTCAGGGATAGCATAAGCCTGAGGACAGGACAACTCCTGCTGAAACAGACTGTAAAAAAAAAGGATAGAGAAAATATCTTTACAACATAGAATTGAATCATTAAAGTAGACTATCTTTGCTTCATGTAACATTTTCGTTGCACCTCTGTACAAACTTTGGCTTGCAGTCATTGAGTTTTCATCATTTTCTTTGATCATGTGTGGCTGCTGTTTCTCAGCCAGTTTCCCATCGTGTAAAATGATAGGCCCGAAAGCTATTTCCTTTAGCCATTTCATCAATATCATAGGTTTACTCTGCTGAGTCCACTTCTTTTCTGGGCTGCAATGATGCAGAGATTTGTTTTTTTATTTTTTTGCGAACTCCAAACTCAAATCAACTCAAATTCTGTAGTTTTTGTCGGCTGAACATTCACAGCATTGGATATTGTGCAGTCACCACCAGAAACCACCCTCGCTGTTCAAGAGCAAGGCCGGTATTAGCCAGCTATGTTTAAATGCCACACCAATTAGGAAGCCTTCTGTTCTCACGCTTGCAAAACACCGAACGTGTCTGCACCTCCCATTTGCGCTCAGTCTTCTCTCTCAGTTTGCTCCGAAGAAAACAACCCGAGTCCTCTTTACCTGAAAGTCACTGTCTCGATTCCATGATCTCCTGCAAAGTCTCTTGCGGCGGCTCTTTATTCTTGATGTTGCCGCTGACCATGTAAATGTTGTTGTCGTTGACGCTGTTGGAGACGAGGCAGGGAGTAGAGCCGAGGCAGAGCCAGGGCAGCTGTTTCACCTCCCGCTTGAAGCTCTGGCTGAAGAAGTAGTAGATCATTGGGTTGTACACCGTGGAGCTCTTGGCAAACATACACGGCAGCAGGCTGACTTCGGGCGGGATTTTGCTGCTGTCGTGGAAAATGGACCAGAGGCTTACCAAACTATAGGGCGTCCAGCAGGCTATGAAACCTATGCTGATTAAAACAGCGATCTGCAAACACACGGGAGAAGAGAGTTAGCAACATTGCTGAAGGCAGGTCCTTGGAAAAGTTTTGAATAGTGTATAGATTTGACACATACATTGAGCAGAATATGGTGAAATGTGATTTAATCTCCAATGAGATTGTTGATATTCCCACATATTTAAACTATTTCTACAGGAATGGTAATATAAAAGTGGCATTAACACTGAGTGGAATATAGGTTATTTACACAATGTGACAGGCACATAAAATTGATATTGCATAATGGTTACTCCTATGAATCCATTATTTAAAAAACACAAGGACTCTTCATGCTAATGAGTAGAAATAGCCTTGTTAGTGACAGTTGGCAATTTTCAATCGTCAATCGTCAAACATCCAAATCAAAGTATTGACATCATACTTAATTCGGCTCGCTACAGTCTTCAGTGGAGGAAAAAACGCCGAGCGAGGGGTGAAATTTTGAAATAAGTCATTGCACTTTTAAATTCTACTCAGGTGGCACTAGCTCGAAATGTCTCTCAGTTTATCAAAGTATCGTCCTAAAAAAAATTAAGCCCAAAGGAAAACCGTTTGATGTCAAAATTAGTCTCCAAAACCTTAAATCCACTGCATCCATTTCAAATCAGGAAGTGCCTGAGCGGTTGGCTCAGCTGCGCGGGGGGCCTTTAATCATCTGCGTGCTCTGAACCAGAAAATGAACGTGTTTTATCTCCCTGAATTAAATTCAAACAGCAACACGAGGGAAACTTTATTAATACACTGTGTTCACTGCTTGGTTTTAATTGCATTTGATCAGGGCTTACAATCAAAATGTATTGGGTGTAAAATCTGGTAAGACATACTTACTATCAACAGCCTCCGATGGAGTCTGATAATATTGGGAACATGGTTGCTGTTTCCTGACTTTTTGTAGGTGAAGTAAAGCTTCATAGCGATGCCAAAGTAGCAGCAGATGATGATGACACCGGGCAGGACCAAGTTGAAGAAGAATAACGTGATGGCGAAAGAGAAGCCCTTGTGTTTCATCTGTCCCCAGGCCAGCGAACAGGACAGGCCGAAGGGCTCCGGCCCATATTGACCCCAGCCCAGAATGGGAAACAGGGCCCAGATCAGAGCATACAGCCACGTCCAAATGCACAATATCTTTGCCTTCTTCCAACTGATCTTCTCCTCTGTAGAGACAAAAGCAATGGTGCAAAAGCAAATGAGCTGCACATTCTATGAGTGAGAATAACACACTTATACACATACGCACAGCACATATTCTTACTTGTGAAGGTCCACAATACTTAATGGACATAGGGTCTCAGTATAAATAAATAAATAAATAACATATTTTATCATGCTGTGTCAAATTACTTAGGGAGAAATATTTAGCCTGGGTGGAGGAATCTAATACACTGGAATCGTCACGATAACATGGACAGCGCTGGACAAATAAATTAGAAAGTGCAAAAGGAGGTGGAAATAAGACATCAACAACATCAGCAGCTCAGTAGGAGCCTGCGGATAAAATATGACAAAGCGTGTAAAAAAAAAACGATGGAAAGATGAATCATTCCATTACTGAGAGTTGATTATCTCTTCAATGGCTCCATAGATTGTTTCGACCTGTGTTTGTTCTTTTAGCTTTTTTGTTGTTGTTCTTGTTAACTTACATACATTTGTTATACCAGTATTGGGAAGTACCTTCTGACCTGTGTTTCTGCCTTTACACTCGATCGCTAACCAGTGCAGATGAGATGTAAATCCATTTTCTGCTTGTGAATTGCAAGCCAGTCTTGTTTTCTCCCTGGAACCCTTTGCTGATGAGACCTCACCCGCGACGGATGGGTCTGAATATGTGTGTGCTGTTGCTGCTGGGGAATGGCTATTATTCCTGATTTGAATTTAGATGATCCAGATCTTGAGTGTGTACGTAGATGTGGTGGTCTGCTAATTTCAAGTGTCAAGTGCTCCCCTTTTTTTCTAATTTTGTTTAGCTTGCAAAGAGGTGTCATGGCAACTTCTTGCTTCTGATAAAGGAACACGCTACGACATCTAAATGGAAAGGAGCTCTCTCTCTCTCTCTCTCTACTGACTGTCTCTGGGTACGAAACATGCTCTATTTATAAAACAGGGTGTCCACTTTGGATTCTACAAGCAATTCTCTGTGAGAATTGGGTTCATGGTCAGACCTTTGTGTTTAAATTGAGTGAACTTTACTGACTGCATTGCAAACTCTAAAAGTTATCCCTGAAAACACCTCAGTGCCATTTGGGGGCATGTTGGGAATATTGGGCAGCTTGCGAATAGGGACCAATAGCTACTTATTATTGGGACAGAGCTTTAGGAGAATTTGTGAGCCTATGGTATAATGATCTAACAAGTTAATGAAGGTCAGAGAGATAAATCATTTTAAATCAAATCATCTTAGAGTTCAGAACTCTTGGATTGTCCATACTTCCACTTACAGCTCCTGTCAATTGCCACTATTAGGTCAAAAGACCCTTCCGGCTATTAAGGCTAGAATAAATGACTGCAGCCTATTTGACCAAATATATCGCCCAAAACATGGGAAAGAACTAAGACGTGTAAGACGTGACAGAAAAAAATAAGTTGTGAACACACATGGGTGTAGCGGGAAAAATCTCACAGCAATAGCTTTTTTAAAGAACTAAAATGAAATGTTAACATAGCCTTTTCCTTACTTAAGGATAATTTTAAATATTCAAATTGGATGAAAACATGGAAGCAGCCAACCGCTGTCATTCAGGCAAAGCGGATTTGTCACATTCCCTTTCTGAAGTTTAGCCAATATAAGTCCTGGAGAATCAGTCTAAAGTCCTTTGAACTGTTTTTGCTCATGAATCTGTAATGTCACACCGAATCAATCCAGTGAAGCAGATATAAGTTTAAGCTCTAAAAGGGTTCATACATTTTGCACTCCTTTTAACACTTGCTACTTCTGTGACTAGATGTCTTTGTCATCTATTGTGAGACTGAGGTTGTCACTACGATGTGAGACTAATTTATCACTTTTGGTTAGAAGAACCTGCATTACAATTTCACTGTGAACCTGCTTTGGTATGTTAAATCTTAATGTCCACGCGCACATTTTTCAATCGCTCTTCTGAAATCAAGTTACATACTGGGAGACTGCAGATTGAGGGACACAATGAAGCGCACGATGGCCAAGACGGTGAGGTTCATGATGCTGGCAATCCCAAAGAAAAAGCCTGCCAGGCCGTAGTAAATACAGGAAACGTCTCCCCCGAGCCAGTGGTGGCTCCAGGCAGAGGCAACAGCCAGGGGGTACATGGTGACAGCTGCTCCCAGGTCTGTCACGGCCAGATTCACACTCAGAAGCTCCGGCGGCTTCATCCTTGATGACCTTTTGAACGCCATGATGAGGACGAGCAGGTTTCCCACAATGGAGAGCACAGCTGTGACAGAAAGAGAAGGAAAGAAGAGGATGCAGGCTTAACAACGATCTCCCGTTTTCATGCTAAAAACTAGCGCCAGAAGTGGAAGAATTTTAATGGCATACAAACAAAAAACTTAAACCGATTCTTTTGTGCTGAAGGCGAAGAGTATTTTGACTAGTTGATTCCAAATATGAGTAAAACCTAAGAGACTCCTGCGTTAAACTAAAATATTTTACAAAACTCTATTTTTGTCTCTGTAGTTAACCTCTGATAGTTATGGGGATTTTTTCAAAATGTCATGCAAGTCTCCAGTTTAAATGATATATATGTGTATATATAAATATACTAAAGTATATATATCTGGTTGAAAAGATTTTAAAAAGGGCAATTAATGCTGACCTCTTATGTGTTCTTGCTGGATTTTCAAGGTGCAGGGACTGCCAGCTTATGATTGTTCACAATACCAAGGCTCATAAAGGATGCCCCAAAAGAAACACTGAATACCACCATTGCAAAACAGCCTATATCCCAGAATCTGACAGATAATTTCATAGCAATACATTCTCTCCACTTATACAACATTGACTTCATCAATGCAGGAGTCATGCTCTCCTGTTGTCCTTTGATTCATTCTCTAAACATGAAAAAGCACAGTGTCAGCTGAAGGCATGATCTTATTCATCTAAGCTTACTGGGGCATTACCCACTTTATCATCTAGCACATCATGATTCAAGAACATTCTTAAACTTTCTGTGCCGCTACCAGACCCCTGATGCTCCGCTCTGTGTGATTCTCTATCTGGACCGACGCAGAATGAACACGGACTCACAGAATACACATTAAAACAACCAAAACATCATCACAACATGTGCTAGTAGAGCACTGATCCACCAAGCATGTGATGTGTATAGGGTGAGAGAAAGTGTAAAGCAAACAAAGGGCGGGAGGTGCTAAACGCATGACCTTTACCTGTAACAGTGTTTCCACACAGCAGCATTGCCAGTTTTAAAGAAAAATATACACACATGCCTTTTGAGTATAGAGCTAAATAAAAGCCAAAAATAAATTAGTCGTGATTAGGAGTAGGAAAATAAAATGTCCTTTTAATACAGAAATTCTTATAGATTGCAGAGCTTTGCACCACTTTCTTGCTGCCTCTCTTCTCCAATCTCTGCACGATTTGATCCCATTTTCAGATGTGCTTTAGATTGTGCCATGCCACACAAATCTGGTGTTTGGAAAACCACCTTCAGAATTAGATCCATGTTGTCTAAATTCACCTCAAATATGTGGATTTTCTATTAATCTAATCCCGCTGCACAGTAATAAAGGGGGCCTTCTGAGACTTGGAGCCCAGCCCGGATCAAGAATATGTTTCTTTTTTTTACACCTTTAATGTGTGAAAGTCATTATCACATCAGATTTTCATATTTGACATTACGTCGAAACACACCAATTACTGTTCTGAAATTAGAACATCGAACGCTACAAGTACTTATGCTCTAACAGGGTACTTTAGTTGTTGCCCTGCAACCCAACAAGGGCATATGGAGTACCTGACACATTCATGCCGCTCTGAGGAAAGTATACACTTATGCTTTTATCATTTCAGTAATTACTGTCATTATGTGGCTGACACATAAGATCAAGACATGAGCTTATGAACACACTTTCATTTTCATGACTTTAAAAATTCATAGATCCTTCCCCCTTAGCTTCCAGTGCATGGACAATAAACCATCACCCCTTGAAGTCTTGCATAGGCACAGAAGGTCCATGGTTACAAAGGGGTTTCAGGTCCAATCAGATGCCTCTGCAATGTGTTGCAAAAAGAAAAGGAAACGAAAGCTCTTCAGATTCTGTATTCCTACCATCCCTAACTGCCTTCTTCTTGGAATAAAGGCCCCTTTAGGATTTGCATGTTTGATTTTTAGCCTAGAGTCAGTCTGGATCAGTCTTAACCATCAATAGAGTCCCTTAGCCTTGTTGTCTATTGAGTGCATTTGATATATGGCACTTATGCAGCTTATAAGAAGCTCTATCAGGATGTTAAATAAGAAGCCGTGCTCACAGTGGTAAGTACATAAAAAGGAAATTCAGACAACTCATGGAGTAGAATTTTCTTTTTACTGTGTATACGTGGCCAAAGAAAAATAGCGGAGTGGAGATATTAGTGGAGATATTTTAATTAGGAGAGCTGTTGAAAACAATCTGCCATGATTTGATGTGAGCATTCAAACTATCTTCATTCAGTCAATGAAACAACAACAAGCAACAGCGCTCACTTTTGTACTACAACGCCATGTCTTTTCAAAGGTGACCTCGCTATTTTGAAATGGTCTTCTCAACTGATAAATGCTCCCGGTAGATAGTCATGTAGGAAGTGTTCCTTAGAAAAAACTGACAATGTGCTAAATGGGTGTTCAACATAAAATATATAAAAAGTGTAAGAACCTTAAAGTTTGACCTAACTAGGTCGAGACTAATTAATATTTTCCCAATTGTTTAAATCTCAGACCAAGGATGGATGTGTTCCCTAAACGTTGCTTCAATACAGTGCTTCAACATGTAAGCTCCTCTTTTCTGACTCTCTACCTCCCCAAAATTAACTTTGAACCCAAGACCTCCCACAGGATCCTCCGTGGAACTGTTAAAGCACAAAGCCCAGTGACCCGGTCAACTTCCAGCTCAGTGAAAATCACTTTCATAGAAGTGCACCCAAGCCAACCGCTCAAACCACTCCCTGTGCAAGAACAAAAAAGAATCAATGGGGAAACACAACGTTAACCTCACTGCAAAGGTCTACAAGAATGAGTCTTTGACGATTCCACAGCCACGATCTCATGAGAGGGATGGAGAAGCTACCATTTTTAAATATCTTTAAAGCGCTTTTTGTCATGTAGATTTGAGTAATTTCTACATGTACTGTCTATCCAGCAAACATTCTTTTTAACACAAACCAACAAAGCGGCTCGGTGCATGATGTTTATACACTCATTAGGAAAAGACAGACATGCTCCAGCTGTTCAATAAACTAATGTTAATCAGTACTTTGGACCAGATTTAAATAGACAGTCTATATATAAAAAGAAGGATATTCTGTCATCCTGATCATTAGAGGTTTATAATGGTACAATATTGACTAAAGAGGATTATGTCAGACATGGGGTATTGACTGTTATTGAGCATCATTAAGAAAATAAAACTATACAATTACATAACCAATACATGTGAAGAGTGCTGTATTGTTTCTTTACTTAATAAATCCATACAAATGTAGAATTGTTCTAAACCCATAAAAGCATGAGCATGGGTGGATGGATGAATAAAAGCTTGATCTTTTGACCTTTACAGGGACTTTTTCGAGTATTTAATCGCTACAATTATTATCTCTTTTTTTCTTACTATAATGCCATATGAAAAGGACTGTTTGAATCCATGAGCTTAAGCCATATATTTAGAATGTTTGGTCTTCCTAAGATGTCTGGGCATGTTTAAGTGACTCAGATCAGGTCATACAGGTGACAAATTGTTCCAACTAATGGATTGCAACTGAACTTTTCTAGGTGCCAGTAAGCTGCTTAAACAGGCTGAGTAAGACACAAACAGTGCCATTCGTGTTCTACTGATGCCATAGTTTTACTTACTTACTTCTATCCATTTTCTATACCTGCTTTTGCCAATTCCAAATTGGAGCTTATCCACTACCTTTATACTGTACAAGAGAAGGGGGTCAGTCTTGGATCGGTTACCAATCAATTCCAGGGCATCCACTGAGATAAACAGTCATGCACACTCACTCACTTTTATTTGCAATGCAGATTCACCAAATAATTTAACATTCATGGATGGCTGAAGGAAGCCTGATTACTCTGAGATAACCCATACTTCCATGGGGATTGCATGCAAATTTTAACCCCAACAGGACTTTGGACAAGGAACCTTCCATTCTGTGAAGTGACAATGGCATACAATGCACTTGGACATAATATGTGTCTTTAGTTCAATAAGCTGTTCCTTGTCATTCTTACTGTATAGGTTTTTAGCTTTTTTATATAAGAGATTTTTCATTTAAAGTCCCAGAACTGCAAGGTTGATTATGTAATCTTACATACCAAATCAAATGTTTTGTTCTCTCATTTGAATCTAGAAGACCATACGTGCTATCAAATATGGAAAATGTAGTCTTGTCGACTAATGTTTCAAGCCTAGTTCTGGTGTATTCTGACAAATGCACAAGACACAAACGCAAAAACACAGAGGGTGGAAGTCCACAACTGGTTTGATGTTATTCAAGGAATAAGGCTCTGGACTCCATTAGAATACTCTCATAAAAACACAAATAATTGACTTGAAATAACTTAATCAGGGCCCAGAACAAAAAAAACGTGACGACAATCATACAATTAAAATTCCCTTGAACATTAAAAAAAACCTGGGCTGCAAAGTAACAGTATTCCTGTTTCAAATC
This sequence comes from Menidia beryllina, assembly GCA_013363375.1. Taxonomy (NCBI): domain Eukaryota; kingdom Metazoa; phylum Chordata; class Actinopteri; order Atheriniformes; family Atherinopsidae; genus Menidia; species Menidia beryllina. The sequence goes on along the minus strand of JABUIW010000152.1, from coordinate 2,067,211 downwards.
CCGGCTGCAATATTGCAGCCTTATAGCAAATGGATGAATGGACAAATAAACCCACTAACCAGAAGTGAAATGACCACGACCTAACAGAAGGTCAGCGTATCCCCACAGAACTGAAGGGTCATTTAACCAATGACAAGGTGGGGAAATGTACTTTAAAACAGATTACATATCACCAAAATCAAATTATTATAGTGAGTTTGATTTGTAGTATAATGATCTAATTCTCTGACAGAATGAAATTTCATCATATAGTTACAAATTAGTTACAAATTCATACTGTAGCACATCTTTGTTATCAAGTTGCTGTGGCTTGTACTCAACCCATGATGCATACAATGACACTATATTAGCAACACGCCATTTGACATCAAGCTCATCTTAAAGTATCCTACTGTTTTTGTCGAAAACATAAACTGACTGTTTTTCTTTAAAATGTGTCATGAACTTAAGCTGTTACAAAAATCTCAAGAAAACCAGAAGGCACGAGCTATGGCAGGGACACGAATGCCAGCGGCCGTCCTTTGTCTATTAGAAAAAACAAAATTCTCTTCTATTAACTGATATCTTTTGGTTTTGAACCTTCATCTCTATTGATCCTTTTTCAGGGTGACAGTGGTCTGTGGTAGCTGTTATCATCCATCTTCCATTATGCTTTGTATGTCTGTCAGTCTGCCTCTGCTTATCCAGGCTCTAGGCAGATGTCATGTGTGAAATAGCAATGGGAAGTGAGGTGGGCTGGGGAGAGGTACTGTCACTGTGTCTGTCATGCTAGCTGATTACTACAACTCCTGGAGCTTTGTCAGATGACAGCACTCCAGTGAAGACACGATGTGCAAAACATGCTGTGCAGCTCAATGCTTCCTAAGATTAGCTTTGACTATACAATCAGAAGTGTTGTATTGGAGTTAATATGGCATAGCTAACATCAAAAAGAATATTTAAGAATAAATATCTGTTCTCTTCTGATTATCTCTATTGTGTAAAGTATTTACTTCTGCCCTTTTCCACTGGAAAGGTACTTTTATTCATTGGTGTAGGGCTCACAACCTGGTCAGCAGTAGGAAGTTATTTTTTTTGTTTGTTCTAGTGCTTTTTATTCTCACCAAATGCCACATGATGAGACCTGGCGGGAGGGTTCTTTTTGTTGCTGGTTCTTCATGTCAGCTTTGTGTAAAAAGGCTCTATGAGGCTCGATGAGGTATGTGATCACACAAAATATTTTTTTAAAGAAGTAATAGAAATAAAGAAGCATGCACACTTTTGTTTGTGTAAATCCACTGGTATTATAATCTAACATTATAACTTAGAGCCCAACCTTTACCTCAACCCATTTATAATCCTAATCCTAAAACCAAATCTTTACGTTCGAAAGCCATCTGGATCATGAGAAAACTTCTCATGTTATTTACCTACTGGTTCACTGCCCTGAAATCCCTAAAGTGAATGACTACTGCTTGGATACGAGCTATAGTGAGTTACACTGCTTATCTGGTTATAATACACATTTTAAGCTGGGGAAGTCTATATCCTGGCATCATTGCCAACTAAATATATTTTCAGAAAAGTCATACACCAATCAAGTAACAAAAGCACTGCTGCAAGCAGGTTTTCCCAGCAGAACAATAAACCAGACAAACACTGCTTATAGAACAGGGGAAAAACTCTGAGGTGCTCACCCTGCCTTCACACTCCCCAGATACTGATTTAATGGGATCTGATGGCATCTGTGTGATGCAACCCCAAGCCACTCAAACCCAACTTCACAGCCCACTGGACAAAGTATATGTCACTAACATCCCGGAAGCAGACACTCCAGGACACCATCAGATGTTTTTTTTTCTTTTTTCCCATAAAAAGGCCTTTTTCCTGTTGTTAGGCAATGTCATCTGGTACATTCTTAGTTTTTCTGTGGTCCCTCTGTATCCTTAGATTCTACATTTCCACAGTTACAACTGCTACTCTTTTGAAATATTTTATTTTCTCTGGCTATTGCTCTTCATCACTGCCAGTAGCATCAAACACATTTAACTTGTATATCTGCTGCTACACTATTTTTATGACTATGTTTGATGCTGACATGATCAAAGTAAGTTACTAATATTTGGTAACCAGAACTAAAAGTAACAGCCTAATGACTTTAACTGATTTAAAGTTAGTGGGAAAAACCAACACTTGCCAACATTTATATGATCTCCTCTATGTAACGTTGTTTATTGAATCATGCATATTCAAGGACCTTTTACTATAAAATGATTTCCATAATGTTCACAAGGGCATTTCCCCCATTTTATCGACCACTTATTTAGTTTATTAATCATGGATTATAAATCCACCATTTGTTCAGAAGATGGCTGTGTGTAAGATGATTGGATGATGTCCAGGGAAATGACTGTTTTTCATTTTCATTAATATCCTGGTCAAACATGCATATAACAGAAAACCGCTTCGAACAGTTGTTCATTTCAGTCAGCACTGTTTGTGAAAGACTTAAAGTCCTTAAACCATATCAAATTCTAATTCTGGCCCTTAAACAAAATATTGACATTATAAGAGGATCTTATAAGATCTCCGTGGTAACAGGAGACTCCCATTTATAGATGCCCTGTCCCCACTAAGATATAAAAACAAAGAGACATCCAAACGTACAGTATTGCTTTGGTTAGCTGTCTGGGATAATTCTTATGGTTCACGTATCCCCATTGAACGTTGACCATAAGCTCACCTAAAATCACAAGGAAAAACTGAAAGTACTTTCAGTAACCTGGTTGTTTGAATGCGTAAGCCCTCATCCAGAGGTACCTTTCCCTTGATGATATAAAAAACGCACATATATTAGAATGCGCTGCAGTAGTTTCTCTGCATTAGTCACTTGCTAAAACTGAATTTATAACATTTATATGAATCTGACAGTACATTTCTTTCAGTTAAAAAAAAAGCTCCATGGGCGAACACACTTCTATCGACCTCTGGGCAGAAAATGCACCATGAAAAAAGGGGAAAAAATAGAAAAGCTTAAGTCTTTTTTCAGGTCTGTCAGTCCTAGGGTGGAAAATGATGATGCTGACAGCATTAAAAACCAAAGTGACACGGATAGAAATAACTAATTTTGTCATCTTTGCGCGCGTCATTCAACTTACTTAAAACCAGCAGATAGCAGCCTGCGCCGATGTCCAGCGCCGGCGACAGAGTGGAGGCGTAGATATCCATTGGAAAGGTGGAAAACTACCTAAAAGACAGAGAAAAACGATCCTCATGAAATCTTGATGGAGCGAAGAAAAGTCTTAACGTGCCGCGGATGGAGCTCTCCCGCGTCACATCCCTCCGTCTGCGGGCAGGGCGCAAAGACGCATGAGGCTGCAGTGTTGTTCCTACAGCCAGCGGTTTGTGATTTGGGAGATCATGCGTAGTGGGCAGTGGTCCCAACCAACGTGGCCAGCCTTGAGGAGGAAACGCTGATCTCAGCTACAGGCTGAGAACTGTCATCTCACTGAAACTACAATCAACAGTTGGAATAAAGAGAAGAACTGTCTTGTGTAAAAAAAAAAGAAAAAAATAGAAAAAAAACACTGATTTCACATGAATGAAGTATTCAGACAGACAAAACTTCTTAAAATGGCAACACTGGTAGTAATCAGTTAATTCAGGAAACATTCTGGATTATGCTTCTGCATTCTTCGGATAGTGGATAATCATCTTATATATTTCCTTAAAGCTGGAGGGCCACATAACAACTCTGTGGTTACATAAAAGCTCCACTGTAAGACTTTGTGGGCTAATCTCAAATTCCTCATGCTCTGTTTCAGACTTACTGGTGGTATTAGATGGCATTATTGAATCACTTAATCATGATATTTAACCATTTTATCTTGACTAACTATGTTTGGGATTTATGCTGTAGTGTATAGGCTTATTTGCATTTTTGTAGCTTGCGCTGGTATGTGGATTTTATAGCAGCACAAGGGCCAGAGGAGACATTTTTAATTTTTACTCTGAAATAACGGAAAACATGACCTTCGCCTCTGAATCCTAAAATGCTGCTTTAAGAGTGCAGAAAACCTCCATCCTGTAATCTGTCACTTTCTGGTGCCTTGACAAAATATGTCTCCAGGGGTCACTGCACTTTGAAGAGCTTTAGCAGCGAAGGAGCTTTGGAGTTGCCTCCTTTGCATCTTATTAGCAGAATGGGATGGACGGTGGATTGTACAAATTCACCACAGCAGTATTCAGAATCTTTATTAACTGCATTAACCTGTTGGTGCTTAGCTTAGTTAGTTTTGGAGAAATACAAGTGAAACATTTCTAACGATGACTTAGTGGTCGTTGGGCACTTTGACAGAAAATAAATCCAGGTGAAAGAATACGTATGAAAATATTTGCCAAGAATCAATCATCCCCAGTGCTATTCATCCAAAGAATTTGCATCTAATTCAATAGTTCTCATTCCAGCTTTTGCTTTTTGTATTTCAAGTCTATATATCATTGCCACCGCCTGCTGCACACCTCCCCAGGAATTAATTATGGAGAGTCAGTGTCCACACTATCCAGACAGCCTGTCAGGCAGGACATCCAGGATAACGAGAAAACAGCTGGTGAGTGTAAATAGTAAATTGTGAATTTAGGCAAAGTTTATGAGCCCAAAGCCCTCAGAATAATTACGAGTTGTTATTTAGGGATTCAGAAATGTTTGTGGTGATGGCAGGAGCTAGCCTAAGACCCTGAAAAGCTTTAAGAGCCAGCTCAAAAGCCTGATAACTGGACGATGTATCTCAAATTCAGTGAAAATGTGCCTATATAGCCTCTATCTGATGTGTATTAACCTGATTTCTGTTCAAATTGTAGCTTGTTTCATCTCTCTGAACGACTTAATCTGCCAATTGACGAGGAATGTAATATTTTTTGTTTTTCCCTCTTATTATTTTTCTTAAAACTTGTATTTTTTTTATAAGTCGTCATTATAAGATAGTTAGTACTAAAGGAGCAACATTTTTCTGCTTATAGATGCATTGATGTGTAGGAAAACCTAGCACTTCTTCTTGAAATATCATAGAAGGTTCTTCATTTAAAAAAGGACAGACAGCTTGTGCTCTCCATCATAGATTAATCTCCTTAAAATGCAATAGTTCAGTTTATTGCTTTTTCACCCTACACATATGGCTGCTCCATCTGAGACAAGGAAATGAAGAACAACTTTGGTCTCCATCCCTTTAGATAAGATAAAATGAACTAATTTCCGTATTGTTTTCTAAAACTGATTTACTTCTGTGTCACTTACTCAGCTTCATTTTATGGCTATGAAATAGCCAATACACACAAGGTGAGCCCAGAAGCAGACTGACGAAAGCCATAGGAGGGAAAAACTGTTTATTATGAGTAGGATGAGTCCACAGTAAATCCAGTCCGCTGAGCATCTCTACAAGGACAGAGCTTGTAAGCTTGGGTAGAGTTTGAATAATGGACATCTGTTCTTTATGCACTTACTAATTTCCCAGGAGGGGTCCAGTGAGGGAGGGGTTAGTTGAGTTATTGCAGACTGTGGTGGGGGAAAGTGGAACTGTTTGTAGTTAACAGTCCAGCTGGATTAAACAGGATCTTCGGCAAACCCGGCAGCACAGGAGACGCACTGAGAGGCGATGTTAAGCAACGAAAGCTGTCCAATAAAACCGCTTAGGCTTGATTACCACATAAAACGTGAGACAATCTGACCAAGAGTGGAGCTCCTGCGGTTCCTTAAAAAGCCGGCTCTGGGGGGCGCATGCTGGATGGAGCAATCCAGACTTCCCGGATACCTGCTCAGCCCCACCTGGAGCCAAAACACACTCAGCCAAGCACAATTATGACTCTTCAGTTATGGATTAGGATGTCAGTCTTTCAGAGTGTATCCTGGGAGGCTCGGTGCTTTTAACAAAGTGGTGTGTAAGAGATTAGTAAAGAAAATGTTTTTGAAAGCCTGAATCTAGAAGCATTTTTGAAAAAGCCTGTGGTTAAATGTCCGTTTGAGTGACTAAATTTGTATTTCCTCATATATATTTTTGCCAATCTTCCATATAGGGTGTTTAGTTGGTAATACTAAATGGAAAAACAAATAGTGTCAAAGACCAGGATAAAGAACATGGCCACTCATTTGTTCTGGTAATGATATTTTTCATGAACATTGATTATTGGCTCACACATGCAAACTTAACTGTTGACTATAACCAATAATATTGATTCCAGCTGTAATTTTCAGACAACTAGATCACAGAGTTGATCCAGGACATCTGGCATCTGACAGAATGCTAAAAGAAAGAATTCAGCACACACAAAAACACACTCTCAGTTGGCTGACTAAGCAACACAGCCATCATGCCGTTGATTTAAATTGAAATATTGACTATTCAAATTTACATCTGCACACATCTTAATACAGATCTTATAATACGAGGACATAATGAGATAATGTCCAAATTATGACTTTTACAACCAAGACCTCCTTATATCTGTAAGCACCCTCAGGTTACAAATGTCAAGCCACATGACGGAATATTTGCTCACCACTTCCATTATTTGTGTCACAGAAATTATGAGGAAAATTACTGCGCGGCTTGCAGTAGCATTACAATTGTGTGCAATCGTGACAGTCTGACCACAAGCCTAACACCCCGCGGGCTTCTCACTGCGAATAAATGCAGCTATTTTTGCCCTTGATGTTTTTTCAAGGAAACACATTGAGTGTGTCCCCGGGGTCTGTGTTCAAGCCACATGTCATGAAGCATTTCAAACTCCTTTTCTTTAAAGTGGCTGCAGTTTGCTCTGCTTTCATAGCATGCATCCACGTTTTTTCCTCATTCTCCTTGACATGTCCAGTTGTTTATTCTTCCTGGTTACTGGTTGCTCCACTAAAGCAGCGCTTTGTTTACAGCGCCTGCTATTTGCGTGTCTCCTCTTCCCTGATCGGATCTTCACTCAGTGTGTGTACACACTTCTCTGGCCTGAGACTATTTACAGTTTTTGTTTGTGTTTTTTTAGATTGAATTACTTAAAAAAAAGATCCATTTTGTTTTTTGTCAACCGATATAATCCTTCAAAATCCTGTTCAACCATTTGATAGAGCCCTTTTTTCACTGATTAAATTTGGTCATAGGATATACTGTAGGATGTACTCTCACCTAAACAGGCTGTTAGATTAAGTTCAGGCCCACACATTTACCATAAAGTGGCACCCCAACCATCTGTGAAAAAAGCATTGATTCTGGTTGTTGTTGTTCCAAAGAAAAGAAAAGAAAAAGCAAAGGGCATTTCGCATTTTTATCTCTAAGTGTAGCTGTTAAAGGGTTAATGTAAATTCAGTGCTGGCGACATTAAATGTTATGGGTTGAATTTTTATGTTTAGAAATTGCGACAAGTTTCAAGGCAAAGTCTTCAGTCAAACTGACTGATGGCCTCTGTTCTCATCCACAGATTTGGAAGAGGACATCATGACAAATGAGACAATAGGCACATTGCCTTATTTTAGAAATAGAACTTGTTGGGTTTCTGTAATTATCTTCAGAGTAGGGTCTGACCTGCTCTGTTTGTAAAGCGCTGTGAGACAACTGTTGTGATGTGGCGCTATATAAATAAAATTGAATTGAATTGAATTGAATTGAACTTAAATGTATGTGTGTCTTCCAATGCCATGAGCGCTGTATAAGAGGAGTGGCTATGGCTGCTATCAGGAGCAAAATTGGGATCGTGATCAAGAAACCGTGCAGAGTTTGGTTTGGGGTTTTCTTACAGTTTCTGATCACATAAAAATTTCACCGAGAAATTCTGCTGCTCTTTTAGCTTGAAATAAAAGACAGGGCGGGCTCGACAATGCAAAAGTACTCTGCTCAAACAGAATTTGCGCAATGTATTTTTACTACTCGATGCTGCTCCCGAGAAGCTCCTTGGTGACCACTCTTGCATTGATATTGACATATCAGAAATAGAATGACATATTGCAAATAGTTTTCTTTAGTGGAAAAGGCTCTTTTTGAGTGAGGAAGTCATCCAAGCAATAGCAAGGATTTCTCTTGGAGACTATTCCCCTGATTGGTGCAAATAGTGTTGCTGTGTTCTACACAGCAGAAGCTTTTCCTCTTCTTTTCTGTTGGAGGTTTCTGTAGAACATTACACAACTGGGGCACTTCAAGAACAACCTAAACTTTCAACCTTATTTTCAGACGACAAGCTTTCTGTGACGCAAAATCTGAAAAAAACAAATCAAAACTAAAAGTCTGGCAATTTTTGTTTGACAGACTGCTACAACAGCCATTGCTTTGTTGTAGTGTCACTGCCACATAACCACTAACAGACCAGTCTCAGGGGGCTCCTCGCATTCCGAGCAGCATGGTCCACCGGACAATAAGGTCAGTAGGGCATTACTTGTACTCCTCAATGTCCTTTTTTTTCAAGCAGAAAAGATTAGGGAAGGGGCTTCTGGCTTTACCTGGCCAGCAGGCTTCTCAGCATTTTGAATGGCATTTGTGACTCACATCTGGATTGCGTAAAGCGTTTTCTGATCAGTCGTAACTCCTCAATTGTGTTCTGTGTAATCCATTCAAACTGTTACATTGTTGCTTTGTTTAATCTGAAAGATCAAGAACCACTGGGGCTATTTCAAAGCGGGTGGTGGCATGTTTTCTCTCAATTTCAGCATCAGTAAATCTGTGATTGACCTCGCTGTCTGCTGAAGAAAGCTGTCAACAAGCAGTCACTTAAATCTGGCTTTACCATGTTGATTTCCCCAGGATTTTTAGGTCATCTCGGATTTGAGTCTGCTTTGAATGGGTGGTTGCTGCACGCCCACTTCTCTCTCTTACTACAGTATAGTCGCCTGAGCAGACTAGATCAGAACAGCTTGAGCTGTGACTTGTTCAGACCCCCAGCTGGATAAAGAGATGGGTAATACTCGGGTCATGTGTTGCAAAGATGGCATTGTGTGTCTGTGAGGGCAGACTCAACAGTTTTCTTGCACTTATAATGTAACCCTAAAGACTGACCAAAACAGACAGGTGTGAATAATAAAAAAAGACATTATGAACCACGTTGTAATTCATATCCATTATTTGTTTATTTTTTTAATTTCCCCCACAAGTCCTGTAGCTTCAAATAGTTTGACGTTCGAATCAATCAAAGTAAAATGGGAACAAACAAATACACTTATTTGCTGGTAAAATAACCAACCTACATCTAGGCTTACACAGGAAAGTTTTAGTAGACATTAGCAGACATAAATAGAAATAACATTTTCAGTTATTCAAATTCATACTTTTTGTCCAATTTTTACAAATCTGATCGCAACAAATTTGTCCAGCAGAGAAAGTCAGTGGATTACCCTCAAACTTCAATTCAGTCCCACATCATTTAGAATCTGAAAAGGTGGATATAGAAGTTCTGCCTTTTAGAGGAGTCATATTATACCCTATTTCAACAAGTTAACCTAGTTCCCTGGTGTCCTAATGTAATGTCTGTGACAAGCTTTGGTCAAAATACCATAAGGATGAAGCACAATAGCAGTTCAATCACCCTGCCAAAATAGCCCCGTTCAGAGCGCTCGGTTTGGAGTGCCTGTCTCTGTAAATGCAAATGAGACACAGGCAATCCACCCACTTCTTCCGGGAGGTGTGCCGACGTCAGCACGCCAACGCTACCATGACGACAGCTGAACGTGAACTCTGGGAGAAACATGGCAGCTGGAGGAAACTTTTCGGTCCAACCTTATATGTTTGAACCAGTCAGACCCTGAACAAGAAGGAGCTAGCGAATAAGCTGTTCAATGTAGACTGCAACACGACGTTTCTGAATGGTGAGTTATGAGCTTTATTTGACTTTTTTCTTAAAAATGTGTATGTTTGTACGTCGGGTAAATACGGCCGCTGACTAAATAATATTTAGTAAATATGGTCAACCGCTGACCGCTGTTTGTGTAATTTACTGCTTATAAAAATCTATATTTCTGTTAGTTGAGTAAACATAAGTAGCATGCTATTCCCGTTACACTAGTACATTTTACAAGTCCGCAATATTAGCTACGAGTGGGAATACAGCACTCGTTTAATTCTCAGCTACGCACAGATAGGCGGAGTAAGCTGAGGTGGGGGGCAACATGCAGGTGAGAGGCTGGAATATTATAATGAGCTAGAGCTAATGACGTCAGAAACTACCGACTCCTGAAAGCCCCTGCTTTATCTCCTGTATTGAGACCGAGGCAGCCCACAAAAACATGACTGAGTAATTTTTTTCACACTTTGCCTGCTGATAGGCCCTCCACAGTCCCAAATGTACATAACCAAATGATTAAAAACTGAACCAGCTACAGATGGCTGGAAAGGGCTGCCTTTAACAGTACAGTTATCACATGTTTCAAAGTCACCTGAGAACAGCAGTCCTAACACGGTTTGTCAAATGCGAAATCTTTTGTCTAATCTTAAAAGTTAAGGAGCTTTTCTGCTTCCTGAACCCAAAGTGGTGATCAGTTCCATAAGAAAGATAACTGATTACTCAGCCTCTTATTTTGTTTTTTGCACCAACAATAAACATGTAGCTTGTGTAAAGTATTGTGACCAGAAAACAATTCACTATATAATCTTTAAGATTATTATACAGTTTGGTCATTAATGTTGAATACTATTCTAATGTGTACAGTGAAATCTCACAGATGGGAGAAAATTTGGACGTGGCTAAAAGAAAGTGCACTAACACCAGCAGTGCTCATGGTCATTCTAACACTGGGAACTTTTCAGATTTTTGCAGCTCTGCTCAGAAGCCTACATCCACTGATGACTCACTACCAAGAAAGCAGTGCTGGATATAAAATATAAATAGAGGATCACATGAAGTGATGTGATCGTCTATTTAATGTGTTAATCCATGTTAATACTAGCCCGTGGGTCTGTAAAGCTTTATTACCCGTATGGTATGTGAAGGTTCCAAAGAAACACGGCCCTGCAGTAAATTATGCCATGAAAAAAACAATAGGAAGTGTGTGTTTGCCATTTCTTAGATGTTATGTTCTCTGTCAAAGATGACTATCCCCCCAGGTAATAATGACATGTTATGAGGGAGTGGGCTCTGCTGTGCACGTTCATCTTGGCTCACCTCTAGATGAGGGGATCTGTCCTTTGAAACCTTTCCAGTGGGCTCAATTGTGTCTCATACGAGATTAGTGTTATGAATGTGACATCTTTAAGTTGATGAAATGACTCTAAAACCTCTGTATCAGATCCAGTAACCTTCACTTGATTCAACAGCAAGGTGGAACTTAACATGGCCGCTTGCTACACGGTGTGCTCGGTCCTCTCCAGGGCTGAGGCCACAGGTTGCTGAAGCACATTTGTTTAATGATCTGTTTCAGTGACGGAACTGATTCCAGATTAAATATTAAAAAGACAAATTGTAACTGAGCAAAACAACATAAATCTATCATAAGTGGTATACTGAATTTTGGTGTATACAGAATTACTCCCTCTATTAAACTTGCCTTTAGAGAGAGTGCTCGGTTGGACATTCAACAATATTTCCTCGCAACCTTGTCTTATTTGACCATTTTTGGATAATTGTTTGTTCACATTTTTTTACTAAAATGCAAGTAAGAAGAATTCTATTCATTGTAGCTATCAAATTAACATTGCTGAATTAGAGAATTGTTGAAATCCTTCTTCACTTCTCTGGGGACTACGACTCCAAATCATGCATGTTTGTTTTTTCCCTTATAACTCCCACAATTTTTGTTTCAAATGCAAAAAATGTGCTCATGCTTTGGTATTTGCGCCTTGTGTGTCTCGATCATCTCTGTGTGGCCCTGGGATGGACTGGCAACCTGTCCACGTGATCTGTGAAAGCTGCAGAATCTTAACCTGTGCACAAAAACAATTGTTTTGTTGAAAGCCTTGCAATTTCAACCCGCAAAACCTTGAACATTGTTTCCTTCTAAAGACAAAGGCAGTCAATCAGTCAGTCAGTCAGAGGAGGTGTCTCTTTAGTGTAAATCACAACATGGTGTCTTTGAGCAAGAAAGTTTGAATAAAAATGCAGTTTGAACTAGAAATGATTTATTTTCGGGAATGACGTGTGGAGAAAAGGAGCCCTCGCATTTCTTAATGTCTGTGCGTGCTTTGTGTTACCTTGCAGTTGGAGTAGTACTGTATCCACACATCAGAAAGGTAGAAAAATAGCAGGGTGATTCCTATTACAAGGTGGCTTTAAACTCTTAGGCTTGACTGCTGAGGGACACTCCATCACCACTCATCCCTCGTTTTTTCCCTTCCTTTATGATAACATGACATTGTTGTCATTAACCGGCTAACCGAGCCGACAAAATAAGACAAACCATATCCACATGGCACGAAAACAGAAAACCATAACAAAATGAATGGAAACCGTAACATTAAAAATGCAAAAACCTCAACAAAATACAACAAGTAGAGATGCAAGATGAAAAACTCAGGAGAAACAAACCTCGCTTTAATGTAAGAAAGCAAAAAAAAGGAGTCAGAGAATCCAGAGACTAAAAGAATCAAACAACAAAACTAAGTCATTTGACCAATTCAGGTGGTAATCAAACAAGAGCTTTGCTTCCATGTTAGCAAGCAAAGGGACACACGGGAAAATAAAGTTATTTGAAATGAGAACAATAGGAATATGTTTTCTTTGTTTGTGTTCTTGATTGTTCTTCTGGAATCTTTGAACTATGAACAGTACACATCAATAGACAAAGAATATACTCTGGAAAAATGAGTCACGGGAAACAGATTATTACCCATGTAAATTTAAATGTCTTTGCCTCGGATGTCACTTTATTAAGTGTGGAGTAAGACGCTAGTTTGAAATGACAGCTGCGGAGCTGTCGTATCAAACCAGCGTCAATTAAATATTTGTGGCACAGCTGGACTCACTCTTTTTTTTTCAAGCCTACAGCTGTATTTTATATTGGTAAGATGAGCATTCAATGATTGTCACCGTTTACTTTTACAATTAGCTCAGTTTAGAAAAAGGGTGTGGTGTGTTGTACCCCTTCAATGTGACGTGCACGCCAAAAAATACACCCGCACTCCTGTTCCTTCTCCAAGGAGCCTGCTCTACTTTACGTCCATGGAGAGCTCACCTGATACCCGTCAGTGCTCCGTATTACGTCTTTAGCCCTGTTCATCTTACCAGGCATAGTTTTCAAAACATGGAAGAAGTCTGCTCTCAGTTTATCTGTATCTGCACGAGGAATGCAAATAGTGGCGATATCGGCCTGCTCTGCGCATGCTCAAACAGCCCAATTTTGCCTTGTGTGATCTGTGAACAACATAAGCCCGTCCTACTGATGTCTATAAAAAATATACCCCACCTAACAGCACCAGACTGTCCAAATAGGCTTCTGAAGGGATATAGCTCACATTAGATTGCTCTAGATGCAAGAAGTCATGGCATACATTATTTAGGGAGATACTTCCAAAGGTTGGGGAGATCAACAGAACTAAGGTCTTGAGGGACTTCCAGATCCACTCCGATAAACTGCTGACACCTAACTAATTGTGGCCGTTGACAAATTACAAACGGATGCATCAGTGATAGACGTCGTAATCCCTACAGCAAATGCAGCATCAAGAAAAAGATGGACAAGATGCTTAAATCCCCCCCAAAAAAAACAAAGAATAGGGGAAGGAGGCGAATTGATGGGGGAAGTGACGACAACATCTGTCAGTGAGAACTGGAACTCTTGTGATTCCCAAACTGGCAGAGAGGCTCAGACATACTCCGGGGACAAAACCAGTAACCTCTCCAAAGAACTCATCTCTAAGAAAAACAAAAATACTGCAGAGAACCCTAAAGCTCCCCGGCCCCCTGGCAGAGGAGCCATGCGTGATAGCGGGGCCAACACCCACAAAAAGACAGGATGCGAATAAGCGTTTCCGTGGGGAGTGTGTGTGTGTGTGAGTGCATGCGTATGTGTTATAGAGCCATGCGTTTTTATCACATGGAGTTGTGGTGTATAACAGCGGTCACAAGCACCAAAACATTCAATCAGGCGAGCGATATGCTGCAGTAAAACAATGCACGGATGATGCAGCTGTGCGAGGCGTCATTTTTAATTGACGTTTCTTTCAAGTGACAGCTTTCAGGCAAAGATGTCTGAGTTAGTTAAATGTCTTGTAGTCAGCACCGCTCTCTCGTCTTGTCCTCTGCTCTCCTGCTCTGTTCATCCTGGCTTTCAGGGTTGCAGATGTGTACAAACTGAGAAATGAGGCACTGGGTTGTTGTCAGACATTTGAGTCTTATGGCTTGATCTACAATTTTAAATGAGTTGGATTCATCGTTGTGAGACAACAGCAACCTTATGATGATGTCAAAACTTGCTTGGCCGATCTAGCTGGTAACAAGTGTATCTAAATGAAGCTGCAGGGAATATTTAATGAAGAAAATGACCGGCGTCTGGATAACTGTGTGTCATGGCTTTAATGGACTGATGAGGATGAAATGTTATATAAATCATCATGCAGCAAGTGCATTAAGAGCCCTATTGGAGCTGACATTGCATGTATAATTAGTTGAGAGCCTGAAGGGTGGAGAAGAGTTTTCTTTAAGAGGAGTTGCTAATGACTGGCTTGTTGCTTTTCTCTTGTTTTCCATTCTGACAATCATATGGATTTGTATCAAGCATCGTATATAAGCAAAAACAACTTGTATTTGTATTTGTATTACAACTCGTAGCCGTTACTGGTCAAATAACACATACCTTTTTTTGGGGTAAGTTCTGAGATGTATTAGAGTAATGATCATTCAGAGATCTCTGTAATAAACAAACTCCACTTAACTCCACTGAGACCCTGATTCATACCTGTATGTTATATTTTTTGTTTTATGTACCCGATATATGTGAAAAATGGTAATATTTGTCATTCTTAAAAGACTGGTCTCTATTTTGAATTATTTCTGCTTATCATAAAGTTCCCTGTTTAACAAATTTGTACAGAAACTACCTGGAACATGCGTCTTACTGTAAACACCCATAGAGAGAAACTAGGCAAAACATTTAGGTAAGATATACAACTTAATAATAATAATAAAAATAATCTGATATTTCAACCTATTATTTTGGTGTTTGAGCAGTCAGATAAATGGGAAAATCACTTTAAATGTGTGTCCTCATCACAGCTGAGGTGTGAAGTGCAACAACAGGGTGGTTAGACGGGGACATTATCATGTTTTTCATCTGTCACTTTTCATACATGGAAAGCCTTTCAAGGTTGGCATAATGATGCAGTTTGGTAACAGGCTGTCACAAATGTTCTCAGCTGTCAGAGGTGAGATATCCATTTGTACAGATTAACAATGCACAGTCCCCTGGCCAAACACCCTTTTTGAAACAGATCCCCCTCATGACCGGAACACTGTGCCATGTAACAGTATTCATACAGCAAGACCACAGCATCTGGTTAATGTAGGAGTTGTGTTTGTATTCCAAATATAAATGAATTATATTGTGTTTTTTAAAGAAAAAGTTAGTTATTGTCTTTCCTCTTTTAAATTAAATGACCTGCTATGACAACATGTCCTCAACAAGTTCTACATAAATCTGCTAATGATGAACTAATCCAGGCAATATACATCCCAGCCAATGTATATAGATTGGAAAAAGAAAGATTTTGTCTCAGTTTCCATGGAGACCCCTTTTCTATTTGCGAGGATGCCCTTCAGTATTTGATGATCATTGAATGCGTTTTCCCCACTAATCATGATGAATCTTTGAAATTCAGATCTCTGTTTGAGTTGGAATTATGTCTGATAATGGGGCGCTGCTCCGCTTTATCTTTCTACTCATTGGGACTGAACAAATTAAGGGATTCAATTTATTTCAGGGTGAAAAAAAAACACAAGGTAAGAATGTAAATCAGTGAAGATATGCAGCTTTTTTCACAAGTTGACACAATTTCCCAAAGCTTTTGTGAAATGTCTGGGTCATGCTTTGGTCAAAATACCACAGGGATAAAGTACCACTGCACTCTTCCCAAACATGTCTGTTGAGTCAAATCCCACAAGATGTAAAAAGATCAAGAAGCCCACACGTTATAAAGTAAGCAGTCTTTGGGGTGGAAAAGAGGTGAAAGCAGGAACTCTTTCATGTGTTTCCTGTGGAGGTGCGGTGTTAGTGCACCACAGAAGAGAGGATTGAAAGAGGCTACCTTATTAAATGAAGATGATCCCCTGTGGTGCAGACTCACTCTGCTCTAAGGAACAAAGAGGACAGAACTGTTCTGCCAACAACTTGGTATAAAGGCACCACTGACAGCTAGTACTAACTCACTGTAGATTAAATGCCTGTTATAGATATTTTTTGTCCAAAATGACCATACTATCTATGAAACACTAACTTTGTGTTATTTGCTTTGCCATATGCCAACTTCTACCATTTTCATGTTGAATACGCATACTACATTTGTTAGCAACAAAAAATGTAATGAAACAGTTCATTTATCTTTCTTTTATTTTCTTGTTATTCGGTTTCAGTTTAGCAACTCAAGGAATTCTTTTGACATGTGATTATCCTCTCTGGAGTACCAAAAGGGAAAGTCTGAGAAAAAAAAATCAGAAATGAATGAAAGGGAGACATGACTGAGGCACTAGTTTTCTCTTCTTGGAATAAAGTCAGTAAAATCAGAGCTGAATCCCATGAATGAAGATCTCTGCTTTGAATCGCCGGTGGATCGGTTACAGTCTTAAAATGGTATGGTCTCTCTACACAGTTTGCATAGTCTGAAACCGAGAACTTGTGTAGGGCTGTGGAAACAATTTAAATTCACTACAAAGAACTATCCATTTTCCATACCGCTTATTCCCAACTAAGAGATGGAGGGGTGCTGGAGCCTATCCCAGCTGACCACAGGCGAGATGTGAGGTACACCCTGGACAGTTTCCACAGGGCCACACAAGGACAAACAGTCACACACACTGACATTCAGTCCTGGGGGCAATTTCAAGTGTCCAATTTGCCGAACATGCATATTTTTTGGACATTGAGATGATGCCAGAGTACCCAAACTGGAGAACTTTCAAACACAGAAAGGTCCCAATCCCCTGAGGACTCGAGCCGGGAACCCTCTTACTGTGAGGTGAAAGTCCATCAATGACAGTTGCGTTTCTGCACAATGGCAAAAGATGGGTAAAAGTCCAGCTACTAGGGTCTTTCTTTCATTGAATACATTTATTGAAGTTTAATTTCATTCTGAGATTGAAAAAGAACAGCCGCTCAGTCCGGCAGCTTGAGGTCTGTCTAATAAGGAATGCAGCACTTCAGTGCACACTATGAGCTTCAGGTGACCTCCTGCTTTGGCTTATATATTTTTGCACTAAAAAAAAAAAAGTATTCCATTACAAAAAAGGAAAAATACTGTTCTGAGAAACCGATTTTTTTCTGCCTCCAATGTAGGTATTGGTGTAACTTATGTTAATAAATGTAATGGCACAGACAGAGAGTGTGTTTTACTTCAGGTTAGTCTGATGTGCCTTTTATCGAGACAAAACCAGTGGTAGCTGACACTGAGACTAGAAATGAGAGGATATTGCTAAACTGGTTGCTAAGCTGATAAGAAAAAAAGAGAATATCTTTGGGCCATGTTTTTCGGAACATATGATGATGACATCTATTAATTTGGAAGTGTTAAAGGACGCGCTACACACCCAGAACATTCCGTTCCCTGTCTGCTTTTTGACATCTCTGCTCTCCAGATGAGTTCTTTTTCTTTTTCTCTTAGCAAATAAAGCACAGCCACAAGGGTAGCAAAACATGTGTCTTAAGATGGATGGGCTTGGAGGAGGAAAAATATGTGACAGGTTTAAATGAGGAGATCTTATCAAAGAGGCAGCGCCGTAATAGGAAGATACATTCGGTCATGTGATCTTGCTGCTGGAAGGGAAACTTGCCTCGGCAGCTGGTGGCCACTTATTTAAGCCACAATGCAAACCTCTTGAAGCATCTCATTACTTCATATTTTTCCAGGAAAATTGGGAAGCAGGAGTGGGGATTTTTTTTAAAAACATCTCCAAATATAAATGAAAGTTTACACAGTTGGCTGATTTTTTTGTTGTATTTTTTGAAGATCGTCCCACACTGCTTCAGTGATGATGCTATCCCAGCCTTTTCTCCCTGCTCTTCTCACTTATGAATAGCCTCTTGATAGCCACACTTACATGAAGACCATTCCTGATGAGACTTCACAAGGGTAACAGTGGGTGACATCAATATAGGGCAAAATGCCTCTCAGCTTCGGTGTTTGGTCTTTGCCCCCCACTCCCATATTTCTTTAGTACAGCAGACCAACAGAACCCCCCCCCCCCCCTTAAAAAATCTAGGTGAAGGAGTGCAAACATACGTTGCTCTATTGTCGGGTTATGTGTTCAGGGCTTTCTTGATCTTGTTATGTGTGTCATTTTGAAATTAGCTGTCTGCACATAGGGACTCTTCCAGGACATAGGGGTTTTATAAACATGTGTTTAAACATGTGATTACAAAAAAAAGAAGTGTAACATCAATTTAGAAGTGTTCTATAACTATAAGACACTATTCTATTTCCTGGAGTAAATACCTGAAAGTGTAATTTGTCTTGTATTTCTCTCCACAATAGATTTCTGACTTTGACTTTGAGGTAAAACAGGGGGCAGATGTGGGTCAAGGTGCAAGAACCTGGAGGAGAAGGAAAAACAGACGGTGCAAGACCTCTCCATAAGGGAGATGTTGGACCTCAAATAGACGACACAGCCAAATCCATCTCTGATCTGCAGAACATGGGAATTTCAGCAGCTCTGCGTTGCTGATTGTCCTCAGAGTGGATCGTATTCAAGATGGATAATGAAGTGAAAAAGAAAAGCATCACAAGCACACTGCTGTATGTTAAGCATTTGTCTCAACAGGGATCAGGCTGCCACAGGTTAAAAAATTAGTCTTTAAATAAATTTTTTCAGCCCCCACCTCCCTCACTTTCCATCACCATCACACAGGGAGCGGCATATAGCCGAAGTGTTACCACAAATGGATCTGTTTAATTTCCCATGAATTCTTAATAAAAAACAAACAAACCTTAGTCTTGTTCATGAAAATGTACATTTAGCTTTCAGGACATGTTTAAGGTCGCAATCTCTTGATTGAGCTTCAGTCATTTATAAATTAGTAATAACCCACAGGTAAGTTAGATGTATTTTAAGAAAACAGTATTTGCACATCTAATGTTATGTAACTAACATTTCCCTCACAGCCTATAGTGCAGGCTACTCTTGCATATGAACAGACACATGCAGAATTAAATACGCTCATGTGGACGTAAAGGTTCAATGTTAAAATGACATGTTTGTGCTCTGTTCCTTTAGTTTCTTGTAAATACAACTGAGCACCCTTAGCTCACCAGCACCGAAGGAGCCTGAAGAATGAAGACAACACAATTAGAAAAAATTAAATCACAGTGGTGAGGGATTCCCGGGACTTTTTCCAGGGAGAATCACTACCTAATTGTTGGAGTTGGGCTTTATTTGGTGATGTGCGGTCCATGGTGTTCTCCAATGTAATTCTTGAAGTTCTGCCAAATGGCTCAATTCTGATACCATCAGATCACAAATTCTTTTTTTGTCTTGCCTTCGGAGTCCTTTAAATGCCATTTTGCACCCCCCCCCCCGTCCTCCCAGTGAGCTGTCAGGAGTAATTTATTCAAAATGTGTTTTTTTGCCTAGTCATTCTACCAGTAAGGGCTGATTGAAGTGCTGCTGTGCTGGCTGTCCTTCCAGAGGCTTTCCCTTCTCTCTGGTTCTTTTTCAGTAACCACTGGGTTTTTCGGCCGATACTTTGCCTTTTTGATTAGTTTTTCACCAACTGGGCATATAAAGCAGTTGAAATTGTTTCGGTTTTGCAAATATTGCAGCTAAAGTACTCATTTGAAACCAC
>JABUIW010000152.1:2030109-2046893 GCA_013363375.1 Menidia beryllina | reverse complement strand
TATATACACGTTCTCCTCATATGAAGACATTGTTATTGTTTCCAAATCTTGGCTGTCTGATCACAGAGCAATTTTCCATTTTTTCCTGAGGCAATTTTGAAAGGCTTATGAGCTTTGAAACCACAGCAGTGACTCCTGATCGCGTTCACATGCGAGTCCTCTGTTCCTGACGGAGCCTTCACCACTGTGTGAGCCTTAACCGGCACAGGGAACTGTAGGTTTCCTAGAGGAGCGCCTGAGCTTGTTTCTGAGTTTTCAATGCAGTGTTTCCTAAGGTTGCAAATTTCACAGGAATCAAATATTGATTGGAGACGGAAGTGGAATTTTAAAAAAAGTCCACAGGGACGATGTTGAGAGAGAAAGCCATGTAGTGTAGATTGTGGAAGAACTCTTTGTGAACGTATGACAATTAAGATGGTGGCAGTGCGGCTTTTCCTCTTTTAGGTGCTCTTTAAACACATGTTCAGGTTACCAACCCATTGCCAGTTCATCTAAAAAATGCTCCTTTATTCATTTTTATTCAGTATGACTTATTTTTCCAGGATTTTGTTGTTTTTAATCTAGATCACGATGATTAAAGATGAACGATATATGAATCTATATTCTGTTGGGAATGAAGTGTTGCTATCTTTCCATAAGTTCCCTCTGCCTTAATTCAGACCTTTTTCTTTAAAATAGGGATGTGAGTTGGTAGTTATTATGTAAGCTGCACATTGCAGAGACGTTAAGTATTGGCCTGGAGCAACACTTATTTTTCCTTGCTGCTGATGACATACATTTGTGCCAGTTTCTGATGACACAGATTGACTCTGTGACTCTGCTGAACTGATCCATGAGTCGCCAGAAGAAGCTGTTGATTTAAAATGACTTTCCTTATGTAGAATGGCATGAATGATTTAATCCAAAAACGACTTTGCACTTTGGGTTAAAGGAGGATTTGTAACAAGTTTGCAAATCAGTCCTTCAATTCTCAACCGAGAAGCATCCACAGAATAACCCCATCGAAACGCAACCCGCTCTCTCTGTCCAGAAGTGGACTTTTTAGTTCAACTAATTCTATAGTTGATTTTTTAAAATAATCTGCAAAACAAAATGACCACTGATTTTTTTTTTTCCACTTTATGAAAGGAACTTGAAAAATAAGCACAGGGCAAGGTCTTTAAAAGTGATTACTAAATTATGCTGTTACGTAATCAAGAAAGACAGATTTATAAACAACTATGTTTTTTAATAAGATGAATAACTAAATGGATCACTAAAGCAGGTGTGGTGGTTGGCACCATCGCCTCACAGAAGGAGGGTTCTGGGTTCGAGTCCCCGGGTGAACCAGGACCTTTCTGTGTGGAGTCTGCATGTTCTCCGTGTGTCAGGGTGGGTTCTCTCCGGGTTCTCCGGCTTCCTCCCACCGTCCAAAAAACCTGCCAGTTCGTTTGATCAGACATTCCAAATTGTGCTTAGGAGTGAGTGAGTGTGCGCGGTTGTTGGTCCTTGTGTGTCTCTTTGTGTCCCTGCAATGGACTGGTGGACCGTCCAGGGTTTACCCCGCCTCTCACCTATTGACCACTGGGTTAGGCTCCAGTCCCCCCGCAACATCATTAGGGAATAAACGGTTACGAAAATTAATGGATGGATGGATGAATCACTAAAGCTTTAAGGCGTCTGTGATTCCAGTCTATTTTTTCTTGCCTCAGTGTTGCACTGCTTTTAGATGGACAAACTAGAAGAAGTCAATTGAAATATCAGTAATTAAACGTATTCTCTAACTGTTTACTATCTAATATTCCTGGTTTCTCAGTGCACAACACATAGCTGGTATTTCTTTGCCAGCATTAAAGATGACACATCAGAGGTCACGAGAAAGGTCCAAATACAGAAAATCATGTGAGAGGGAAATGGCGCAGAGACACATGAGGGTTCCTAGTTTCTGTTTACAAAGTGCTTTTGAAAGCAGGTATATGTGAAAATGGTATGCCACCGTTCTTTAGCGTAACACTCAGCAGAACTTAGGTGTTTTTGCACTAAATGCATAAGTGGTTTCTTCTCATGTCAACATGATAACACAACAGTTTGTGGCAACAGCCTTCAAATTTCACCTAAACAACTGATTGTCGTCTTCATTATCACTGGTTTTGGTGCAAATGATTCTCCGCAGTGACTATCTAAATGACATTAAATGTTTGCTGGTAAACACAGCTAAGAAGGTCTATGTGGGAATGTTGGAGCTCATCGCTGATTCTGATGCGGTGCTGCCAGGGGCAGCTTCTGGCTGCAACACCTGGGTACGGATTGTGAGGGTTTTTATTTTTTATGAGAGACTTTTCTTTTCCAATTGGTATCTGTGTTGTTTAGAAAAAGTGTCAGTCAAGCAGACAGACTCCAGCCTGGGGGGTGTCTAGGAGAGCACCTGGGTCAGAAAGACAGCAGAACTTTTGGCATGTCACTTCCAAAAGTCGATTGCTGTCACACAGATGTGCACCGGATAACAGACGCAGCACCTTTAACCTCAGCGAGTTTGCATGTGTTATCACGTGAGACGAAAAAAGTCTAAAACCCATGTGCATAGCTGTGTTTGAGGTGTAACTACGAGCCATAATGGAGCATTTAGTTGACCTGCCTGATGTTTGCTTGCAATAATTAATGCAGAGATATTCTCTGATGATTCTCTGTAACAAACTAGGAGGAAAGTAGATGTTAAGGATTCCCCTATTGACACTTGTTCAGTTCATCTTCCATTTTTGGACTTACATCTCCTGTAAAAAGTAGACAACCAGAATCATCTGAGGCTGAAAAACAGAGATGGTTGAGCGCGTCCAGTTGAAACAGGTGCAATGTGACAAGCTGGCAGCCGCCTAAAAGTTAATGTGAATGTCGGGTTATTTTTGTCTTCAGGGAGAGGGGTGAGCGAAATGTTGTGAAATTGGGGGTTCTCTGCTTAATTAAGACATTGATTACTGGCAAACACTTACTGGCAAAATGTCTAAAGCCACGCCATATGGGGTTATTTTCTCTCTCTGCCACTGACATCTCTGCAAGTAGCATCAAATAATGTCCCCCTTCAAATAGCATTTCAGGGTTTCTGAGCTCCAACTAAGGCTTAAGACATCCCACATAAAACAGCAGCAGATAAGGTTTTTATTGTGTTTGTCAGTCCTTCATTCTGCCAGACAATATAGGACACAATTTTGCTGAGCTCTGGGTAAGCTTTTCTATGCAGTTTTTTTAATTCTTTTATCTAAGGGTGTTTTTTTTTAGAACTTTCATTGCAGCAGAGAAAAAACTTTCTTTTGTTTAAAGGAAGAGAAAAGCCAGTAAAGGCTACTCCTGATTCAGTCTTTTGTAACAGCAATGGGAAAACAATGTAGTATTCAGACACAACACTGACAAGTTGCCCACAAACAAAACAATTCAAAAGGACCTTTCAGAGCTTCAGACCTTTAAGATCTGTCATTTAGCCACAAGGTGATATGATGATAAAAGGCTTATAGCCACACAAAATGCTATGCGGCAATACGGACTGACAATTATGTTGCCTCCTCTCATCGTCTTTTGTCAGACCGAGAACGGCTTGTACAAAATGTAATCACTCTTATCCGCATCTATGCTGTCGAATGATGCACTTCCAATGAAAGCTTTTCTGTGTAAAGTACTTTAAGCGCTGAGTCTCATGGATTTATGTGATCGCTAAGAGAGAATTAGCTCTAATTACATTGTGTGTTTTTTTCATGATTCTCTCATTTGCGTTGAGTCGCCTCATTTGCTCTCTCCTCCATTTTCCTGCCTTTTAAATTGTTCCATCCCAAATGCTGTGAGCCATGGCTAAAAGCTCTAAGCGACATCTTCCTGCCTCATGATATGAGGCATAACTGCTTGCTACTTTGCATTCCAAATAATAGAATCCAATATAGAATTGGGACAAAGGCTGTGTCCCCCCATAGGATGCCATGGTGGGTTCAGTCCAGCATCTGACAACAGCCTCTCACTTGCTTCTCATCTTTTACATTTCCCAAATCCCCAACATGTAAAAACCTCCGAGTAGTGTTTTCATAAAAACAAAAAGATCAGTGTAAATCTTCTAAATATGATTTTTTTTTAGCAGAAACAGATACTCCGTTTGGGATTACTATATATATTTTTTTTTAATCGAAAACAGACACCTGTAGCTGCTCTCAATCCCTTTTACTGTCCTTCGTGAAACAAACTTTGCCTTTTTCCCCCCTACTTTCAAATGCTATGATCAAATCTACTTAATAATGACTGGAAATTAGGTCTGGTAAAGTGATTGACTCACCTAAAACATTTTATTTGTCCTTTACAAACAGGAGCTGTTATGTACATGTTAAATGGCATGTAGTTGCTTAGCACTTTGTGTCATTTAATTGTCCATTTATCACAAAGTGGTTTTGTGGCTGCGTGAGTTGTAACGGTCAGAATCTGGAGAGGACCTGTCACAATGACAGTAGCACTTACTGAACAACACACATATCTTAGTTTTTCTTTAATTTCAAGATGCTGTGCATCACATGGAACTACTCAGATTCCTATTTAAACGGCGGGTAATCATCTACAGAGCAAAGCTTATATTGACTTACTTGTGGTATATATTGCTTTGAGTTGTCGTTTTGACTGGAAAACCGTTGTATAAGCACAAGTCCATTTAACATATTGTAATGTACAGCATTGCACAGAGAAGGGGTAGGTACATTTGTGTCCACGTGATAAATGGAATTTCTAGCTACGTGTTACTTGTACTGTTAGAACAGGATTTGTCCTTGAACTTTCATGTTCATTTTCAATGATAAAAAAAATTGCAGAGATTAACATTGCCTAGAAATCCCATGTATGCCTGCTTACATGTTGCCTTAAGAAGTAGATTAATTTGTGGGTAAAAAAAAAACTGTCCTGTGTAACCACAGTTCACAGGGCGATGAGATGGGTTATTCTAACTGTACTGCAGGAATATGACTGGAGGTTAAAGGCCCGATAACTCCACTTAAGATACTGCAACATGATTGAGAAGCTAATGCTGGTCATCTGCTACCATTGCAACCTGTTGTACTAAAATAAATAAGATAATAAGCAGTGTAAACTGTATTTTAATGCATATAAAACAAATGATAATGACATGTGATGCTTAAAACAGCAGAATTAGAGTTCCAAAATGAAGTGATGCCATTGTGATAGAGTATGCACTGTGTGTTTGAGCTATGTCCTCTGGAGACATCAAAGTCTTCTTTGAAGATGAGTCGGAATGGGAGCATATGCTGCCCTCAATTCTTTCACTCATGCTGGCAATGTGCAAGTTGAAACGCAACTATTACAGTTTCCAAGAGAAATGAATCATTTCCGCTTGAGTGACAGCACAGTAGACTCCCTCTTTCCTTGTATCCAATTTAAAAGACCTTTTGCACAGAGATTATGGTGGCATTTATAGTTCGTATAACCATGTGGCTAAGAGCTTTAACCCGCCAATGGAAATGGCACAGTGAAACGTGCTCCCAGTAGGTCTTTCCTGGGAGTGTTCCTGATCCCATGCAGTGGCTCTTCATGGTAGAATTGTGCCTATTTTTAATCTGAAGATAATCTAGTTGCAGCATTCACCTAATTCCGGCTACTCAGTCTGAATTACCTCGTCGCTTCTGAACCTAAATGGGTTATTTTAAATGATCTATGCCACAATAATTGAACCCAGAATGAAGTTGATATAATTCTGCTTCCAGTCGCCAGGAGTGTTTTGATATCAGCATGATCCGCTGGGGATGGTTGGTGGTCACAGCGATCATGCACTGATTTTATTTGTTGTTTCAAGCATTCCCATATATATATATATATACAGTCTTTTTATTCTTTATGTTTAAACCCAAGGGAAAAGCCACAATCAATCCAGAAACACAGCAGTTAATGCTTGCTTACGTGGCCTTCTATAAAGGTCTCATGTTTTCTGTGGTCATAAACTGCCTCATTAAAGTATACAAGGAGAGAATTGTTTTGGAGGGAGTTATGTAAAGGGGAAAAAGGCATGGCGCTATATTTGTTCTATATAAACAAGAAGTAGTGATGGGGAAAAAAGGGGAACATTTTGTTCCATGTTACATGTTTAAAACTAGCACTATGACCATCCCTTCCTAAAATGAGGAAAAATGTTATTTTCCCTCTATCTTACCACATGCTGAAATTGTAATGGCATCACAATCCATGTGTGTAAATTCTCAGACAGTGATGTCTCCCCAAGCTTTTGCTTTCTGTCAGGTAGGCTTCATGTAACACCACTGAATTCCCGAGCCACGAATACTAAAATATGAACTGTAAAATTGTAGATTTTTTTGTTCCTGTCCAGCCAGTCACACATGTATGAACAAAATGTTTTTACTGTGTGTTAATAAAGACCCTCTTGACTCACCGTGTTAGTTTTCCAGTTTGTTTAAAAGGTTCCAACCCCCCCTTTACCCTTATGTGTGGCAAAAAGAACAGTACAATAGTAACTCCTGAAAAGTAGACATCGTGATGTCATACAAAGAAAAATGGTTTGGTGAGCGTAAGTGTGCCATGGGCTGTAGTTGACTTTACTTTGTAATGTGTAAATATCTTCTTGGACATCTGTTTCATGTATAATTGAGTATGGCATGCCGTGGGATGATGTGAGTGACTGAGACGTGAAAGCAGAATGGACTTTGATATTACTTTTTAAAAATGTAATCTAAGGCTTGTCAGCTTTTCTTTTCTATACAGTGGTCAGGTATATGATAAAAGGGTTATAGATACACAGTGAGATTAGTAAATCTGATTTCACTGAAATCCTGATGTATGGTTTGGGGGGACATCCTCCTAACGCACTGCAGGAAAAAGACTCTGCATACTCTGAAAGTCGCGCCCATCCTTCTGCCGTGAAGGCAATAGGTGCCACTTCCAATCCGGCTAGGTTAACAGCTGAAAAGATAGACAGGTTTTACATGCTGATGGCCATGTTGATGTCCTTTACAGCTAAGTTCACTGTCAGATGCTCAGCAGCCTTGAGCAAGGAGAGGTGACAAGCTGCACTCACCAGGGCTGCTTCCCCGCCAACAATAGACAGGACAGCTGCAGGAGCAAACCATGAAAGAAGGGCTAAAACTCATAAGTGGCATTGTGAAACACTGCCTCAGTATTAATTCATCTGATCAGCTTGTGCTTACATATTTAATGCTTTGAGAAAGCATGGATAGGAATAAAATGGCTTCCTGCTACCTTAACTATTCCTTTTAGTGTTTTAGATGTTATGAGATGGCGTCTTTTCAGGCTTTTTTCCTCTGAGCCTATATGTGACTTCAGTCGCGATGGGTTTTCCCCATCTGCAAGCTTATTGGGCGATTTTAAAACCACCAAAATCAGGTGAATGAGAGCTATGCAATTATAAGTATAATTAATTAATAGTATAGAAATAAAACAAAGACAGGTACTATGAAAATTCACCAGGGATCATCCATTCCCTGCGACATGAGAGAATAGTAGATGTCTGGCTGACAGTAGTTCAGTTCATGTTGCAATGTTTTGTTAAAATTTTTCAGGGGAAAAGTAGTGTCCTTTAGGGCAACGTGAGCACAGGGAAAACAACGCCCCCGTTGCAGTTTTCCAGAACTTCTACAGATGAGAAAAACTGGCAAAACTATCTTGACAGACTGCACTTTTAGTGACAGCAAACCAATAATTTGAAGTTCAGCTCTCAACCCGAGGACAGCTGAGGCACACGACATGACAGTATTACTTGTTTATTATTGCAAAAATGCCATTTGCAATCAGATCAATCACATACGCCGTTTTGGGAGTATTTAAATAATGAAACAGCAGAGTTCGTGCCACGAACACAGCCGCATCATTCCACTTGGCTGATTCGTGTGATGTTTTGACAAAACTTCATTCTCAAGAGGAGTTTGGCCAGCTTCATTAATATGCTGAAGATGAACTTTAATAGATGAAGACGGAAGCCTCAATTTGATCCTTATTTGCCACTCAATAAGCGTTCTTTGTTCATTGTTACTGTCCATCATGCAGACGAGGTGTAGTAGGAGAGACCTTTTGCCTCACTGATGAGCGGTTTCCTCGGGCTACAAGGCAGTTTAGTCCCAAAGCTCTAAGATATCTTTACATTGATCTATAAGACATGTTCCGTGATTTATTATCTTCAATTTGACTTTAATAAACCCACACGTGGTATCCAATCACAATCATTTCCACACAAAATCAAGATATTCTTCAAACTAAACATCCTCTGGAAGGATCATTTCATTACATCCAGTTTTTAATTCAGTTTAGCAGTGAAATTACAGTAGTGTCATTTGCTGCTGTGTTTGCCGTGCAGTCAATTGATTTCGCCCTCTGAAACAACATAACATCTGGTCAATGAAATTCTCTTTCTGCAGAATTCTCTTTCTACATACTTTCAACATAACATAAGATGAGTTTCCTGTGATTTTTTTGGTCTTATTTTCATTTTTGTAAGGCATTCCTTTTCTGATTAGTCACAGTTTTACAAAGCCATCTCAGCTACATTATTAAAACTCTTCATCACCTGAATTCTATATTCAGGTCTGCAGGGCTTTGGAAACACACCGGGAAATGAAGTTCCTT
Source organism: Menidia beryllina (assembly GCA_013363375.1). Taxonomy (NCBI): domain Eukaryota; kingdom Metazoa; phylum Chordata; class Actinopteri; order Atheriniformes; family Atherinopsidae; genus Menidia; species Menidia beryllina. The sequence goes on along the minus strand of JABUIW010000152.1, from coordinate 2,038,292 downwards.
TGTTTCATCTCTCTGTCAGTTTGGGAACTCATCGCTGCAGGTAGAGATTAGTCTCCTAACATGACCATAGAAAAACCTGGAGGTGTATAATTAACATCCTTCGCATCATTTTGACATTCAATTTTTTGGGTTAAAAGTCAATCAACAGTCACAGTGCTTTACTTTCCTGGGTGTAATTTAGTTAATAGTTTGTTTGAATCCCATAATATTGAGAGAATATGGGGAAAAAGCTTTATTGAAAAATTCTCCAGACATGCGCGCCTTTCATGTGTAAGTTGTAATTTTCCCTGAATTGGCACGACAATGTCACCGTTAATGAAACGCGTAGGCTGAGTTATTTTTGATCCGTGCATCAATGAGGCATTAAGTGTTTTTCTTTTTCTCTTTCTTGTTCCATCAATATAAGCTTCTTATGTTTGCTGCCAGCTAAAAATCGACGTGCTTGTGCAAGTGCACTTAGGTCAGTGGCATGGCAGGAAGTGACTAAAGGGGTGGCTCACCGTTATAAAATCTGCCACTAAAGACAAGGACGTGTCGCTTGTGACTTTTTTCCCGTAGGGAGAGCAAATGACACGACATTTTGATATACAGCGTGTAGGGTGGGGCTTGGGGTCACTGTCAATGGCCCCTGTCAGTGGGTCCGGTACCTGGAGTGATTGTGATATGGACCATGTTTGACACAATAACCGGAAAGTGAGCTTAACAACAGTGGATGTCACAGCAGCGGCTGAGATTAATTAAGAGCCTTTTATGAGCTAATGAGGGGAGCGCACTTTTTTTTTTTTTACTTTGTCTTTTGAGTGTGGGGGATCATTCTCAACTCTGACATTTGAAGACTGTCACAGCTGACTGTCTTCAAATGTCAACACAGTTATCAGCCTTTACCAGGAGGTCTTGTAGGCCTCAGTATATATTTATACGTCGCTGGAAATTCTTCGGGTCCGGATGAAGGCAGCTCAGTGGTATCCAAAATGCACGATGAACGTGCAAAAGACAGATCCATCAAAATGTTTGGTAGAGATGTGAAAGCTTGTAGACTACATGGTGAGCAATGCTGGTAATTTGCTCAAGGTAGCGGCTCTTGTGAGCTCAGAAATGGAGAGATCCCTGTGTGCCGGTTCAGGAAAGAAACTCAAGCTGCTCTGCAGCGTTCCACTTGATCTGTCTTACTCTCAACATGACTCTAATCAAATGCACCCCTCTGGTTCGAGCGGTCTATTTAAGCTGCAGGGCTCTCCACGTCGTGCTCCCTGCTACTTCTGCCCTTTATCACGGCGCGCTGCCTGATTTTCAGCCTTACCCACCACCCCAGCGTCCACTATTAGGCCCCAGAGCAAATTAAGGAAGGGGGGAAAATATCGAGGCACCATTGCCTCACAGCAAGAGGGTTCGAATCCATGGGGGATTTGTGGGGTTTGCTCGCTCTCAATGTGGGATCCCTTCCGGATGCTCTGGCTTTCCCCCACCATCCAAAAACATGCATGTTAGTTCAACTGAACAATCTAAATAGCCTCTAGGAGCAAATGTAAGTGTGTGTGGTTGTTTGTCTCAGTGTGGCCCTGCCATGGACTGACGATCTCTATAGGATGTACTCTGCCTTACCCCCTCTCTCTTTTTCTCAGAGCAAGAAAAGAGAAATTAATAAGGGTTGAAGAGCAGAAAACTCAGAGGTTTTTAGGTTATTTGGTTCAGATAAAAGTTTATTCCAGCTGCAGCACAGGTATGATCTGTTTTCCCCCAAATTATCATGTTAAAAAAAGACTTATTATAATAAGATGATCAGGAGCGCCTTCAAAATTGAAGGAAAGTGATTGTGAATGTTGTAAGGAGTTGGTCTTCAAGGAAAGGCTCATAGAAATGTGTGTATAAATGGGAAAGAAATATTCATTCATCCTTTACATAAACTGTTGTTTGAAAGGGACCTTCATATATGGCAATGAAAGCATCTAGTCCCTTAGTCAGTGAAATTTGTTTTCTGATTTTAAAACGTACCCGATGTAGGACGAGACAACGGTAAAGGAAAGACCTTCCCTGCTTGCTCCTATAGAATGGGAGTCCACTGAAAAGCAAATTGCCCTGAATCTTATCAATATTGTTAGAGATTGTATTGCGCTGTGTGTAGCTTATTTGTTTGATTGATCAGCGAGTCACCACTGCTGACAGAACATGGTGAAGATAAATGCTCTGGAGCTGTATGGCACAGCGGCGACTGTTTCTCCGACCTCCCCACCTCAATTCATCCAGACAAAATGCTTCTTCACCTCCTTTGTTGAGAAGCTGAAAGCAGAGAAGGAGGTCAAAGACACACGGGTCAGACAGATGAGTGCCGCTTTTCAAATAAGTCAAAGGAAAGTTGTTGTTTTTTAGTTTAAGAAACTGAATATTTTGTCCTCTGCAGACCTGTTACGGCGTAGGTTTGTATAAAATTAAGAAGACAAAGACCTTTTAGAGAAAGCCTTATTCATTCGTTCAAATCTACACCCAGCTTGGTACGGTGGAGCATTTCTGGAACTGTAAACCCTCTTGACTTTTGACTCCACTGTTTTCTTTGTTTTTTGTTTCTCTTCCTCAGAGGGTGTCAGTGTCTGCGTCAAACAGCTTTCCGTTAAAGCTCTGACTCACAACAAGCGAGCTTTACCCTTCACGCCTCCACAGGCTGCAGAGAGACCTCGTCACTTTATCCGAAAGGTTCCCACGACCTGAAAAACCCATCCTCTTCTCTGGCACCAGGAGTCCTGCTGCTCCGGAGCTCCAGACCCCGGCAAAGAAACCCAGATAAGACCTGGTATGTTTACCTCTAAGGTAAAACACATTTAGACTTTGAGTTCACACACACTGATAGAAAATCCTCCCAGTTTTTAGACCTCACATGTTTGGTTGATTTTAGTGTGTTGTAACTTAGTTTTGTATTACTTCTGCCTGATCCTCCCTCTGACTACAGCAGGCATACCGCTCTTGTGGGAGAACCAGTCTCAAAATTAGATCAGGAGGGTTCAACTTTGGTCCTTAAGGGTTATTGTCCTGCAGGTTTTAGATAGTTTAGTTAGTATGTGTCACATATTAAATGGATCTGTTCAAAAGATAGTTTAGCTCTGTACAGATCTATATATGGTGCATTGATGTGAATCATGTGTGTTGTACCAGGAAAAAAGATCAAAAACCTAAAAACAACAGAGGTGAACACTCCCGATCTCTGAGGCTAAATTCTCATCCCACACCAGTTTGTTTATATAGCAAACAGAAGGTATCTTTTGTGAATGATTCAGTCAACTTGGTCCAATGTAATCTGTATCCCTGGTACACTGAACAAAGACTAGTCATGAAAATTGCACGTATTAAAGTTAAAGTAAAAAATAAATCTGCCTAATATGAGAAAAAAGAAGAAAAGAAAGCATTACAAAATAATTTTTGTTGAAAGAGATTTCCATTAACTGTATTTGTCTGGCACTTAGAAATAAGAGGGAAAAATAAACTCCTAGCAAAGCACCAAACTGAGTGAAGTCAATTTGTAAGCGTGAATGATATAATTGACGCCCCCGGACGCCATCAGGTCAACACGGAGGAGTGCCTGCTCCTGGATGGCACCCTGCCACTGCTCTCTGTCTGCCTGCTGTGAAATCCAGCTGCCCACTGATGAGGAATTAGAAAGTTAAGGAACACAAATAGCAGGATGGTGCCGACTACATCAGCCTCTTCAGTTATACAATTTTAGTCTCAACAGTTTTTTTAGCAGAAATAACCCCATCAAGACCAGACTTAGGGATTGAAATTGATTATAATATTGTTAAACAGTTACTGAAAGTAGTTTTTCTCTTAGTTTATCTGTTATATTTGTTTTAACAAACAGTTTTTTCTGTCATATGGATAATTCCATCTAATTCAGTTCCACAGGACCAGTGAAGTTAGTGATTGAGCAGAGTAAGAATCTTTACCTCTGCTTGTTCATCGCAAGAAATAAGCTGAGAGATGTTCTTCGTGAAAATGGACACTGAAACGTTCTGTATCATTTTTATTAGAGGTTTCTCGTCATATTTTCTGATAGCTGTTATTGATTAAATCAAATACTGGGGTTCAGAGATCACGGTCATTTGGGGGTCTCAGTGGGAATTAGAGTGGGGAAGGGAGGGGTTGTCATGGTTATGGATGACAAATGAAGGATGCTGAAATGCTTTGCAGAACTAAGATTAGTCTCATGTTTATCTTAGCCTCTGAGCTTAAACAAGAAAAAGAAACATTTCATTGTGAAAAAACAGTAAAGTTGAAGGAATCAAAAATCAAAAGAAGACTAATTTATAATTCTTTAAAGAAAAGTTGATGTGTTTGCAATCCTCTGCTCAGACAATACAAAAATATTCTTTTGTGATCAACGGCAACATGCTGGTGTGACGCCTGAAGGCAAACTAAATATATAAGTGTAAGGACATGAGACTATGTTATTGCATATACCCGGTAATCATTTTCCATACATGTACACTGACTTCTCTGAGAGATCAAAAGAGAACAGTCTGGCAGACTGGACTCATCTTTAATGAGCACTGATAGTGAGATTTTATTTTCAACTAAACTACTATGTTGTGCAAAACAATCGAGCTGAAAACACAACAATGGGGACTGTGTGTGAGCATAATCTTTAACAATGTGATTTATGATAACAGGATGACTTACAACCTCACCATGCCCGCCGAGCACGGGCTTAATCCAATTTTTTCTCCCTGTTTTCTTTTCAAACGTTAACCATATTTGTTTTTTTTGTAGTACTTTGGAACAGCAAAATATCTATTCGGATTTGCAGCAGTAACCAGAACTTGCTTTGACAAAACATGCCAGCTGGCAGCTCAGAGGCTGTTGGTTGAGAACACAGTGAAGCACAAGTAGAGCAAAAATCCACAAACGATGCAAAAATCATGACAAACCGTAAAAAACAAGGCATCCTCTGACTTATTGCTACAAGTAACGCAGTAATTATTCATAGGATCGTCACACAACCCTATTTAAAAAAAATCCTAACTATCATTTTAATACACTCTTTTGTAACTGGTCCCCTGTCAGATGTTTATTTAATGTCTCGAGTGATGTTGAATGTTTTAAGAAGATATAAGTGGGTTCAGCATTAACATTTATGAGCTTTCTCAAATTTATGCAGCAGAAATGTAGCTAATTTTCTCTGGGTTTTCCCTTTCTTCTTTACCGAGAAAGAAGCTGTAAACATTGCAGCTCAGGCATCTTTTATCTGCCTCTGTCTGGATGCTGATCACACTTAATCTGCTTACCCATTATCCTCTTACCCTATTCGTAACTGGGATTCACCAATTTATTTATTTCTTTTACTGTTTTGTGGGAATAAGGAGGACAGAAATCCCGATACTGAGATACAGCAGATCCTTCCATCCGCTGCTTATTTCTAGTTGGGTTTAGGGTGGGGGCGCAGGAGCCCAACCAGCTGTCAATAAGCGAAAGACGGGACGAGACAACTAGATGCTCACATTCACCCCTACGGTCAATTTTGAATCATCAATTTACCTGGCATGCTTTTTTGGACTGTACACGCCAGAAAAACAAATCAATATCGGCTTTTTTACTCACGCCAGCCACTGGAACATGAGCTGGCTGTCATCAGGCCACGTCACCCTTGGGCCTTAAAAAAAAAGAAAGAAAACGACCCCATGTAGAAAAGAAAAAGAAAAACAAGCACCTCCTGGCACACATCAGCGCCGCAATGGGTAACATACTGATTCGCTCGAGGAACAAAATCTGCAAACCCGAGCCGACCTGCATTATGTATGGCGTGGAATGTGGCGAGCCGTGCACAGACCTTTCTGATTAGGAAACTAAACAAAACTTAGGTTAGCACGAGCGAGACACTTTCTCAGATCAAGGCTCAATGCGGTTTCATGGTCCAAAAGTGTCATTCTTAAAGGTTCAAGTGGATTCTGTTTGTTGTCTATTGCACACAGACGGACATTTAACCTGAAATAACTATTCCAGTTAATAACAGCTGACATAAGTAGTCAGTGGATGCCTTGCGTTTTTAGATTAGTTGCACACTGGTGCCGTTTGTTGGTGTAAAAAGCTGGTAATTGTATTCATGCCGACACATCAGCAAATCTTTTCATTCCATAATGAATCAAACAATCGGTGTTGATTAAGATCTGCCCACAGTTTGGAGGACCAAGTCGTGGGAGCAAAGCTAAGCCCTACTCAGGATGGAGCTATCCAGTAGACAGTTACCACCATCCAAAGCAAATTAGACCATGAAGAATCTTTTTTTTAATGATTTTTTATGCTAATCTTAAATTGTTGCATCTTAGGTGGTGTGACTGTTTATGGGGATAAACTTTCCTAGGCGTTTCTTAACTAAAAAACATGAAGACCGCTACGCAGAATTTTATGCACATGTGGTTTCTTGCCAATTATGACAGTTCAACTGCTTTTTCTGTTGTTATGGCAACCAGAGCTGCAAACCTGGAAGACCTGAAGGAAACTTTGACAGACGTAATTGTATCCAAACATACATTCCTTTAAAAGTAGCCGGAAGCACAGGTTTAAACATTGTATCGCCAGTTTTTGGGGAGTAAAATGTCCCATTCTTTTTATGATGCACCCAAAACTTTCAGATTGTGAAAGGGCTGGGCTGCAGGTGAGTCACTTAAGCGTCAGGCGCACAAGACATGCAGACTTGTGACATGTTCACCGATTCCCCTTCTTCAACTCAGTCTGGATGTCACACAATGTCCCTTATTTCCAGCAGTGATTTCAAATTGGGATTCATTTGGCCACAAAAGGGCAGCAGTCTCTCTGCTCTGCTCTGCACCATTGAGCTTTAGCCCGCACCCTGGCTGGCACGGTGAACCGTGTTCACACACAATGATTTCTGAAAGTGTTCCTGAGCCCATGCAGTGATTTTTCATGACAGAATCAAGGCTGTTGTTAACACAGTGCCGCCTGAGGGCCTGAAGATCACCGGGCTCTTATATTGATTTTCAGCCGTCTTTCACAGAGATGTCTCAGGATTCATCGATTCATTTGACTTGTGATTTTGATTTAACTTGTGTATTCAAATTTCCGTTCACAGAAAGTCCAAGTCTTAAATCAATACTTTTTTAATTCTTCAAAAACATTTCCGACTGATTACGAATACTGTATGGGGTTTTGGACAAGCTTTTTGGACCATTTTTTGGCATACGCTGTCATAGAGTCTTAGAAACTTGGTAACAAAAACCACAAGGAAGCGTTCATCCTTGGAGGGACGCTTAAGTGCAGACAGCAACATGATCAAAATAAAGGCTAAATGACCATTTTGTGTAACTGAATTTGTTCCGACTCAGATTTAAATTTAATTTGTCCCCTAAATGGTGAGTAAAATGTATTAAATTTAAACCAATAGGTAGATATTATGCCCTCTAATCTGTGTTTTTTTCATCTTAAAACAAAGTGAGAAGCAGATGTAAGTGTAATGCATATATAGGGACATTGGATGATGAAATTTACCAATAAAAAGTGCATTGTATAATGATTATGCAACAACCAGCAATAGCGGATGTGAGGTGATGGTTGGTGTGCACCAAACAGTAATGTACATTCAGACGTTCAGAATGTTATGGGTTGGAGGCATGTTCCAATTTAAGAGTCTAATAGCCTGAGGAGAAAAACACATTCTCCGTTTCTCAGTCTTGGCCATGATGTTTCTCAGCCATTTGGCTGAAATTAGACTATTTCTTGGGCGGGTCAAGACCTTTATAATCCTCTTAGGTTTTGCACTGATGTAAATGTCCTGCGGTGATCAGAGGGTTATCTTGTCAGATGCTCTCCTCATAACTTACTCAGTTGTCTCAGATTGCATAAGCTTTTTTCTTTGTACTTTTGGTCTGAGCTTGCATGTGGGCAGACGATGTTGGGTCCTCACAGATGTGGACCCCCGGGTATTTGAAATTGCGCACCGCCTCCACTGGAGGTCCTTTTATATTTGAAACGTCCTCTCTGAAATCCACCAGAAACTTGCATATTGCATCATTATTATTATTTTTTTTACTTCTTAAAATTGATCTACTGCTTTGAGGAGCCAAACTCCTCTCCCAAACTCATCTTTTAAGTAAAAGAGGCCCTCTAGTGTTTCAGTTTTGTAAATGCCTGCTGGAAAATGCAAATAGTAGATTGACACACGGTCCCTTTCTAGCTCTCTCTCT
>JABUIW010000152.1:1996509-2019566 GCA_013363375.1 Menidia beryllina | reverse complement strand
CTATCTATCTATCTATCTATCTATCTATCTATCTATCTATCTATCTACAGTCTATCTACAGTATATATTTATATATATATGGTATAATGATTTTTATACACCCGGCTGTTTTTTAAAGAGTGGTTACATTTTAGGAGCGTGTCAGTATCCATAAAACAATGCCAACTATGCTTGTCATGTAACCATAATGACACATAAGCAGTGAGAGCGGACCGGCATGGTAGAAAATGCCTCCTTACAAGCAGGATGAATTTAAAATGCTGTTTTATTCACATTTCACATTCACATTTCAGTGATAAATACCACAGCATGCAATCTGATCCGCTAAAACTTTAGAACAATGGAAAGTAGAAACATGGTTTCAAATAAAATCTCACTTAAATAATGTAGGTTAGGGTCCTGGTATGATGTTTTCAGCAGCCCTGTGTTGTTGGAAAAGAAACCCTTTGGAGGAATAATTAATGAAAAGGGTCATCCATTATTCATTGATTTGTCATCTCGCACTGACTATGAGAGAGAGGCATAGTCAGAGTGTGCCAGGCATGAATATTAGTAAGATCCCCTTTGAGTGATGCCCTCTCTGCCTCAAAAATTGCTTGAAATCATGTTTAATGTAGGACAACGTGCTCTTTGTTTTCAGATCGCTTTAAAATCTGCAACTTGCAGCTAACTTTAAAGGGCATTAAATATGTACAGACAAAAACATCTTTAAACGTTTGTAGTAAAACACTGTAAAAGTCAGCAGAACCGATTTGGATACAGCTGTGCGTGGATTGAATAGTTCCCCCTCGAGAAATTATTCATGACAGCACGTTCAACCTGGCATTTAAATACAAGAGAAAATACAATTAAATAAGGCCACATTTTTGCAAAATTGCAAGTACTGAATAACATCACATTCAGTAAGTTTTTCTTGGCAGCAGCTACTCCAGATATCCACAGTCAATCTCTAGACAAGACACAAAAAATGTCCTAATCTATCAGCTTTGATCCGGCAATGACAGCTTCAAATACTTAATCTTAAAAATATTTCTTTTGTTTTTAAATCCTTACAATAAGTCATGCTTTATGTTCAAAACCTCATAGAATTGTACATTCCTCTGAGAAGGACTGCTTTGTCCTTGCAAAGACTCACTTATTGGTATAATTGTATACATTAAGCTGTTCTGTGTCCTTCTACCCCGTCTCAGCTTATTATTGAACAAAAAATATACAAAGTTATTCACACTTTTGTCTGTTCTTGACAGCTTCAATTGGCCACAATGGGGTTATCGATCGGGTTGATTCAACATGCTGCTTCTGGACCTATTAAAAGGGGAAAATCTGCAAACACAGGCCAGCACTGCTCGCCTCTCTGCAGAATTTGAATTGATTGAAAATCTTGCAGCTCACCTTCACAGCATGGTATGTGCTCCCCTGAGCATTGAGATCCACAGCCAGTTCCCAGCTTCTTCCTCTCATAGAACAGTTTGTAATAAAGATAGATTGAACCTGTTCGTCTTGATCCCCCCTTTAATGGAACTCTTTTACAGCTGAACTCAGATACGATTCTCATTCTACCTTCTGATCCGTCATTAAAACCTTTCCTCTTCATGACAACATTTTCCAGTGGCTGATGCATTACTCACACATTTCATTACTATGTCGACAGCCACCCAGCCTTATTTCTTATCTCACAGTATCTGTTTTTGCAGAAAAAATCTTCTTATGACATTGTGAAGAAAAGTACTACAAAGATATGACTTCATCATTATTCTAACTGAATATTTGCCTGATGACTAAATCTCACTTTTGTTGAAGCAACTGATATAAAGTTTGAATAAAACACAAATCAAAGTACTTTAGTGGCTACAATTCCCACCTGTCCACATTCATTGCACCTATAAACATTTTCTGAGTTTATGAAAAAAAAAGCTGTGACTGAATCATCAAAATGATTAACGGGAGTAATCGTTTATCCTCATTTTATCTGAGCTAACTCACAAGAGGCGGAGAAGCAATTTCCAAGCAGTTAAAATGTTGCAAGTCAAACTATGACCACTAGAGAGCAAGATTGTTTTATCTGAACCACTCCTGTTTCTTTCAGCTCAAGATTAGGAGCAATTTACTGATACTACTAACTAAGCAAAACAGAGGTTTGACATGTAATGTGACATGTAATGAAAGTGAAAACTAAAATGAATCAATCACAGACCGTTTCTTAAATTTCTAATGAAAACATTACATTTTTTCCCTCAACGTTGCATACTTTGGTCATTTGACAGCAGCTAGCCTTGTTTTTCTATCGGGTCATTAAATCCTCAATGATAACAGTTCAGCACCGTAATTTTCCTCATGCTGAGATGGCAGTTAGGCATCTCATCTTTACACAGAAGACCACAATCTTGCCCTATCTGAATAATCTCTCACTGAAACCTCTTGATGTCGGCCTCGTGTGACCACTAATGTGGATGAAGTTTCGATATTTCTTTTCTCCATAAATCACCGTGCTCGCTCTCTCCTCCTGAAACCTGCGCGTTCAGGGCGGGCGTGATGAATGCTGTTGGCCTGCGAGAGACGCGGAGCAACTTTGATGGGAGTCGTGTTTTAGCACGGCGAGTGAATTCTGGCACCACCTTCCTGTGTTTCTTTTTCACGGAGGTTCACGCAGCTCAGCTTAATCAAGGCTGCTGTGCACAAAGGGGGGGTTTGTTTAATCACTCTGGCCCTGAGCGCGGAATGCACGGACAGACGGCGCTCACAGCCGCCTCTTGTGCGGGATCAGTGGACATACATGTGTCTGCTGACATGTGTGAGCTCCCTCAGCGCATGTCTGCTTCTACTGAGTGCAAGGAGATGCTGGTCATTTTCCACCGTTTGTTTGTTTTTCTTATGAATGATATGACATAAAGCTCTCTGAAGGATTGCGTTTGTCTATTTTAGCTTCAAGTCACTTATCTCAGATTGTATTTTAGCTGCTCTGCTTTAGTTGCTTTTTTTTTTGAGATGGGCATCAACAAAAATGTCCTCAAAATGTTTGTTCCCCCTTACGAGCATCTAACGTTGATTTTTTGCCATTATACGCATGAAATGTCTACTTGTTGCCCGAGGCTCTGACAAGTTGTCAGCGCGGTGTCCACTTTTTTATGGTACAGTACCAGCCTTTAAACAAAAAAGAAACCAGAAACCTGATCCCTGTTGACACAGCGTTTAAATGACAGTATTCCATAAACACAGAGGCCATGGGCCTCCTCCAGGGATCTGTGTTAGCCTTCAGCTCCTGTGTACAGTTTAAATAGTGTGTAGATGATTAGAAGGATCAAATGGCCGAGGGATAAAACCACAGAGGGGTGCTCTTGTCCGTGTGAAAACATTAAGGTGCTCATTATGATTACTTACGACCTGTTGACTCACTAAAATTGCTGTGAAATTGGCCATACTGTTGAGGAATGCTCTGCCCAGACAGACAGTAATTGCATTTCCTGTTAGTCTCTAACTCAGCTCTGTGTGTGCGTGTGTCATTGAACACCTCTTCCAGCCTGCCAAGCGTGGACGGAGCTGACACTCACAAGTGATGAAGTAAGATTGCGCAAGTTGCACGCGAGTGAAAACCGGCGCAGTGTGTTTCTCATCAGGATTTGACCCCCATCGTGGAGGCAGCATCGCCCAGAATCCTGACCAGAGGTCTCCCTCAACTTTACAGGATTTTCTAATGCCATTGTCTGTTAGCTCAAAGCCAGGGTTTCAGTTTGTTAACGAGCGCACACGTATGGCACTAATAAAAACCTCCCGCTTTTGCTGTAACGCAACTCTAGAAAATGCTCAACTGCAGCCATTTCTGCTAATGGTCCTGAGCCGGGAGAACAAGCTCCCTCCTCCGTGTCCTGTCTGATCAAAAAAAGCGAGGTTTGGACCCGTGCCAACGCCGGGGTCTTGGCAGGATGCAATGACTCGCTGAGGTTTGAAACCCCATTAAAAATTGTCACTTTATTTTAAGCAGCTGCCACACTTGTGAGCCCCACATCCTTCTGGAAAAGGAATCAGAGCTCCGGAGCTGGCTGGAGGCTGCCCTGTCAACATTCATACTATGACGGTGTAAGCTGTTAAGTTTGTTATCCACGGATGCCTGCAGGGTAAGAAGGTCTTTATTTTCTTATCCATGCATCTGTCAGACATCATCCGTTGACAGAGGCCGTGAAGAATATTTATGAAATTTTGACTGCACATCCACCTAAACCATGATTGTAGTGCTTAAGCCAGCTCAGTATCCCAGCAAGATTTGGTGAATTTACTACGGACAGATTTTGGTGCAAACTGCCAAAACGTCAGTGTTAACTCACAGTAACTCCATTGTGAGCCACTTCTGCACTTCTGTTGCCAAATTAAAGATTAATTAGCGCTCCCTTGTCATAGATCTCCATACATCACTTTTAATACATCATTTTAATGGACGTGTTTTATATCACTACCAAATCAACAGAAATGAGGATGGAAAGGAATACAGGAAAGGAGTGCGATTCCAACCAGAGCATCCTGTCCAGTATAGTTCGTGTATTTCATGTCTTAAGGTCAGTTCCAGTTTCAATACAAACAAGCTTCAATGACTCACAAATCTAATGAAGCATATTTTATTCAAAATCTTAAAACATATATGACATATCAAATTAAGCATTTTACAATTTTGTAAAAGGCGAATAAGTTCATTTTGAAATTGATGGGAGCAGCTTGTTTCAATGGTTGGCAGGTTTTATCTACAGTCCTTGTTTGTAATACTCATGGAATGCCAGTTGATGGATCTTAGAAAGGACATTTTTTTCCGTTACAGGATTCTTACTGCTCTCCTGTTGTCGGTCTTCCTTGTCATCTTTTGCGATCTGTAATGCTCAAATATTTTGACTCGGTGAAAGGTTTGGACTGCAAGCAGGACAGTGCTATAGTTGACATATTCCATTTCAAAGTAATACTCTTGTAATAGGAGCAGTACATGGTGCAGCATTCTCCATTTGTCCCATACTTTAGTCCTGCTGAAATTTAAAAGATATTGTCTCAAAAGGATCTGGAAGAGGACATATGTTGCTCTAAAACTACATTTCAGCCTTTTATTCAGTTAGACTCAGTTTGTTTGAAATGAACTTCCACTTCTCACTAAGGTCCCTTTTTAATATACAGTCCCTTTACAGATCTGCTGCACATTTAGCTGCACATTTTAAATCAAATCAAGACATTTCTTCAGCTGCCTTAACATTGTCTCAGTCAACTACTTCTTCAACTGCCCGCTTAAACTTTGGCTCAAAAGGATACACTTTCATCTGTGAAATCTCTTGTGATCACTCAGCATTCGTCCGTAGGTGCAGCTGCAGAGTTTTCGGTATCTGCAGTTTTTCAGGAAAAGCACACAAGCTGCAGCCTCTAATACTACCATGAAACAGAAACTGCTAGCGGAAACTCTCCAGCTTTGTTGTTAAACCCTTACGTCCTTACCCACATTCAAGCGAGAGATCAGCCGGAAAAAGTCTTCTGTCAGAGCCCGGATTAAAAATGCTCCATCACATTTACCAGCGGGTTGGCTTTCAGCTGGTTTGGTGGTGCGTCGGTCGGATGAGAGAACCACTTCTGGTTGCAAATCAAAATAACACCAAAGAGGCACTAGATAACAAACCAATCCAGATGTGCATTTGTGGTAATGGGACTGGTAACATAAGTCACTATTAATGCTGTCATACAGGCTTTGCTTGAGCCTATGTCGTCATCCAGATGAAGGCCTCAGTTATTCCATCATTGTGGTGTCAAAGCAAATCCTGTACACTTTACATTTGTTTTATTATTTTCAATTCTTTAAAGTATTTACAGATAATTCCATTGTGTCCCTTGCATTTTAGTCGTAAAAATGGAAGTTGTAGAATGAAAATTGGAAGTGCAAGTGTTAGAGAAATCGCTACTGTACATTGGCTGTCAGTCCTCTGCTTTTGTATTTCCTTCCCTGTCTGGTTCTATTTTACACACAGATACCCCAAAACACACACAAACAGAAACTCTCTCCATGTATGTGGAATGGTTTTGTTTCCCTTGCCTGACATCAAGCTGGCAATTTAGTCCTTATAGCATGCAGATGGTTGGTGTCACTCCAAGGTAAACCTCAGCTCTGCCAGATAGAGTGTGCACTACCTGCCAGCAGCCTCCGCTCTACCATGGTCTAGTAGCGTCCACCAACCCTAAGTCTCATAGTGGGCGTCTGCCTAGCAAATCCATATACACAGTCAAGTTCCTGTTGTGTTTGAGTCCTCAAATGGCTAGAGATGAGTATAAACAAGCCCAGAATCTTAGCTGTTTATTGTTCCAGGTATATATGCAGCCAAGGCCCAGTGATGGGGCGAAAACATGACTGTTTATTTTATATGTCTTTCTGAAGTGTGCCTGGAGACACTGGGAGCAGGATGAATAACACATTTGGGAGGAAAGAAAAGACAAAAAGCTAAATAATCAACACTGGAGCAGAAAGATGGAGCGGGTGTGCGAAGGAATTTCACTGGGATTCTGCAGCACCAGCACAAAGTTGCAAGACCGAAAAGTCAGAAGAAATATGCCCTCTCAATCCGAAAGAAAAAAAAAAGTTATTTTAGAGCTAGAAGAAATGGGAGGAAAGAAAGGCGAAACGGCTTTGTTTTTGTCTGTAAGAGTTAAAATGTTTGCCTAGGCTGAGAGCCAGCGTGGAGAACAGCCCATTGCAGTTCCACAGTTCTGGTGGGCTAGGAAGTAAAGGTCAGCTAAGTCTGCTGAAATCAAATCCAGTGTCTCCCACCCGCAATAACAATGTGGCAAAGTGGCCCGAGGGTAATGACATGATTATGTTGTTGTGTTCTGGGCTAAATTGAATGAGAAGTTTGAGACCCGTCTGCGCTGTCTTTCTGGATTACGCAGACGTGCACGGCCCGTCTTAGCAAAAGCCAGGTGCCCTCTCCTCAAACCTTGTGTGGCACAAAAACAGCCGAATTAGCAGAACGTTGGCTTTTGCGAGTCTAGCGATCGGAAAGCGATCTCTCAGACTCTTTCATGCTGGAAACCTGTTGGACATCTCTGTCAAACAGTCCCGCAGTATCCAGATCTGATGACAAAAACAGATACAAGCGAAACACTTTCTAGAATAATACCGCTCCGACATAATGTTAATCCAGCAATTCCAGACACTCTGCCAGACGGAGATGAAATAAAACGCAATCAGTTTCAGGCTTGATATGCATCTGCGCTGTGAAACATGAAACTTACAGTAATTCCAGATGCCTCTGCTGCACATAGGCGACGTACACGATGAGGCCTGGATGCTGTGATGAATGTAAAAGCTATATGAAATGTTACACTGCTACAAGATCCCGCTTAATCACAATGAGCCATGGTTTTCAGATGGTATTTAGATATCTAATGCAAACAAATGAGGCTTTGCTATTATACTAACAGGCTCATACTGTTATTTCAGCAGCCAAGTCTGTCTCTTTTTAGTGGTTAGAGAAGCTTAGACATTTTCCTGAGGCATGGACTAAGCATGTTTGGGTGTGCGCGTTCTCTTCTTAGCATGTAATTGTACTCTTATTACCATGAGATATTGGTATGCAAAGTCCATGAATTCGAGATTTGACATGGCAGCAGTTTTTTAAAAAATCGTTTCTATGCTTTAGGGCCTGTACGGTGTTGTTTATGTTTTAAGTGCGCAGTGTCAAAAAACAGAAAAAAGAAAAGAAGATCATTATCACTGTTCAGATTTAGTCTATCTCAAACCACTTATGATGTCAACACAGCCGCTAAACCACTTGAACAGATTTAATCTGTACAAGTGGTTACTGCTGTTTGTTCTTTGTTCCATTTTTTCCTTTCACCTCACACACCTCAGCTCCACATCAAGGAATGCATTTTTTCAGTCACGCCTCCGTGCCCCTGACAGGTTGCAACTGCATGAGAGGGCAGCTTGTCCTGCAGAGCTATGCAAGCTGCAGGGGCCCGTGTTTGGCTTGGATGCCAATGAATAACATTGTATGGAGAGAGGAAATTAAAAATGCAAGGTTGTAATTTACTGAAGAGTGGAACTGATTTAAAAGATTCTTTTTTTTTTCCCCCTTCTCCTTCACGCCGCTTTGCTTGAAGTTTTCCAAATATGCCACAGCTGAGTGTGAACTGAGCTCCGTTGTGCTGGTAATAACAAGCCAGGCAATGCCGCCAGCTCTCTGAACCCTACCCCTTCTTCCCATGACTTCTTGGCAAAGACAGGGCCAAGCAAAGGTAGGCCTTCACGAATTCCAAATGCTACACATGCCTAACGGGTTTCACATCTAAAGGAAAAAATCAGCTTTATGCTATCATTACAGATGTGGAGATATTTCCCCCCTGCAGCTAAGCTATGTATGTGCCCTTGTGAGATGTGGTGAAACTCATGAGCAACACTGGATAAGGCTCACAGTCAACGCGTGCTACCTGCTTGTGGTCGCTGTGGGCGGCGCCCTGGTGTGAAACAGGTCACAGCAGATTAATGGCACAATGAATTTGACTTTACAAGGGAACTGAGCTCCTGAAATCAGTACACCTGCCCTATGGCTCTCAGTTTAAGCCTGACATCCAACGCCCTGCGATGGCTGTGTGCCCAGGGAGCCCCGAAACACAGACGAATGACAATGAATTACAGAGTACACACTTACTCACTGCTAGGATGAATGAAACTATTTTTTTTCTTTTTTTTTTTTTATAGCTCTCTACCTTTTATAAACCTCAAATTTGCTGCTGGGTAATTCAACCACTTCCTCCTTTCCTGTGAGATCAGGCAGTTAAGCAAGGTGAAGCCAAGCAGAGAAGGGGCTGCTGTGGCTTGCAAACAGCTGGCACCGTGCTCCCTGTACCTTTGGCACCTGTGGGTGGGCGTCAACACCGCCGGCCAAACACACAAGGCCATCATCCAGCTCCAACCTGTAGCTGTGGACAAAGAGCGGAGCCAAGTCACAAGATATATTTAAACGCTGACCTGCCCTGAAGTTGTGTAACAAATATCTGGAAGTTCTGGCTACCCATAAATATAAGCTTACCTCCTAATTTGTAGATATATTACTTTTTAGGTTGCACTGACACGAGGTGAAAGATTTCTGTGGGTCTTTAAGCCGCTGACCTCCTGCAGATGGCGGTGTTGTCCTGTTCTGGGCTTGCGGCAGACTCTGGCAAAGCCCCAGTCACTATGTGTGAGGCCTTTTTCCTAATTGGTGACATTTAACAAGCATATGTAAATGTCTTTCCCGGTCTCCGTCTCTTGTTCCCTGGGTTGGCCTCGCGCCTGATATCAAAGACCCGAATAGATTCAGCTCTGGCGGAAGGTGACACATTCGGGGTGGAGATCTTGTGCTGAGGTGTGGGTGACTTCCACAGCCAAGGCATCAGCGTACAGGGCCAGAGAGGTCAGCCGTCCAGGCCAAATGGAAGCGGGTCTGTTTACCGAAAGCCAAGGCAAACTGAATGTGTTTCTGAGCGACGGTCACGTGGAAGACTTTTAGGCTGCAGGGACGCACACCATTACCACCAGCGGAATTTTCCTAAAACAAGGCGAGAGAGTCGAGGGCCAGCTAGACAGAAATAAAATGAGTGAGGAGAGACGGGGACCTTCCAGAGAGCAGAGAAACTTTCCACAAGTTCACTGTGTTCATGTGGGGCTGGCGGGGCCTTCTAACAAGGAAACGATGCTGACATATAATAAACCGAGGTTGTCCTTCTCTCATTTCTTCACTGCTCGCCTTTGTTGCTGACTTTCCATCAGTTTTCACTACCTCTATTTTTTTTTTTCCTGTTTTTCTGTCGCTCCTCTCACACCCAAGTTGAGCTGATGTGCGTCCAAGAAAAGAAGGCATTAACAGGCCGCAAGACCAGGCCTGAGAACCATCCAGACGTCCCACTTTACTGGCCTCCCACCACCACACTACCTCCCCTGTGATGACACAGCTTTTCTTTGCCTCGATGGCGGCCCAGAACAATAGCGGACAAGGCTGAATCACACATCGTTTTGCAGGGGTAATAGTTTTCAGACTGGAAGACATTAAACAAGCATATTTCACAGCTGTTGAAATAGTTCAGCGAGCACAAATAAACATGTTACCGAGGTTTTTTTTTGTTCTTCCTTTTCTGGGCAAAAATCAAAATCCAAATACATAATCTGTGGAATACGTTCAATTTACATTGAGGGGGAAACTCCTCTGAGGCTCGCACACAAAGGCCATAGTGTGGCCTATGTCACCATCGCTTCATCTCCATCAGCACACAGACGTTTACTTTTCAGCCCTGCTTCATTCCCCAGGATGACAGGCGCACTTGGGAATTTTGTATATGATAAACTATGTGATAGGTAACCTCCACTGACCTCCCCTCCACCTTTTTCTTCTCTCCCTTGCTTTTCACAACCACTTTTTCTTTTTCAAGCCTCCTTAATAAATCCTCCTCTCGGATTTCTCCGTCTGCCCCCTCTCGCGTTCCCCAGCCTCGGCCCCAGCTGCTGGCTCTCTGCCCACAGTTGGAGGATGTGAGTGCCCAGCGACGCTGTAGGGATCCCTGGGGACGGGGAGCCAGCGGGGCCTGGTGGGGGTGCAATGGATGGAGTGGCCATAATCTGAATGAGCTGTGCGGCCACAGGAGCAACCGCATAACCACAGCGTGTGTTTGTGTGCCGCCCCGTGTGCTCTGGTGTGAAGCCGAATCCCACGGGTCAACAGGCTTGTGTTCCTGGAGATGCAATAATGGAAAAAAATACCCCCAGTACACAATGACACATGCATATGCACACTTGCACGTATGTTTGGGTCTGTTGAAGAGCTCAAAGGCACAGGACTGGGCAGTGCCTGTACAGGGCTGTTGAAAGCATTATGTGTCCAGCGTGAGCTGGAAGCAGCTGTCACAGAGAGATCCACTATTTTAACAAGATGTTTGTTAAGTAAAGGCAGACAGAGTCACGTATTCATTCACAGCCGAGCACCAGAGAGCCAAGACTGAATTTAAATTTAGAGTATGAAATATGCTTTATATATACTGTGTGGTTTAGACTTGTCAGTGCAAGCCTTCGGTGTCCTGGTGGGTCAAGATGGGAGAATGACCCACACATAAGGGCAAATGACAACTGGAGATGGAAGTGAATCAATTCATTTGAAACTATCACAAAAAAACAAAACCAAGGCCGAGCACATTAAACCTGAACTGAATGAAGAATGGAAACACAGGCTAGAGCTCAACATAGAAGCATGAGGTGACAAAGATCTGAAAATGACCTAAAGTCAGTACTATGGCCCACTGAGAGGTGAACAGTTACAGATGAGGTGAATGGACAGGTGTGGCAGAGGAAAAAACGACCAGAAGGAGTAGCAAACGAGACGGAAGAATAGAAACAATACAGAGAAAGCTCCAAGCCCAGAAACTTTAATGTACAGACCTCGAAGAACATCAAAACAATCATCCCACAGAAACAATAAGTAATCATGTTGCCATCTCTGTTTCAGCCAACATGTCTTAAATGTAAACCTATTTACTTGTCGATCCGTTTATTGAATATTTATTTATCACCTTTCCGTGTTTTTTTTTCCCGGCCTTAACTTAACCAATAACAGTAAATGTATAATGGGGTAGCACAATAGAAGGTAAGGTAGAAAACTAGAAAACTACCCTGCCACCACTGGGCTCAACACTAGTCCCTCAGTTGGAAGCCATCCTCTTCTCGGCTTTAACTGCCTTATGAAGTTTGTGTTTTCTGTTGCTACGTATGTTTTCTTATTGCCATTTGCTTTTGGCACAGCCATGCATCTTATATGACTTTGCAGATAGGTAGCCTGATGGACTGTAAATGAAGTGTGGGTTCGACAGACAGAAATCACATCTTAGGCCAGATATTTTGTAATAATTTTAGTAAACAAAATTATGTTGATCCTCTTTGGTAATTCTCACTTAGCAAACAGTTGAAAACAGGCATCAACTTCTCCATATGCGAAACAGGCTGGTGCTGTGGAAACAGCCGAGTGACAACAGTGTGCCATTCTGTTCTTGTCTATAAATATTCCACAGATAAATATACCATGTATTCCTGCTCATAGTGCTTTTCAATTAGAGGAAAAACACTTTAAAACTTTAATGTTCCAGCACAGGTTCTCTGTTGGTTTCCAGTGGCAAGTTTGACACTGGACAAATGGATATCTTCATGCCTCTCGTGGGGTTTCCCCTCTCTGTCCAGGCAGAAATGGCTCATGACGATTTGACAGTAACCACCTCAGAGGCGAACACAGTCGCTGTCGTCTCCTGTGTCAACACCCCCCGATCTTGAGGTGGTGGTAGGGGGGTTAGGAATGGTGGTTTGACCTGTCATTGTATTGGTCCTGACAGGTCCTAACAGGATTAGAACCCCAACCTGCACTGAAAGAACAACAGAGGGGAAATGAAAGAAATCAGGACACAGAGAGGCTGCGGTTGTCATAATACGCATGTGGGTGTGAAGTGGACTGGATTAAAGTTTGACACATGCAAGGCCTGTTAGGAGTTCATGTGTGTGCATAGGGTAGTGTGAGTATGTATACATACATTTCTGCAGAATGTGGTGAACATCACCTCCCACCCGTCCTCATGCCGTTACACGCTGTTTGTTTTTACAGTTGCATCGTGGGACACCATTGCCGAGCGACCCCTGCTCCCAACTGTCAAACAAGATTATTGGGGTTGCCCCCTTCTCTCTACAGTATTGAGACTACTGAAAGACTCAGCCTATAGCTTCATCAGAGGCACAAATGTACAAAAAACAGAGACCCGTGTGCACAGTCGAGAGAATTTTCTCCCAACTCAACCTCTACACACTGAAGCACAAATAGAAACACGAAGCCATAACAAATGGAAGTCTTATAAAACAAAGGCTCTACTATTTTGAGTATAAACATATCCCTGAAAGACTATTTCCTCTCTTCAATGAGAGAAACAAAGACTCTTTAAAAGTGGCTCTTTATGGTTTTGAGTTGCACAAAGAAATTGGATTTGGGTTCAAAGTCAGCCCACTGAAGGTCTTCCCAGTATAACAAGAAACATGGAGCTCTCGAGACAGAGTATAGCCTGAGGTGAGAAAACATATGAAGTGTTACCCTGGTTATTAGAACAGAAACCTGTGAAACAGACATAAGGATATTCTTGGGTTGGAAATGTATAATCTCAGCTGGAACCTTAAATTTACAGGTCAAAGGCTCTTGAGTATTTCTGAAGAGATTTACACCTTGTACATGCTGCTTTCGTGCCATCAAAACCCACAACTCTGGCATAGGATGACCAAATTCACGTCGCCAGCCAAGAAGGGGGTCAAACTGATCAAAATACATGATTTGTGACGGACAGAACATTTCAACAAGTTCTCAGCTGAAACAACTATATCGATCTTTTCAGGTCAACGCCGCCCTGCTGAGTGCTGCCTCCTATGAGGACCTGGAGGGAAATACGTACGACTCGTGTTATAATTTCCAAATCTGGCCGTACACCGTTCTCTAGCTTTTCGTCTTAGTCTTAAAAATGGTCCTGAACTCACAAGATCAGGACAAGGCCAACATTTTCACATTCATGATAATGCAGCCATAACCAACAAACACCATGTTACCATGGCGTTCAGTCCATTTCTGGTTAGATTTCGACAAAAACAACCAGTTGCTCAGGCTTAGAAATTTGAGAAGACAAAAATAAAGGGCTGAAGTGAATTACTGTTAGCACCGTTACCCTCGTGTATGTCATTTTTACGATGCTCATGGAGTTTCTGCCATTACCACTGAAGCCAGAATACAACATTGTAGAATAGATTGTATCTTAGGAAGATGGCCTCAATTTTTTACTCTAGAGATAACGTCTCTGTGTAATCTCCAGCCTGTTGCCCACTTAAAAGAACACACTTGTTGCACGTCTTCACTGTCTCCTGAGACGTTTAAAAAATTCTCTGGAAAATTGCCAACCTATGAAGTCTGATGTGACACAATACCAGCAGCCAACCATAAATTATGTCACATCCTATTAGCTTTTGGTGAAAGCAGATCCTTCTCCTCGGTGTGATGTTTGGCTAGCCTGGTGCTAAGTCAGAGTACAGACACCTGGAGAGGACCGAGCGAAAAGAGGGGCAGGGGAATAGTAGAGAGGCTGGGGTGGAATCGGGGATGAGGAGTCCACTGGAGGGTGTAGCCATAAATCTGGCTGTCTCCAGTCTGAGAATCACAGAGGAGAGAAGCACATGATTTATGAGGGCTTTGCAGCCAAAGGAGGTGGCATTTCACAGAGCAAAGAGTTACAAATGGGGAGACATTAACCTCTACCTGCCGCCGTTAAACGCACACAGTCGCTCCATTGCTTGGAGGAAAGCTAGCATTCGAGGCCGAGGAACTTTAGACCCTTCACACAAGTTAGATACTCTGTGTGATCAGTGGTGGAAAAAGACCAACTTCCACCTCTCTGTCAGCACTTGGTTGGAGAAAGTGAAACTTTGATTTGTCCTCTCTGAATGGGGCAGGCTACTCACATCTTTCAGGCTGGCTCGAGCGTATTTTAAACAACAGCGAGCAGAAGTCCTCATGAAAATGAAAAATCTCGGCAGCAGAAACGGTCTGTGTGTTCCACATGATGAAACGGGGCGACGGAGAAACACCAACAGAAGTGAAAGTGATGAATTCAACAGTCGCTCAGTGAAAACACATCAAACTGAATATCCCTTTTCCAAACATTCCAGAGCTGGTTTGAGCACCTTAGCATTTATTTGTTTTTTGATTCGTTCCCATGCATTTTAATAGATCCATTACCTATAAATATCCAAACACACACGGGGACGTATCCTCAACCCAGGACCAAGAATAACAAGCCGAGGAGGGCTCAGATAGAGGGGGCTGTGTGTTCATTATGATATGCTGCATTCAATTGCCACATTAATTAAGCAGCTCCAGGCAGCAGTGGCAGAATGACGGACAGGCGCAGTCACAGGAGGCATGTCTGATACCCTGCCAAGTCCAAGCCTTTCTGTCAGGCCGCTGATTTATGGACACAGGCAGAATTCGGAAAAGTATCCAGGAGTCATATTTTTAGTGGGCGGTAGTGCCGCGCACATGTGCAGGGACTTAAGCCGGCCCCCGTGGGACGCCATTCATCTCTCATCACCGCCATGTTGATAAGATCCTCCTCTGTATGATACACACATCCCATTCAGGACTAACTTTTGGAGGAGCCAGGTGCCGTTCGGCTTCCTGGAAGGAGGGATATATAAATACACAGCCAGCGTTTAGATGACACTAGGTTCCCTTGGTCTACTTTTTTTGTAATTCTTTTGTGAGTTTGTGATTTGCGGATGTTTAACAGGAAGTTATTGAGGAGTGTGTACAGCCCGGTTTCCTTCCTGCTCAGACAGCGGAGTAATTTGGCTGTGTTTTAACAGCTTCACAGCTCCATCTGCGTGGCCTACCCTCAGCTCAATATTTCTTCCTCATGCTTCACTTGTATCCATTTTAATCTAACCTTTTTTTCCTTTTTTTTTTCTTTCTTTTTTTTTGACAAAATGAGCTCCAATTTTGGTGCCAGCTGTCCCTTGATATATGCTGGTCATCAACTGCACATGTGCGGATAATGCTGTTCTGTACTTATTTGAATATCAGCACGGCTGATTATGACTCTGGCATGCGTGAGCACAGCTCTGCAGAGCAACAACAGAAAGGGCAGAAAGATGAAAGGAAGGTTGAGGGTCTGGGTCTGTTTGCCCTATTGGGTCAAGACGCACATCTGAAAGGATTCAGTAAACAATTTCAGAACAGTGCGCAGATTCTAAAAACCTGAAAAAAAAGTTGAATTATTAGTTTTCTTCAATTCTAGAGAAGTTTTGAGTATAATTATCATTTGATTCAGATGGAACTTTTACTAAAATACTTAACAGGTCAAAAAATATACCCCTGTTGGAAAGTTGTTAGGAATATTGTAGGATTGCCAATCTGTTTGTAAAAAATGTGCATTGTTGGTGCTGTTCCTGCTCATGATAGCCGTGTTAGCATCCAGATATGCAGCACGATAGCTCATCGGGTGGGGGGAGGGTTGGGCGGGGGTTGGGCAGGGGTTGGGGTCCAGCCATGCTTCCCAAATCTGGTCCTCAAGGACCACACGCTTTCCAAGTTTCCCTGCTCCAGCTCACCTGATTCTAATAAATGGGACAGCTCTTCAGCTCTTTAAGTCTTCAGAAGGCTGATGAAGACTCACTTATTTGAATCAGGTGTGCTGGAGCATGGAAACTTCGTAAAATGCAGGACAGTGGTCCTTGAGGACCAGGGTTGGGAAACACTGGTGTAGGGTGATGAATGTTCTTGTTTAAATCGTCTAAACTTACATCTGAGCGGGGCTCGCCAGGCCGTTTGTTTATTTGTTAAATTCAGATTCTGATTAATATTGGTTTGTCTTTACAAATATCTTCACAGATATCACCCACTGGCTCGGGAAATTATGTCATCGTTTTAATGTACCGGTTTCCTGAACCTGAACATGTCAACAACATGAATGACCCAAACCCAGTGGGTTGCAGCTTTGTGGTACTGCTATGGTAGAGCACAGATACTGCACTGAGAGCATCCCATACCCAAACCCAATTGGGACCACAGGTAACAAACTGATTGACTGCTGAGGTCAGTGAAAATAAGACAAAAAACTGACTCTCTTTATACCCAAGGAAGCTTGAGTATAACACTTGAGGGTAGAGATGTCCATTACTATTTTTATCTCTGTTTCATAAAACTGTTCGATAAATCATTTCACCACACTTTTTTACTGAGGTCATTTGTTTATCTGGGGAATGGTGAACCTTTTTATTAAAGCTCTTTTCTTGGCAGTGAAACTGCTGCTTTTGCAAACAGAAACCTTTTTGTAGAGGGTCTCTTCAGGGATAATATTTGTCTCACTTTCAAGGTGGGAAAAAGCTCAGCCTTGTGTTTACAAGGTTTTTATGGGCCAAAGAGGAAAATTGTCACTGGGCTCCAGGCCCTGTTCTAAAAGGGACCATTTCTCCGAGTGACAATCAGTTTCTGGCAATTGTTTTAACAACACATTGTTTTATACCATCTTCCTGATTCTTTTGGTGGCCCACACCAAAGTAATCATCATAAAATAAATCCACATTTTCATATCAGTCGCAAACTATCTTGAGAAGCTAAATAGATTTTTTTTGGCATCCAGACCTCTGCCTATGAAAATCCAGCCCTGTTTATTACACTGTAAACATTGCCATTTACGACTTTTAACCATAAATGGGAAGCTGCTCAATCTCTAATTGCCTGAATGTTCCAAGATTTAAATGCCTGACCTGTGTCACGCATCTCGAGCCACTCATAAAGGCTGAAGCAGTTTCAGAAATAAATGTAGCGCAAATCGTATGTCACACGGCACGACATTCATCTCACAAGATCAACACTTGTTCGTCATCTGATCTCAACATATCGAGAAAACAGAATGCTAATGTTGCGGTGTTCGAAACACGCCGTATTTTTCATCAGTGTCAGACACCGGTAAGTGACAGAAGCCTGGGAGCTGGCAGGAGCTCTTGGCTCCACGACGGCACAGTCAAGACCAGATGAAATATATTCATGTATGCTGAGCCACTGGTAGCTCTGCTCACAACGTGTCGCTCAACCAGATGCTTTCTCCTCAGATCCGGCGTCCCTTTTCCACTTCTGCAAGCAGATGTTCTGGCGCTGACGAACGCTGTGTTTCTTGAGAAGTTCTCATGTTATAATGATTTGTTTAATTCTAAAGATAAGACTAAAGATAATAATAAATACAGCACTCAAACTGCTACTGAAGATTAAAAAGTGATTCCTTTCAGATGCACCCCACAAAAGGCTTGCTGTACTCGTTTGGCATTGTGTCTTCCTTCCATTTTGGAAATTGATAAATGCTCTCATTTCTGAGGCACACAAACACAGAGCCGAGTTGGAACCAAAAAAAAAAAAAAAAACTGTTGCCCGGCACAATTTGAATAAATCATTTTGAAGCGATATCAGAATATAGCCAAATATGTAATTGAACACAGCTTTTACACTGACAAATGGAAAAGAAGGAAGCTGACTTTATT
Source organism: Menidia beryllina (assembly GCA_013363375.1). Taxonomy (NCBI): domain Eukaryota; kingdom Metazoa; phylum Chordata; class Actinopteri; order Atheriniformes; family Atherinopsidae; genus Menidia; species Menidia beryllina. The sequence continues at coordinate 2,001,487 of JABUIW010000152.1, read as the reverse complement.
TCATTTGCCACTGGGATGTTGCCTCCGTACAGTAAGAATGGAAACCGCAAATTGGTCTCAACAATTTCTATACCTCTGGAGTTGACCACTTTAAAATTGGCCCGTTCGGAGATTATAAATATGGCTATTTGATGGCTCTGTTATTATGCTTGAGAGGGGGGGGTAGGGGGAGGGCTTGTGGCTGGAAGGCCGGATGGTTTCTCTTGATGTGGGCGAACGCTCTGAGCTTCCACACCACACGCTTCTGTGCTCTGCAACAGGAAAAACACAGGAGATCACTTCCAAATGAAATTGCACGTGCACTTGAATGTGCGCACACACACACACACACACACACGCACGCATGATACACACTCAATGGGGAAAAGTGACAAAATAAATAGCACATCCATCCACCACACGGCTCCCCAAGTGTTGGGTTAGTGGCAACTCTGCATCCTGTTACTGTAAGCAGTAACTTCATAAATTATGTGTTTGCATAGGTGCTTTAATGGGTATTCCTCTTCCCCAAGGATACACCTCGTCTCATTTGTACGAACGGCTTTTACGGTATCCTCAAACAGGACAAATTTCTATTCATGCTTTCATGAAAGAACAGTAAGGTTTTACCTGAAAAGCAGCAAGTTTGATGGGCACGTATATTTCCTTTGTGATCTTGTTTCTTCTGCTGTTGGCGTGTGTGGGAGCATGTGTTTGTATGGGGGCTGCATTAGTCCAAAACAGCAAAGGTCGGTAGGAGGCTTGTATGCATCATAAGTCTTTATTGTCTCTGGTAAGCTGCATTTCCCGTAAACAGGGCCCTTACAGAGGCCAAGTTCCCCACTTGTGTTTGTGTGCTATGAGGTCAACAGAGGGATCATAGAGTCAAATGGTGAATGGTTACAAAGTAAATCCCACAGCAGGCATCCTTAACAATCTGGGTTTAACAAGGACCTTGGGTTGTTTTCCCTCTCCCCTTTTCCTCTTTTTTTGCTTTTGCATCTGGTCTCCTTGCAAGTACACACACACACTTCTTCCTCTTGCTGTGGGTAGCTGCTGCTAGGCTGACTCAGCCCTCCACACTATTCTTGGGTCCTGACGAACAGTGTTGATGTAGCCTGTCTGAAGGCCACACGCCATAAACCAGTCTTTGTTCCCCCTGCCACTTCTGCTGAGCCATGCGCCCTCGCCTTCCCTCCCACAACTGCTGCTTGACCAGTCAACCAGTTGATGAAGCATAAGCAAACCGCTTTAGATCAACAAGAGGAGTTTATCTTTAAGTAAGTGAGTGGGCCATTGTAGTGAAATGTGACACGGCAACTACTGCAGAGGCATAACACAAAAATAAAGATGACCACAAGTATTTCAACAAATTCCCATAGCCTTAAGGGTCAAGTTGATGTTTAAATGCCTTTGAGTGTTTAGAAAAGATGGACATTGGCCACTAGCTTGATATTCAAAAGTGTCTTCATTTAAATGATTGATGGCAGCTAACCACAGACATCCACAGATTTCTTTTTTCAGATATCGTGCCAAAATGCTAACATTTTCAATGTAAAAAAGTTTAAAACTTTAAAAAAAAAAATAGAACCACGTATCTGTCAGAATCATGGACAAATGCAATTTCCAATCTATAAAAGGCAAATTACTTTTCGAATGTCAAACTTGAAAGAATAAGGAATAAAAAGTGTGCTTAACAAACGCTGATAATTAAAGGTGGCTTTTGTATCCTTGGTCGTCAGAAGTTGTCACCACGAGGGGGCAAGATTTTACAAATGAGGGGTATGAAGGTGATTTGCTTAATTCAAAAGTTTTTTTTTTTCTTATTTGCAGATTAGCACTAACCGGAACATCGGATCATTTGGATTTTACTGCTGGTGTACAGCTGGTTTTACACTATTTGGAAATGTAAATAATAATATATGATTATTTTTACTAACTTTACTACTAACTTACTTTACTTGTGTTTGCTCCAGGAGATGCCGACACTAAAAAGACTTACCCTTCATCTAGTGGTGTGTAAAAGAAACAAACAAAACATTCCTGCTCCACTTCTCTTTGAATGCTAAACTTTTCGGTTTTATACTCCCTCCGCTGAATAAAGAAATCTAACAACCACACTAATGAACTTTCCATTGACATGCATTTCATGGGGGCGAGCCATTGACCGTGTCCCATGACCCCATATCGTGGTGTAGAAGAGATTGTGGTCATCCAGCTATTTCTGTATGTGAGAAAGTGGTTTAATTGAGGTTTAAGAGATAAAAATCATTAATTATCGCTCTACCACCACATGTAACTTCAGCACGCATTAAATAGAGGTATGAGCTGGCCAAGAAGAAATAGGATAGAAGCAAATAGTTGTGTGTGCAGGGTTGCTATGTAATGTAATGACGTTTATTATCAGACAGACGAGCGCTTGACAGCTCTCATGACCGCAGTCTTAACAGTCGCATACACAGCCATTCATCGTGGACTTATTGCCCCGCTCACTTTATCTGTCTCTTCCTCACAGGGCCCGACTGCTTCATTCCTACAATCCAGGCAAATAAATACGCTAATAAACAGAAAGCGAGAGGAACGGGCTGGCAGTTTGCAAACTGCCTGTCTGCGCTGTCGTCCATTAAGATGTGAGATAAATTAAAAGCATGTCTGATATTAGCGAGCGGCGGCAGGGCGAAAACTCAAACCATCTGTCGGCGTGTAATCACGAAACGTACGGAGCAGGGGAAGAGTGAAAGGTAGAACCGTCACCGCTGGAGGCACACACTGCTGATTAGGGGGTGAGGAGAGGCTGCGGTGCCCCTGAAAAATAGTGTAACCATCATCAGATTATCACATCTGAGAGGAAATTCACTCAAAGGGACAAAGGTGCGTGTGGGGCTGTGAAGCTCCGAACGAGGCCGACTGACGGAGCGCCTCAGGGGAGTGAAGAGACAGGATAAATAGAGTGGAGGGTGCTGATCTGACAGGAGAGAGATCAGGAGGTGTGCGTCTCTGGTCTCTCGCCACGACCCAGATCTCTGGGTGCTTGAAAAAGGGAGCAGACCTGGTTATCGTCGTTCATCAGCTGCCTGTGAACGCAGGCTTTGCTTTTCGACGGCTCGACGTGGCTGCCATCAGCTGGATGTGGAAAAAGCCAAATCGACTGAGGAGTTAGAAATCGTACGCTCCATTGACGGTATAACCGACTTCAGCAGATTTTGTGGAATGTTTGCAAAGGAATGGAATCCTTAAAATAAGAGCCACAGCGTACTTTTATCAGTTACATAAGGCCTTAGGAGATGCCAACTGCTAATCTAATGATGAATATCCAGAGCAGACTTTGTCAAAAGCTTTTAGATCGAAGGTGTTGTGATTCCAGCAAAATCTCCGGATTGTTTTACTGCCTGTAATCGAAGGAGCGCGGGTCGCTGGTCATAATAAATTATGTCACATAAATCAATCTGCTGAGCAAGAAAAAGAAGGAGAAAAAAAAACGTCACGGGGAAGAAAATCTCCATTCACGATGGGAAGAATGGATCCATTGTCTGGGCGGCACTGTACTTTACTGTACGGCATCCCGCGCAAAAGAGACAAATCACCCCGGGCCTTCACGAGTGAGGCATAGTGGGAGGCCAAGATGAATACAGTACATTTCCCCTCACTGTTTCCCTCTCAGCTCAAACATAGCAATTAAAAAGTCCCCATAGAAGCAAAGCTCCAAGGAGCCAGCAGCTCAGTGAGAGACAGAGACCACAGCCTTTGCTGTAATTGAAACAGGGCCTACAGTCTAACAGCAATAGCCACATTTATTTATTTTCAGCCGTTTAACATGTCTGAGATCTTTGTCTCGGAGAGCTAATTGCTCCTTCCGACAGGAAGACAGTGAGTCAATGGGTAGTTTATGTACAAAGAGATTTTAATCTGATCCCCCTTCTTGTTTTCGGACTCGCGAAATCAGTCGAAAATATGGAAAGTATGAGGGTCTTTTCTCAGCGTTGTAACAATACAAGATAATCCCCAACTGTTTTACTAAGATTGGTAAATATTTAAAGTGTTTGCAGGGCTGTAAATGTTTGGTTATTGCTCTAACAGCACGGCAAAGTTTGTTTTGTTGTTACTTGCGACTCTCCAGCCCATTACATCATGAGATCATTTGTTTGAGAGTTTGATTAGGGGTCTAAGAAAATCCACAAAAAATGCACAGAACTTCTGGCAAAAGCTGAATAAAGCAATTGGGGGGTGGGAGAGAAAGCGCTGGGTGAAAGGAATGTAATCATCCCGCGCCCGTAGATGTCAGAGCACTGAAAGATCCTTTTAAAATCCCATCCGATGAGTCTCCCAGACCACTCCAGTAAAGTAGAAAATGAGAAATGTTATACTTTCTCTCTCAACGACCACACACTGGCTCTGCTTGCAAAGTAAGAGCGGAGTGGAGGCCACTTCTGGAGAAACCAGAGCTTTTTGATTTCTTTAAACGCCCCATTCTGTGAATTCTGAGCGTACTGTGCTATTTTACACATGAATGCCCTTTTTTCCCCCCTTTCTTTTTCTCTTTTTTCCTCCCCTTTTGTTTGCTGTATTAGCTGAACATCAGGTGAGAAGAAAGGAAGGAACCAAAGACACGGTCACTGGCAATAGTCTGTGCACATCTGTCAGCCAGCTGTGCGCGTGTTTTCACCTGACCTCAGCCAAGTCACCGTCTGGGGCTCCACGTTAGCGCCACGCACCCCCTCCGCCCCTCCCACAGTTTTTCCTTCCTGCTGTCGAGGAAACTCTTTGGAGCTGAGCTCAAATGAGCTACTGCAGCACCTGTGAGAGTCTCACCTAAATCACACACATACGTACACACACCCTCACACACACACGTGTACCGCAGATCCACACTTAGCTACCACAGGCTCTCAGAGTTATTTACAGGATCTAAGCAAAGTCAAGTTATTGACAAGGGGGATCACACACACACACACACACACACACACACACACACACACACACACACACACACACACACACA
>JABUIW010000152.1:1982460-1996499 GCA_013363375.1 Menidia beryllina | reverse complement strand
ACACACACACACACACACACACACACACACACACACACACACACACATATATCCATCCATCCATTATCGTAACCGCTGGTATATATATATATGTATAAAGAATAATAGTAAATTCATATTCATGTGTTTTCTATATATTCAGATGAAATGACTGTGTTTACACTCAGAAAGACAAGGGAAAGTCTCAGTTTGTCTGATTACTAAACAATGATAATCACCACGATAAAAACTAAAATCAGCTTTCAATAAACACAAAACAGAGACCCACAAGAAGATAGCCTGTGATATAAAGGGGGTTTTCCCCTCATTTTTTTTTTTTTGTTGTTTTAGTTCTTTTTCTTGGTCTGTAGGTGGCCGACCGCTGAGCCGAGTTTAGATTGCAGTGAAACGTTGGTTTAGAGAAGGACTTGGGTTTTTAGCTGTCATTTTGTGGAAACAAACAAATCTGGGTAATCAAAGTCACTGTTTGGGGGAAGTCAAAAGTCCCATTCCAGCTTCTCTACCAACCATGGGCTGTTTCATTAAAGGATCTTGTATTGTATTCTAAGTGCTCTTTAGGTTTCTTGTTTATAGATCTTTGTTGTCTGCGTTGCAGTGTTTTAAAGGACATTATGAAATACCAGCACGGCTTTATTTGACCAACATAACCAAAACTGTGCTATCCTCTAATTACAAACTTTGTTGTGAATTGGATCAGATATTGACTTCAGTAATATTTTCTTAAATCCTTAAAATTCTTTTTATTTAGATTTAGTAATGAACCGGTTTTACAGACCAAAAGACACAGACAATTTTTGGGAATAGTGTGTCAGAAATGTTCAAGTGTTACACTAGTGATATGGAAATTGCTTAAGAGCTCTGGGCACTGCACTTGCGTATGTTGCAATGCAGTGAGAATAATATTGCACTTAATGAGGCATGATCTCCTTTCCATTTTTTTGCACAAATGCATCGAGATTCTCTTGAGATTCTGTAAAAATGGAAACAATAGAAAATGATCCATTTTATTAAATGAGTAAATTACTAAATGATTGTTTGGCAGCACAACCTGATATAATTACGGATTTTCCCTGCAAGTCCAATTGCATCTTGTTTTTTGAGGACTCTGGGTTTTGTAATACATGCTGTCACATTTTTCTGTGCTGCTGATGACATATGTGCATTTAATGGTTCCCTCGGCAGCGAGACTCCTTGTTTTCAGTTGTCCTTTGTCAGATCATTGTTACATCTGTGTACCATGCCCTCTGTGTTTTCAGCAGTCCGTAATGTTCACTGACCTTTATTAATAAAAAAAAGAAAGACTTTCAAGATCACCTTCCAGCTGCATGGTCAGCATTTGGCTGAATTCCTCTGTGGTCATGATAAATCTAAATGGTCAGTGGAGCATTCTTTTGTTTGCGAGCACAAACAGTACCAGCAGACATTCCCCATTTCAAGAAGTGCTAAAACAAGATAGTGTTTTTTGCTTTACAGGTTGACGTTTATAATTTTGGGAGTGAAAACAGCTGTTTAGGGTTAGGGTTAAATTAGTGGTTTTTTAATCAGCCAAGATGGTTTTTCATTCATTTTCTTAAAAGAAGTTGTACTTTGCAAAATATGCCTTTTTAAATCGTGCTATAAAGGGTATAAGAATGCTGATGATGGAGAAAGAAACAAAATTAATAAAACCAGTTTTGGTACTAGTTCTTCAACCATTATAGTTGCTTACATAAAAAGACAATAAAATTGGCAATCCTGGTATAATATCTAAGAAATGTCCTTTACTATGTCTATTCCCCTTGCTTTCCCCATTTCCTTACTAGCTCAATCAGCTTGACCTATCCCAAAAAGTGTTTATTTGTATTTACTCTGGTAGTCTTTCAAAGGTAATGTTTCTAAGATGCCAAATAGAGATATTACTTATGATGTGCTATTGAGTGTTCAGATGGGTCCAGGTTTCAGAATAAGTACCATTAAGGTGCATGGTTATAATATGATCTCTCTAGCTGTGTTTGGATTGTCCACCTGCTAACTCACTCATCCATCCAACATGCCCTTATTACATTTCCAGATTTGCTTACAGATTATTCTTCCTCTTGAGTCCTCTTCTTGAGACTTGATCCTTCTCCCTGGAAATGTGAGCAGAGGAGCTGGGGAAGTTGAGGTGACATCTAATTTTTTTTTTTTTAAAGGAGGGTGGCTTTAACCTGACTAAGGTTTATTATAAAACCCAACAAAAAGCTAAACAGAGCCAAACACAGAAAAATCCTAGAAACACAGAAGCAGACCTGAAGGAAGACATTCGTGAGACGGAGAGGGAAGAGAAACAGGCCCTGAGGCGGTGACATGTGGCGAGGTACTGACAAGAAATAAATGAACTGGGAAGTCTATATAGAGGGGAGAGTGATTTCTGAGAAAAATTAGTCAGGTGAGAAGAGTTGATGAAGACAACCTCCTGACAGTGGCAAAGACACATGGGAAACTGCATAGGGCACCACAACAAAACACAGAAGCAAAGTAACAGGTAACACAATATCAATTCAAAACCTAACCTAAAGACACAGCAAATACTGTAAATAAAGTATCTCTTTGCTTTAAATTGGTTCACAATATGGGTTTATCGTGTCATATATCTGTCACTGCCACAGTTTGTAAAAGGCCATACGCTGGCCTAGCCTCGCCAAAAGCTATCGAGGATAACTTCAGTTGGATTAGAGAAAGTGAGATATCCTTCAAAATGATTTCCTGTAAGCAATTTCCAGGTTATGGTGGGGTTTGGACTGAGGAGAGTCAACAAGCAGGCTGAATTAAGTCAAATGTTGCATAAAAAATGTTTGCAGAATGGATACTCGCTAAATATGAGAGGTTTACTGTTTTTGGTGGAAAGGACAATGTAATTAAAATCTTTCTCCACCACACTGATATAAAACTTAATGACACAAATCTGTGCACACCCATATTTTCATTTCTTCTTCTTTTTTTTTCTTATTTTGCACTACACTACAGAGAACTTAAATCAGCCTAAGCGATGTTGTTTGGCTGAAAATGGTCAACTCCTGTAGGAGAGTGTTGAGTAAGGAAAAGGAGAGTGAGGGCGGATCTTTCCAGGAGAAATTAAATTGCCTTGCTGAGTTGGAAATATGCTAATTATATACAGTCATTATTACTGTGACAAAATTTGATTACCCTGCAAAATCCAACCAATTATCTAGGTTGATTAATTATAATCCTTTCAGGTACACCGGTTGGATTACTAATGATATCTATAATGTTTTGTTTCTGTGTGTACATTACTATGTGTACATTACTGATGTTGAGATGACATATATCTGCCTAGTATTGAAATCAGGATTACTGGATATATGGTTTTGAGTGTGACACCATGTACAGCATTTAGTTGGATGTGTTTTGTAATTCTTATTGACAGATTTCTTTATTGAAACAGCCCGCAATTGTTTTAGAGGCATTAAACAGACGGACCATCTGCTTTTCTGCACTGTATTAAAAAGTTGCCTTTCAACAAGGGGTTGCTTTCATTAAAAAAACAAGAGAAACTAACACACACACACACATGAATAAAAGATTCACCAAATTATCCGAAACTTAAGAATTGCGATCTAATAGAATTTACTCATCTCAATCTTGACACAATAAAAGATAAAAGTGGTTGTTACATGTTTCAAGTCAGTAAGAAACATATTTCTAATTAAATCTCATAAGCAGTTCTTTTTCCTAAATTAACTCAAAGTAAGAAACCTTTAAGCCTCCACCATGGGTCGGAGGTCTGCTCCATGTGTGCCACATGGATGAGCATGGCCCGGTGAGCCAGACAGTTACGGATCGCTTGCTTTTAATTAGTGGCTTTGCATGCAGTCCATGTGGAGCTGCAAGCCTACCACAAACGCGTGGAAGATGTGACAGTAGGGAGACATGGCCCAGGGAAAGGCTCCGGCCCCGCTGCAGCGCCTCAACTCAACACAATGCCCAATGTGCACGCCAGACCCACGGCAATTAGCTTCTAAAGTTCCCCCTCGTTCTGGGCCTTCTCTCTTTCTTTTTAATGTCTGAGCTTGGAAAGGCTCAATATAATCAAGTCAAGAAAAGTTTATTCTGTTTAGAATTCCATCTGGTTCCAGGGGGGTTAATTTTAGCGGCGTGCAGGAGTGGTATGCAGTGAGGCTGCATGTACCATCCTACCCAGAGCGGTCGGGGGGGGAGCGCTCGGCGCAGACACCCAGGCTCCTAAGCAATAGACTGGCCGACTGGTGTTTCTAAACACTGCTGTAGCCGCTCTCCCATCACTCAGCACACCCCGTGTTCCAACAAAACGTGTCCCTCTGGCACTCACCACAGGATCCGAGACTTTTTCACCCCCTCCACACCTAATTCCCCCTTGCCCCTCTCCTTTTCCTCATCCCTTCTTCCTCGCCCTGCGTTGGTAACTTTAACTGTTTCGGCGGTTGAGCATCACCTCAGCCGGAGGCCCTGCAGAGAGAGAGGCCCTGCTCCAAGCTGCTGGGCCTTACGGTGATAACACTGATTGGATGTGGCACCTAAAATTGCAGTGGCCTGACTACACAGTCATTATATATGCCTGCATCATTTACAAGCAAGTAGGAAGAGCAAAACTCAATTCGCAGAACAAGTATCATCTTTGTTTTCTCTGTGATGATTACAGGAATGTGACGAAGCATTGCTTTTTTTTCAGTTTTCGGAGTTTAAAAGTGATGCTTCTGAGTCGGAGAATAGAGGTGACTTGTCCTCTCGTCAGGCTTGCACTGGACCAGAAGGGAAACCTTTTCACGCCTAGCTGACGAAACTTGAGAGAGCTTATATATGAGCTCTGTGGGACTTGCAGAGTCCAGTACTGATTCAGAACGGTAAAGAATAACACACCCTCACCGACTAAGTACCGCTTGGCCTAATATTTTTTCTTTGGGAAAAAAAAAAATCTGGTCAGAGCACAGTTTTGTTCATGTCTCTGGACTGCAATTTGTCATTTCACATTGTATGTCAGCATTTCACCCTCTGAGAAAACCATGTGTATCCCCACTGACCATAAGTAGATTGTTTATAGTTCCACTAATTTGATTTTAGGTTGTTTGATGGATCGCGGACAAGGGCAGCAGCCATGTAGTCAGTGAGGCAGTTACACACTTCATAATTAACAGTCTAACAGGGCAAACTTCATGTTTTCTTAACCATGGGATTTTTTTATGTGCAATGTTAATCAGAGCAATGTTTATCACTCTCAAAATATAGCTAGGAGGATATAAATATCAGAAATGTGCTTGTGTCAAGTTTTAATAGTGGAGGGATTTTAGTTTCCTGTAATTAATAAAGTTTAATTTGTGCAAACAGTGCAAATGGCTATTTAAAGACAGTGAATGAGAATCACAGAGAGAGAAAAAATTACTAAATGACACATTGAAATACTGTATATTAATTACAATAATAGCCGGGTAACTTACAAATCTCTAAGTGCGCAAATCAAGCGGTAATTTGTCCTTAATTTCCAGTTGCTCATACCATTTTTTCTGTGATTAACCTGAAGGCTAAATATAGATTGGTCATCAGCAAATGCTGTTATTAATCTCTGTCTGCAGTCCTAACAAATGAAGGCTACAATCATATGGAAACAATCTGGCCCTTGCCCTCGAAGAGACAGAAAACAGAGCCAAATGAAGAACATCCTTTCTCTTAAGACCTGTAATTTGTTTTTATTACCTATTAGGTAAAACACCTCATTTATCACTGTCAAACCCTTCACAAAATGATAGCTGTCCACATGTAAATCAGCTAATGCGATGTATGGTTCAGAATTAAGTGGGCTCTTTCTTATGAAATGCTCCACTCTGTGGGCTCAGTGACCCAGCTAAGCCACCCACAACCAGACGTTTTTCTTTCACGGGGGCTGTACTGGAAAACCAAGAGGAGAACACTTAAAAGCAGAACTGATTAAGCACAGACCAAACTGTGTTTCTGTACCCCACACGGCACAGGGAAGGGACATGAAATGTGTGAGTGCTACAAGTTCAGACGTAACTTTTATTGTAAGTAAGAACAAAAAGGCTAAAGAATAGACACCAACCTCACCTGTTTTTGTATTTTAGTTAAAAAATGCTTGACATTGTTATTCCATCAATGTTGAGCTGGCTGAAAGTTGAATCCTTACCCTTTTTACAGATTATGAAGCTGCACAAACAATCTTCTGTGTTTGTGTATATACATGTATACACATATATATATATGTATTCATTGATATGTGTGTTTACATGTATGTATATGATAGATAAATAGATAGATATATAGATAGATGGATAGATAATAAAATTACAGACTCAAAAACATTCCCTTACAACTTATTTTCTCGGTCAGATGAATCGAAACTTTCATGTTAGATCTACGACTACATTTGCTTGTAAGTGAAACGCTGAAACTCAAGGTGGGGGATCTTGTCAGTTTATATGCGCCTTCTGTGAGTAGAAGGTGTCCGCTGCCATTATCGTTACTTTTTCAGAGTGTTGCACTCTGTGCCATCATAAGCAAGGACTTTCATAGGAGGCAAAAGTACTATGAGTGACAGGCCCCATCTGAGCCGTTCCAAGCAACACAACTCAAAATACATGATTCGGAACCATCCAATACTACTGTAGAGCATATCTGTCAGTCTTAGGAGACCTCTCCAAAACAGGGACCACACACTCTTTATTAGAGCCAGTAAAATGTCCCAAAGATGTGGCTGGTCTGTGCTTTCTGCCTAGCTACCACGAACAATAGCAGGATTGTGCTGCTCCTCTCTTTTTCTTTTGGTAGCCCTATTATTTTTTTCTGAGATTTGTTATTCTCACTTAAACTACAGGCTGGCTCCATGAGTGGGCCACGGCGTCTCCGAACCGGGCCCTTCTCAGGCCAGGAAAAACCCGGTGGAGCCAGACGAATAAAGAGCCAGCGCGCCGACGCCGCGCGGCTCCCAATCTGGTTCCTGTCAGGGGGACATCAAGGGAACACCCGCAACGCAATCTCCAAACGTCTCCCCTTCCTTTTCCCCCCTTCCCCACGTCTCTCCCTCTCCACCCTTCAAGCGATACGTCTTACAGATGACTGAACCATCGCCAAAAGCTCCCAGAATGCTTCTTCTTCTTCTCCTTCTTCTTTTTTTTTTTCCTCCTCCATCTCGTGTCTCTGTGTTTGGAGCCAGCCCACATGGATTGGGATCAATTTAGGGTGAAATGATAATTACCCTGTCAGTTTCAATTCTGACGTGATGAAGTGAGAAACAGGAAATGTAATAAACATAACTGGGATCTCACGCACCTCTGATTGGGAGAGGAATTGAAACAGGCTCCACAAACCTGGCCGAATTGTCAATTTCTGCTCCATCCCTGCTGGGAGACAGTTATGCGTTTATGCCCCGTCTCACACCAAAATGATGGTTAAAGTATATTGCTGCAGATAATTACTGAATTCCACATTCGGCTGAGAGAAATGGGCCTGTTACTGTTTAGTTTGGAGCTTCACACATGAGAAATGATCCGCGTCACGTCCTTCCAGAGGAAAACGCAAAGGCTGCCTCCCGCCTCCCAAACCCTCAGCAGAGGCCGCTCATCCAGCCACGTCTGGTGACCGCAGCGGGTTTTACTTTGGTGGACATTCGGTGCCGGAGGACCGGCTCTAGCGCACAGCTAACGGTAGCCAGCCCCAGCCCTGTCAGGCTGGCTGCTCCACAGCTGATGTATGGAGCCGATTCCAGGCGGGCCGCTCTGCACTGCCTGGATTTGTTTAACCCAGCAGATCAACCTTCAGACAGGAGCATGTGTGCAGGTAATGGCTGCCATATGAGGTGAGGCCTTCTGGATACACACACACACACACACTCACGCTCACACATGCATAAGCAAGAACATCGCCCCTGGAACTGTTATGAGAGACAACAACAAACGTGCAAATAAAGAAAAAAGTCAATATTTAAAAGCATCACAACTCCCTCCCTGTTGGGTCGGTTCATTGAGAGTTTAAGTTTATGAATTTTCAAACTGTGAACACAAACCCCGAGCTAATTCAAGGCTCAGGTTGCCGTTATGATGCCAGTGCGGCTTCGGGCCGGGCCCTGCTGGGCGGGCTCTTGTCGGCGGTGGGAGGTGAACGGGGACAGGTGAGAGGCGAGGTTGCCGGGCGCTGTCTGGACGCTGGTCTGGACGCTGGTCTGGACGCTGGTCTGGAGGAGCCACCGCCTGACCGACCACAGTCTAGCAGGATAAACAGCTCCCTGTGATGAGGACACACACTGGAACTAATAAGTCTTTCCAGTACGCATAATCATTCACAAGGCAAACAAATAAATGTGAAAGATTAAACACGGCACTCGTCACGGCCACCCAGGAGGCCGCAGGGGCTCTCAGTGACCAACGTAACCGCTCAAAGAGAAATAAACAAACACAACACCCTCTTTCTTCTGATGAGAGGGCCATAATTAATTGTGCGTATGTTATTGGGCTAAATCCTCCCCTCTGTGCATCTTCAGAAGAGACAATATAAAAGGAATAACGGGTTTATAACAGGCTGTAGATGTCGGCCATTTTCAAAATTAGTAATTTTAGGATCTGATTTCATCCCTTTCACACTGTTTTACAGTGTGGTTTGTCGGGGCAAGCTCATCGTAATTCTTTCCCCGATACGTCAGTGGGCCCTTAACTGGGCAGCATGACTGTAAATTAATTTGTTCCCTTTGCTGTACAGACAGTGAATTTGAGTAGTAAATTTCCAAGAGTGAGCTGTAAAGGATGAAGGAGCGCTATCTCACAGGCGATCGCTGGTGAGGGAGCCTCATATATCCTGGTAGCTGTTGAGCGGACCATCTTTTCCCTGCAGACGTAAGCGGTGATTAACTGCCCCTTGAGCAGCACGGCTCAGGAAACGCAGCGAACAGCAAGAGAGGTAAAGTGTGGCGTTAAACACAAAGAAAGGGTGGGGGGAGAGCCTCGCCCTGCCTCACGAGGCTTCTGTAACCAGCTGGCTTCTTGTAATTAAAAAAATAGACTGAACGATGTAGCCGATATTGATTTAACCTGCAGTGTGAGCAGTCGTCAGGAGGGGACCGGAGGGCGAGCTCCCCACATCTCCTGATTTATAACGACAACCCAGCAGGCAGCAGCAGCAGGGGAGCAAACTAGACCCAGGGGCTTGATAAAGTGGTCTGGCGGTGAAAAGGCCCGGACTACCAGCAGCACCAGCCAGGGCCCAGCCAAACTCTGCACCTGGCCTCTGCTCAGCCCCGCCGAGTCCCCTTCCTGTTCCTGCTTCCTGTTATGACGTCCATTCTGAATTACTTTTTGCATTCTTTTTCTTTCCTCCCCCCCCTTTTTTTGGACCATGCACTTCAGTGCAGGTAAAAGAGGCATTCAGGCGCAGAAGCCACCTGGGACAACAGGTTGAGCAAAGCACTGGGGAGTTGGGCTCTGGAACATGTCTGTGGACAAATTAGTCTGCCTTTCCTGATTAGTCGGGCCAGTCTCTCGCCTGGCAAACGCAATATCAGCATGTGACAGCGTAACACAAATACCACTGCCAGCTGAAATATGTTTGACATATTGCTTCCATTGCTTTGTTGTGATCAATTTGTGGTACTCGTACTGCACGGAAATATGAATCAGGCTCAGATTTACAGAAACCAAAGCCCTAACGTTTATGTTCTGAACAAAAGTAGCCACAAGTAATAATTAAAAAGCTTAAATAAAACCTTATATGTGTTTCTCATCATATCATGTTTAAACAGACAAGCATGGTTTGTAATGAGTGTTAAAAAGTTGCTTTTATTTAATTTTTGTTTTGATGCAGGCAAAGCTGTTAAATGTGATTCCCACTTTTTACCTTTGTGTAGGAATAGTATAGTATTTTACTGGTTTAAATGCCACAGTATAAAAAAGAAGCATCCATATACACTTTACAGTATCTGTTCAAATTAATTTGATTTTTCATGCCTGTTCTCCAGGAAGGAAAAGGCCTGCCTCCTCAGCTTCACAAAATCTTTACAAAAAATCTAATTCTGGCTAAAAACTTGATCCTAAACTGTTGGATAGTTTTTCCAGATAGAGGCAGACGTCTCAGGAACTTGATTGGTCAATCAAAAATTTGCTGGTTCCATCTCAGACATTCCAGGCCAGACAGGATGAGACACCAAAACCAACGTGTCCTCTGGTCTGATCATCAGATGAAGAATATCTACTGAGCAGCTGTGAATAAGTTTGAACGGGTGGTTAACTAGACGGTTAAAAAGGCAAAATTACTAAATAAATCATGTCATAAGTTGATTAATTACATTATTGAATAATTATATCAATACAAATCCATATAGTTGTTTTGTTCGCTATACAACAGTAGCATTCAAATTGAATAAAAAATGGATTCAACACTTTGACATCTGGCTTTAATTTTCTCACCCTGTGAAGTCCTCTGAGAAGACTTTTCTCACAACTAGATACTACTATAACCAAAGCTCCATTGTAAACATTTATCATACATTCAAATTTAGAGGAAGACTTTTTTTTAAGTATTTAATTGTGGGCATAAATTAAAAATTCAAAAAGACAGTGTTTGACTTGTAAATAAGTCTCTCCGTAATGCGCCCTGCCTTCATTAATGTTGATTATCAGTGCGTCTGCTCCACTACTTGTTGCCTCTCAGCAGCCGCCTGTTGCTGCGAGTGCCGTGTGTGGCTGAACACTGGGTGGCACTGTGCAGGCTGGTGCTGAGGCGGGGGCCCACACCAGCGGAGAGGCAGAGAAAGTGCAGCTGCCAATCCAGCTGGTGGTCCTCTCTCTCAACATCCTCCTGCATCAGCACAACGCCGGCCCAGAGCTGGGCAATATTTAGCCGTAAGAAAATACGAAACCCTGTTTCTATGACGGTAGGCTGAGGTACACAAAAAAATCTGGAATGACAAACCCCCCCACACACACACACACACTTGAGAAAACTGACTCCTATTTCAGCAGAAGCGTACATAATAATTAGTCTGACCACTCTTTTCCTTCTCTCTTCGTCTTCTTATCCTTATCCTCCTTATTTCCTGCCTCTCTGCGAAACAGAAATAGACGGGAAGATTCCCATGCAGGGTGGCTGTTTGTCAGAATTCAGTTTACTTCTTCACACGCCAGATGTTTTTCCTCACAAGTGGCGCGTTTCATTTCGGATTTAGACAACTAAAAACTGCACGTTTTTTGAGCGAGTGCAGAGAAGCTGCGTCCAACCTGTGTATACATGTCCAGCAGGATCGGGTGCTTATTTTTTGAATGGGCTCTCTGTGAAGTTTCCGAGGCAGGAGGACATCTATTAGGAGGTTAGCAAAACACTATCAGCTAATACGACCTGTAATTACGCCAGCCGTGAGGAAACGCGGCGAGCTAACACCAGCATGGAAACAATCCCACAATACAAACACTGCAACTAAGCCACTGCGGGTCTCCGTGTACACTGGGAGGTGCGTGTGTGTGCGTGTGTGTGCGGGGGTGAGCGCGTGCACGAGTGCGGGGACGGAGGCCTCCTCGCACAGATTGTGGGTGTGCGAACTGTCAAATTGGAGTGGATGGGTGGGTGTGAAGGGAGCACATCTGGAGGGAATTTATTGTATAATTCAGTCTATTATTGCTGCGGTCGGTGCTTAAGGAGCACGCACACAATTACCGTCCACTCTGCAAGGCTACAAGTGGCCTCTGGCCTAAACTAATAAACTGTGGATGAGGGTGGAGAGAGGAGAATTCATTTGAGGTTATCATCATCACACTCCTCTCTGCTACCTCTCACACTGATCCTTAGCAGAGTTTATTATAAATCAGCGTGGAGAGCCTTCTGTTAGGGCCTGGATTGTGGTCAAATTAGATGCGACTCTGGTCCCAGCGTTCGAAATTAGATTCAGACTGGAACACAACATGCATCGCAAAGTGTTTGGAAATGCAAAAGAGAAACATGAACAAAATTCTAAAAATTTCAAACCAACCTTCTCTTTTTTTTTTCATGTCATTCTCCAATTTTATCTGATGTTCATCAGGGGAAAAAATGTAACTTGTGCCTTCAGTTTGGATTTTTGTTTCCAAAATAAAATACGAAGAAGATGTAAATCCAAATGTAAAAAACAAACTAAATCAAGCAACGGATAGTTGTCAAGACATTAATTAGATAAAGTAGAACATAAAAATTCCTTCTGTTTCCTGTCAATTCTAATTCCTGCCTATGTCTATCACCAGCTATCATCAAAGCCTCTCATCATCAAAGCCTGTCATTTGAGAAGCCGAAAATAATATTTCATGTCTATCTTCTTGCTTTGAAAATTGATTAAAATTACAACCGAAATCCAAAACATGCTCTTGATGATGATTAGTTATGAGACTGGTACGACTCCAGAAATATGCAAACAAACAAGTCTTCCAAATTCACAGGTCTTTGTCACTGACTGGATGGATTTTGCAGGTCTCATGTTACATGCAAAGATAAATAAAAACCTTTGTGTGGTGCACAGAGTAGGTGTACGAGCAGAGGAGCGGCACTCCTTTATGAGGTGACGGCTTTTCACATACATTAGTTTGTACCATTTAGTAGTCCAAAATAAAACCCGCCTCGTCTTTTCCATTTCAGCAGCATCTAGGAATAGACTGGCGAGGCGTCTAGGATAAAGACTTTACCAGGGGAAAAAATCTGCCCAGGCCAGCCAGTATCTGGCTCAGGCAGCCCTGAATGACCTACAAGGTTTGTGTGTGTTTGTGTGTGTGTGTGTGTGTGGTGTGATTTAGGAGTTTCTAACAGCGCTGGAAAGGAGCTCGTAACCCAGAACAATAAGGTATTTCTCTTCCAGGCCTCCCAGCGCTGACCTCTTCTAGAAGTGAAAGGTTCAACTTGCTACACGTGTCAGAGCTGTGACCTTTCACCCCTCGGAGTGTGTCTGTGTCAGCTTTTTTTTCTCTCCCTTTTCTCTCCTGTCTTTTCTCTCCCTGAGTATTTGTTCTCCTGCCCTCTCTACTCTGTTATTAAAATCCCTGCTAGTAAAAAAAAAAAGAAAAACATGTACTTTTTCTACCCCGTGCTGCAAAACAGTGTTTTGTTTTAGAGTCTGTAAAATTCAGGGTCAATTTCATAATTGATTCGTTGGCTTTTCACATCAGAAGCCTCTCATTGTTTTCTTCTAATCAAAATGTTTTGAGCTTCTGGTTTGGCACGTTAGTGCTCTCGGTCCCGCCTCCAGCAGCCTGACAAAAGAGCAGTTTGCACTGCGTCAGAACAATTATGAAAGCGGGAAAGAGAACAAAATGAAAGGAGAAACAGAGGAGAAAAAAAACAACATGCTACATCAAACTCATTCGTTATGGCTTTCTCTGCAAACAGATAGATTTTTTTTCGAATGTTTTGTATGATCCAGAGCTGCATAACTCATAGAGTCTGGGTGTTGAACATATACTGTAAATGAAACTCTAGATTTGGCAGCTAATGCGGTGGGGGGGAGTGAGAGTGAGGTCGGTGGGCTCACAATAATATGCAAACAAAGGAGTTTTTCTGGAGACCTCCGAAAAAGATCTGCTCGTGCCCATCAGGTTGGCAGAGGCAACAAAAATATCACTGAAGAATTTGGACTCCACTAATCCACACAGTTGGATCGACTGCACGGTGGGAGGTAATTCCAGTTCACTGTTATCCTCACCCCTGTGGTCCACCAACACACTCTATTCCAAGGCCTGCAGCAGTAGGTCTGGCTTCACAGAGGAGGCCTGGACGGCTCCTGAGCTGTCTTATTATAGCCGATGTTAATGTTCAAGAGTCTTTATTAAGGACTACTGAACAGCATCCCCTAAAAATGTCAGCTTTATGCCAAAGAATAAATGGACAAAAAAGTAAAACTTTGGAAACAAAAAAAAAGTCAAATTAACAAATTTGATGTGGAGACAAGATTGATCATAATCAAATTTGGGCATAAGCAAAATCTAATAATGAATGAGTTGGTTCTAATCAAAACAGGGGGAGCGGGGATAGATAGATAGATAGATAGATAGATAGATAGATAGATAGATAGATAG
>JABUIW010000152.1:1955429-1982450 GCA_013363375.1 Menidia beryllina | reverse complement strand
GATAGATAGATAGATAGATAGATAGATAGATAGATAGATAGATAGATGTGGCCTGTGGATGTGCTCCACTATTTACCAATATTGAAATAGCTTGGGATGAAGTGAGTATTAAATCAGGAATGTGCTTGTGGCAGATCTCCACCCCTGATAATATAGGGTGTTTTTTTCCCCAAGTGGTTTTGCCCACTTGTTTTTCTCCCTTCGCAATGCTCTTTCACTCTTCCAGTAAAAGCGTGTGTGCGTGTGTGTGTGTGTGTATGTGTGTGTGTGGGACTTGTTTTTATTCCGGTTGCTGTCTGTGTTTGTCGTTATACTATCTTTACAACCCTGGGGTTGTGAGTTGGAATGTAAAGTCACACATGTCCAAAGAACACAATAAAGTCTGCTGGTTAGACTTCCTATGTGCAGCCTCTTGGCTATGCAGTATCCATTTATCTTGCTTATACGCATAGTTTCTATAAAAATGACTAACCTCCGTGGCCCCTGTTGTGGTAAGGAGAGACGTTTTGCAATTCTGATTCTGCCGATCGGTGTTTTTCTGTCTGACTAAAAATGGAATTTAATTAGGTAATATCTGCAATGCTAATTGGATAAATAAGTGTCAGAAATCAGATCTTTATAATGATAAAGCTATGACAATTAACGTTCAAATAAATCAGTCCATTTACTCTGGTGTAACAGATGCCACTAATCAAATTTTAAAACTGAAATGAAACTGTTAATTTTTCTGAGATGCCCTCAAAGAATTTTTGTAGTATGAGAGTTCCACATGCGTCAGAGAGAAATCAAACATTTGAACTGAACAGTCGCCGCCTCTGTTCCGCTTATTATTGTTACGATGCTCCATTCAGTCGAGGAACTTCATTCATTTAATACTTTGCCACAGCATTCAGTAGTCAAAATGATACCCTTCTCTTTTGTCTGCCTCAATGTGCAATTTACACAGCTTGGTGATTTGGTCAGGACGAGACCACACGATGAAGGGCGATATACCACAGAGCAAGTGGCAAAAGGACAGGAAATATGCTATGAAATGTGCAGTGAAGTGTATGAGGTCACCCACACTAAGTAACCAGAAATCAAGAGACTCACAGCCGTAGAATTAAAGATAATAATTTCTCTGACCTACAGCATTTATGCGGCCACCGCTTTTTTTTTTTGTTTTTTTTGCTTTCCCTTCTCTGAGCAAGCCTGTGCATACATTCATTTAGGCTGAGTGTAGAGAGACCACATGAGAGAAAAACACAAACAGAAGCCAATTAGAGAACGATGAGGGGAAGAAAAAGAAATGACAAGAAAATAAATGTCATGAAACAGCTGCGGTCAGTCGTTGTGTGACACTTAACAGGCTTTCATAAAAGAGGGAAGAGAACAAACTCTTTACATATCATGACAAGAACAAGAGGATGTGGACATTCTTTCTTTTGTTGGCTCTTTTTTTCTTTTCTTTCTGACACTTAAAAGGATCAGCATGTCTTTGTTCTCAGGGTAGCGTGGTAAGCTATAGCAGGAGGAGGGGTGGGAGTGGGGGGGGGGGGGGGTGATTTTCAGAGCTGATACAGAGGATCAGAGAGCACCTACGCACTCATTCAACTTCACTGTATAGGATTTTGTGCAACACTTGGCTTGAGCAGTGCCACTGAACATACAAATGCTTCTTTGTGCAGTTCCCCCCCCCCCTTTTTTTTTGTCATGTGACTGTTTGGATATACGTTTTTCTGTTGGTCCAACAATTTAGTCCGCACAAAGACATTTCAATAACTTTTCAATGGATTGTTCGGAAATTTGGATGAAACATTTATACAGCCATCGTTCTCAGAATAGGAATCAATCTGTCTGTTTTGCTGCCAAAACATTATTATTATGTTGTTAAGTGATAAAATATTGGGTCAGTAAATTGATCCAGATGAGCTTGGACCCAAATAAACATCCCGTGTTTGCCAACAATGTTTGACTAGTCCTAAGTTCTTTTATTGGTGGCAGCAATGAATAGCATGGAGACAGGCAAATTATGAGACTGCACAACTCACCAGAACCCAACTCCTTACCGGGCAAAAACTGAGATGACTTTGGTATTTCCCTCCATTTATCTTCCGTGCCCCGGCTGTCAGTGGGCAAAAGCACCCTGGGCAGGTCGGCAGCCAAGAGTCCAGTCACAGGGCCACGCAAAGACAAACAACCATGCACGCTCCCCCTGAAAAAATATAGAATCATCTCTTGTCTTGGACAATTTTGGAGAGTTGAGGGAAGACCCAGAGGGAACCCGAGCACACATGGAGGACTCAGGATCTGAACATTTAAGCCCCAACTGCAGACAAAGGGCTAGTTAACAGGTCAGATATTAAAAACATACTACAATTCAAAACTATCACTTATAACCTGGAAATCTGAAAGTTAACAGTACAATAAGCATGATAAGGCAGTTGAACGGACTTTGGCAGACTTTTACTTTCAATAGCCACCCTAGACCCTTCCCACATGCCAACTTTTTGCACTTTATTAAATCCTTTTCTATTCCATGTCAGTACCAGATATATGGCACTGGCGTTGTGTTGTACCATTTAATGGAAAAGAAATGGGTGTTAGATTGGTCAGTGGCTTAAGAAATGGCATTCTAGTTTCACAAGAAAAGATTGCAATTCTCATCAATCCACTTAAAATGAGGTAGTGGAAGGGTACTGATGGAAAGGTTTCAGTGCTATTCTTAATCATGTTTTCTGTGTATAGTTCAGTGTGTTCCATATCCCTGTCAAATCATGTGTGACTTATACCTAACACTGAAGTATATGCATGTTTTAGCCTCGCCCACATGGAGCAAATGGTCAGCAGAAAGATGGTTAGAGTGTGTAAACCCCAGCTGATGTCAGGTTTCAAAGGCTAAGTACACTCCAAGTTCAATCATTCAGACTTTTACTCTGTCGGAACCTATAAACAGTGGCTCCACAATTACCAACAATTACTGAGTAAACTTCCATCTACTGTTACCAAATGATTTCTTGTGTGTTTTAAAGGGCCTTATAAATGATACTGAGTAAAGAGCTGTTTGTTTTTCATTGGGTCCACAATCTTCTAATCCTAGATCACTTCAAAGTATTTACAGGAACAAGCCATAGCAGGATCAGCCTCTGAACAAGGCAGCAGATCAAAGGGAGGGGCTGCCGCCGACATAAATATGGAAATAATATGACTCAGTGGGAACATGGGGTGTAACAGAGACTAGCATGGCATACAAAAGAGACTGACTTAGAGACACACAACAAAAACAGATGGAATCCATGTTGTCCATTTGTTTGTAAAGCAACAGCCTGAGTTTAGGAGTTTTTATTTTATTCCTGAGGAACAATTTGTCTCACGGTTTGTGGATTTTTCCTTCTTCCAAACATGGCATTGTGGGGGATTCAGCTCAGCAGGCTTTCTCTATGGAGTGACTTATTGCACTTCATATAAAAAAGCTAAATATAACAAATAACAAAGGCATGTGGGTGGAGGCAGGCTGATGAACTGGTATGGATGTAACCAGGCTGCATTGGCAAACAGCACTCCGCTTTTCATAACAAGGTACACAGTAGTACGCCACCTGTGGCATTCCAATGGCAATATGTGGCATACGACCAGGGCTAATTTGTAAAACCAATGAAAACTGCACAAGGAACGACTCGCTTAAATACCGCTGCTTTTTTTTTTTTTAGAAAACAATTAAAAAATCACAGCGCAAACAGAGTACATCTGAGTGTTTTTTCTCAATCAGTGGAAACCTAAACAGAGTACCAACGAGGTTTTGACGAATATTTGTAACACAAACACAACGACGTGCCGTGAAGCGTTTGAATCCGGAGATTTATAATGCATGTAAACTGTTGCCTGGATGTGGGATGATTTATGCAAAATTTTGTCAACAGTATTTTCTGACTGCGTGCACAGAGTCGCAACCTTCCCGATGTGTTGTTTACAAATCAGCTAAATTATCTATAACCTGAGCCGCTCAAACTTCAGCGTTGTCATGGTGGTTGGGTTTGTGGCCAACTCTTGAGCGCCCAAAATAAAACTTTCACCAAATTTACCATTGTGGTCTAAGCAGGCCTGCAGTCACACGAATAACCAAATGAGGAGATTTTTTCCCACTTCCCTGCTCTTAATTAAAAGCCCGTTTCATTAGACTCCTTTTTTAAATATTGTCCGTTTTTAGCCTGAGGATGAAATGTGCAGAACTCGTTCAGTGTTGTCCGTTTCCACTTGTTGTGGTTGGGATGTTGGGACGCGGACAGCCTTTTTACATAATTTTTCTTTGTGGGCTGCATACATGAGAAGCAGTCAAATTTCTCAGCAAAACAATTGGACGACAAACATTGGAGGGTATTCAAATGCAAAAAAGGAATCAATACTCACAGTTTTCCACACTAATTTTCATGTTATCTAATTGAGCTGCCCACTGTGGCTCCTGTTTCACAGCTGCACGTGGAGTCCAGGCTCTCATGCCTTGTGTTCTCTATCAGCTACAGGAGATGAGTGTGTCTTCCAAGTTTTAAAAGACGTAATATGCTGAAGGTAATAATTATCTACTGGATAGCTGACTCCGTTGCAAGGTAAGGATTCGACAGAAACATAAGTCAGCACTGAGGGCGAAAACTACACTGGAAAGTTGGAAAATGAAGCTGGTGTGAAGCCATGAAACTAATGTTTTCCTCCTTTTTTGGGAATACTAATGTAAGCTTGATTTCTTCAAAGGTGAATATTATCAGGTTTCCTTTTCATCGCATGTCAAGACCATGCCAGAATATTGTTTAAAAACACAAAATTAGAAGAAGTTTCAGTGGCGTGCGGTCTGTGAAAAGGTAAACAGGTTTGATAAGTGTGCCTAGATGACTTT
The DNA here is from genome assembly GCA_013363375.1 of Menidia beryllina. Classification (NCBI taxonomy): domain Eukaryota; kingdom Metazoa; phylum Chordata; class Actinopteri; order Atheriniformes; family Atherinopsidae; genus Menidia; species Menidia beryllina. Next base: position 1,977,583 of record JABUIW010000152.1, on the reverse strand, counting down.
AAAAACTGAATTTGATTCAAATGTGGATCAAAGCCAGGTTGTTGGGCACCCAAAGATTCGTTGACTGAAACTAATGGCCCACGGGATCAAAACTTAAACCAGAGCCGATGATATTTTGTTATTGTTATGTCATCAGTGCCACATGTGAGGAAAGGAAACATAACTTTACTAGATAAACAACCACAAAGTTGGTTTTGATTCATTTATCAGGCATTTATATAGTATACAGTGTTGAGTAACATCAGTTAGAATAGTTACCCAGTCTTTCTTCTGATTCTTACCAGGTTCTGAAACACAGATCAATCCAGTCCAACAAAAATAACAAAACATGATGGATTCCACTAATGTTAAAATTAATGTGAAAAAAGGCAAAAATGCAGATGCAACATGAGAAAAACTACTGCTTCCATAGAAATGTAAAGGCTAAGTAGCAGCCAGCTGTTGCTAGTAAAATGCACTTGATTAACTTGACCATCAGAAAGTCTGTGCAAGGTTTTTGGCAGTTAACCGACAAAAAGAGGGCCAGGAGTGCTGTAGGTATTGACCCGGCTTTCACAGAGATGCTGAGTGTTACGGTTTGACGATAAGATGACAGTCCCCGAATGTGGCATCAAGTGGCTCTGAATTGTGCTTATTACTCCATGGATGTAACTTGTAACTCCCCGTAAAAAGCATCTCCAAATTCTGTAAAAACACAATGTTTACTAGCACAGATTGGTAGCTGGATTTATTTTTTTTTCACATTGTGGGTTGTGTGGTTTTGAGCACTTTGGCAGTTGTTTCTGTGTTTATGCTCCCTTTTGTGTGTCTGTGTACAGATTTTGTCAAAATGATGCAATGTGAAGGCTGTGTCGTTTTTTTTTGTGTTTTAAAAAAAAAGTTATCGTCTGAGAATATCCTGATTTTAACTGCGTTGTTATTATAAGACTATAATTTGATGGCTGGTGGTATAATTTCAGGTAGATGGTTAAATATATGGGTGTTACCCCATTAGGTTAAACTGCAGACCGGCCGAGTAACAGCTCTGGGTGTTAGAAATATTCACACCTTTAAAAAAAAGCGCTCCTGTTAAAGTGAAGATGACTCTTTATCCTTTTCAAAACACACATATGATTTTACTATGCACCGGGTGCTCTCCACCATGTGTTCAGAGCTGTGAATAATTTGAAAAAAGGTGTGTGTGTGCTGTTTCTGTGTGTGTTTGCGAGTGTGTGTCATGTGTGGGCGAAAGGGCAAGGATTTAAAGAGTCCCTTGGATGAATATGTAGAGCAGATGTAACGGCTGAGCTCAAAGGATTAAGCCTGGAGTCCATTTGATACTGGAGGAAATGTCCTTTCTGACAGAGAGAAAGAGCCTCTGTGGGGTCACCAGGTTGCTACAATAGCCAGGGTCTTCAAAACGATATAAACATATACAGAAAATTGCTTGACCCCCTCCAAAAGGGGTGTTTCTGTTTAACAGCATAATAGATCATCTTGCCCTTAGTCTGGAAACACACTTTTACGACTTCCCAATTTAATTTCTGCTTCTAACATAAAGGCATTTGTAATATAATAAATGCCAGCAGCTTCTAGGGGGGAAAATCTATAACTCACTCCAGTTGGGTAATTTATTCCACTTGTTTAGTCACAAAGGGCTTTGGTCCGGATCAGAGACAACAAAGTTTCGAAAGCAAGCAGACTGGCCGGTGATCAGTCAGTTCCTCCAGAGCAGAAAGAGGGACGTCTCTCTGTAGTCTCAACAACGCCTCCGAACTCACGGGCAATTTCTGCATCTTAAGGAAACTCCGTGTCAGCGTTTCATCTCAGGACTCACAGGCTCTCACACAGATTGCTCCCATTCCCCAGGATTTTTCACTCTCAAAGGACAAAAATACACAAACATGCCCATAAACAGGCAAGAAAAAAAACAACAAAAAAAAACATTTAACTACATGTCTGCGAAACGAGACACAACATAATACAAAGCAGTTACAAATGAGTGTTTGGTTCAGCCGCTGCCCTGTGTTCAGACACCGTAACAGGAAACTGGCTGTTTGAAGTGTTGCCTTATCCTGAAGGTCCGACAGAAGCTGATTTGTGACCTGAAAGTTGGTGACAGGCTGGAATAGCTGTCAAACTGCCTTGTACCTTGTATTTAACCCTGGAAGACAAGAGCAACTTTGTGGCCGGTTCTTGATTACTTTGGATATTTTTGCAGCTACCAGGTGTGAATGTGTGTAACTGTTAAAATGAGGGTGTTGGTGCCTCTGAAAAGTGTCGAGTTGACTTTTGTTTGAAAATGAATTTCAGAATTGGTGATATTTCAATTAGAATAATGGTGGGAAAAGAGGTAACATGCAATTTTTATTAACTTTGTAGTGTATTTTCATCAGGTGTTGTTGGTCCTTTAGCTTTAATTAGCCTTACTTTTATTTTTTACATTAGCTTGTTTGGAACAAGTAGGTATATGTCATATTGTTTGGCAGCTTGATAGAAGGAGTTTTTTGTATGTACATGTTGAGTTCATGTTGTGGTTTTGTGCAGACGAACTTGAATTTATCACAAAACACTTCTGATATAATCCCAATATCATCAGATAATTGGAAACAAATGCATTTTTGAATAGCAGCCTTAATGGGAGGACACACATTTTAAAACTTAACTCAACTGTTTTTATACTTGTGACATACACAGTGGTATCACACCTCAGCAAAAGCCAATTTCAGCTTTATACATATGTGACGCTTCACACACTTACTCAAAATTGAATAAAGTAAGAATGTTCTCCATTCTTTGGAGTTGGACTCTTTCTAAGTGTAATTCCAAATGGTTTGTCTTGTAGGGTCGTTGTTGTGTTATTGCATTGCTACAGAAATGTATTTCTTCTACTCAGCGACTTTTCCTTTGCTACTATGAGCGCAGAACCAAAACAAGCTAAGACAGCAAAAAATAGAGTTTGCATTGGGATTGACATGTTTGATCATCTTTTCAAGCCCTAAAGAGCATTGTGGTATGCACTGCTTTGACTGTATCTGTCTGAGTCAATAACCAGAGAAGCTGTACGTTTTCTTATAACACAGAAATAACTTTTGGTCAGAATTTCACTTAAGATTTATGCGCTCTAAAAATGTCTGACTTATTTTAAATCTCCCTCAGACCTATCCATTAAATTACTGAAATGAAAGTGAACGGTTTGTTTGAAAATGGACTCATATGGCCTCACTGCGTGTCTGTCTTATATCATGTACTTATCACTGACCAATTCCTGTGCAGGCATCTGACATCTTTGTGCAATTCATAGCATAGAACCTCAGCTATCTATTGAAACCATGTGTCTCATATTAAACACTTCCCCTCCACTTCAAATAAATCAGCCATACTTGATGTTCTAACTTTATTGCAGCTGTATTAGACTGCGTCATTCCTGCTCAAACTGCAGATATATTCAACTATTTCTCCACCACTGCTACTGTTTGACTGTTTCAGATGTGCTAAAGGTAAAGGGTTAAGCTTTTTTAGTGCAATCAGCTAAATTTAATCCCGCTGTACATGTAAGTTTTGTGTTCCTTTGGTTGATTTGAAAAGAAAACTCATTCATGCTTTCATGGTTGAAGCCTCACATGGTGGCAGGGGTCTATTTTGAGGAGGGCTGTTTAGAAAGGGCCCGCCAACAGCCCACATCACCCCACCCTGCCAGCATCGCATCTCACCCACGGATCGACCTTCCCAGTCGTGTCTCCTCTCCCGCTCTCTGGAGGCTGTGCTGCTACTTCTCTGTGATAAAACGATCCCAGGGGTGAGGGTCAGGCTGCAGGAGAGGATGACAAGCATCTGACTCTCCTCATTCATCCAGGCCTTTCATTACTAATCCCCATGAAGCTCCATCTTGCGTGAAACCCCAGCCTCGTAGCCTCTGCCTCGGTCCCAACCTCAGCCCAGGGCCCTGAGACAGCCAGGCAGCCAGACCCCTCAGAGAGGCACGCTGCCTTTGTGTGGCTGCACTCCCCAGCTTGTCTGCCTCCCATTATTCCCCCATTCAAGCGCCAAATCAAAGCCAGCTCCCATATGAAAGGCTTTTTGAGGTTTAAAGCTTAACTATACCACTGGTATAACTACTGCAGCTACTATTACCGACTCTGCATGATGGATCAATATCCATGTTTCCACTGTCCAGAGGAGCAGGGGGAGCCATCCAAAGAAACTAATAGCCCCGATATTAAAAGTATGTACGCATATCCAAACTAATTAGGTTCCAGTGATCTAGGATCAAATATGAGCTCATATATTTTATTTTAATTAATAACTGCTCAGTCTTGTGGCAAGTCATGATTATAGTGTACCTTTTTTCGTTCTCAGTTTGACAAGTGGTCAGTCAAATGGAGTGCCAAGGGGCCAGAGATGGAGAAGTTGAGAGTACAGAGGTTTTTTTTTTTTTCTTTTTGCAGAGCACTCTTTATTTAATCTAGCTTGAGCAGAAATGAAACGACAGCTGTACCACTCTTGCACACTCCCCTCCAACAGCGATGATGGATGCTTTTTGATTCCCCTTTTTCTGATGTTCATTTTTGCTACGGTGCCCTTTCAATAAATATTTTCAAGCCTGTCAGTTAATTCTGAAATTCCATCGATGAACTCTGTCCAGAAAAATAAACAGGGCAGCCACAGCAGTTGGCCTGGATGGGGAGTTGTTATTTTGTTCGGGCTATTGGCAGGGTACTCTCCACAGAAATATTGCTTATTTTGCTTCGTTTCAGATTCAAGCTCCTGACAGTTTATGTGAAAAACTGCAAACTGGATTGCAATTTAAACACAAAAGCACTGCTCTATAATCATGAGCCTCATTCACACAAATGACTGGCACAGACAGCCACAGAATGAGGATTGTTCTTCAGACATACACGTTTAGACGATCTGTAACAAACTGTGGTCAAATTGCAATCAGAGGGGGGAAAAAAGATAATTTCTCCGTTCATACAAGTCATCATATTTGCATCCATCTCTGCCTCCTTTTTAAGGATTGAACTTCAAACCTTGGAAAGCCCGGCAGAGCAATTTGTTGGATAGAATTTGGGAAAACACTGTGGTGAAATTTAACATCCGCTATGTCAGTTATATTTCTTTATGTTGTCACAGGAGTTGTTGACACAATCGCCTCAAAAATGCCCTGCATCAAGTTTTTTCGGACTTTCATCGGTCGGTTTAGACCCAGTCAGAGGGCTTTGTTGTAAAAGTCACGAGTGGGCCACTGGCTGCAGTGGCCCACAACCCACCGAGTGGTCTCGCTCCAAAATAGAATGGTACATTCCAAACCAATATAACAGCGGCAGTGCACCATCACAAGACCGCAGTAAATGGCAAAATTATTGTGCATACTTTCTGAGGCACGCCTAAAAAAAAAACCCAGTGTGTCCACATGCACTCCCGCTAACATCAGGTAGCACTTAAGTGTCCTTTGCACTAATGTATGACTAAACATGCTGCCCCCTTCACTGAGCTGCCCCGATATGCAGAGAGGGACACTGCCATGTGCTTCCTCTGCCCCACCAGGCTGTAAAGACACCCGCGCCTTCAATAACAGGATATGGTCTGCATTTCTCATTTTGAAAATGTGCACAAACAGCTCTTTAAAAATAAAACTTCTGTTTGATTGAAAAAAAAAAAGAAAGAAGAAAGACAAAAGAGTTACACGACAGCAGCCACCCATTCCCTGGGAAAAACTGTCTGTGTCGCCAGAGCTTTCCCAAATGTGTTCCCCTTGTGTCTTAATGCACAGATCCCTGCTTTCCCAGCTCTTGGGTTGTAAAAAAAAAAAAAAAAAATCAGGAATGTCCCAGCTGTAACGAAGGAGCTCTCTGAAACCAAGGCACGGGAGAAAATTGAATTAATGTTAATATGGCCATTAGGTTACCACCCAGCAAGAGAAAAATGGCAAACCTCAGCCATTCATGCAACACTGCTGTTAATCACTTTGTTACACTCCAAACTTTCATCTGCATAGTTTTTCGCCCAGAGCAGAGGTGGGTGGGGTGAGCGGGCGGAGGGGTGGGGGGGGGGGGGGTTAGAAGGCAAACGCAGAGCTAAAGCAGAGATCTGTCTGCAGCGTAGTCAGTCTTCCAACCGCGCACTGAAAGCTCCTGGTGGACACACAAACGCTGCTGTGGGTTATCCACGTAGAAAATGTCCATTTGTGCCTGAAAACGAGCTCAAATAGAAGAGATGGCACACGCTGTCGGTCCGGCCGTGTCAAACGGCCCTCTTGTGATTGTTGTCCTCTGTGGAGGCCACTGGTGACTCAGACCAAAGCTGTCCGGAGTTTTAATTCAATCTTGACGGACAAGTTCCCCTCACATAATTAATAGAGGCCTTGCTTTATGTCCATAGGGCTTTTCGTTGTTTGAAAAATGCGTTGTCTAAACATTGACTTAAAGCTGCCTCTTTTGATGGGACACGGCAATTTGAAACACTCTGTAACAGAAGCAGTGAAATCAAGCCTTCAGAGGCCATTCCCGAGTGGACCAGATGCAATCTCACGCTCACTGTCATCTCACAGATCCGCGTCTCCCCGCAGCCGGCCGGAATATCTGTATATATTCAACTATCCCATGCACATCAAATTGCATTCACCAGTTTTGTTTGCGTCTGAGAAGGGGAGTCGCGTTAACGTGAATGCGTTCCAGATCTGGGAACCCGATAGTGCGCTTTTCCCTCTCCCTGTAAACAGATCATCCATTCAAAGCTTCTACTTCTTACTTAAGACCTGCCCGGGCTCAGTGTCCGCTGACTGGTTCCACGTGTGCGCAGGCGACACTGACTCCTGCGTGCGGGCGTGTGTGTGTCTGTGTGTGTGTGTGTGTGTGTGTGTGTGTGTGTGTGTGTGTGTGTGTGTGTGTGTGTGTGTGTGTGTGTGTGTGTGTGTGTGTGTGTGTGTGTGTGTGTGTGTGTGTGTGTGTGTGTGTGTGTGTGTGTGTGTGTGTGCCACGCCGCTGGGGGTCATGAGTCACTGGAACCTGGACGTGACAGATGCCCTCTGCAGGTCTTACTCTAATTACTGCTGAGGTGTTGTTGATTGTCGTGGTGACAATCCAGAGCTGGGCCGGTGTGATGTTACAGCCTCGCCAAGATGACACTGTCACAAAACCCAGCTCCTGAGCTGTAATTGTGTATTTTCAAAAGGCCTGCGCTACTCAATCACTACACACCTTGACGCTTGGATGTGCGTAGATTGCGGCGAATAGCGACCCTGTCAAATGGCGTGGTAATTGCTGCTGAGTAATGCTTTTGCTTTGGCTCAGAACGTCGAAAAAGCTCCCCAATAAATCTGGAGGCCATTTTAGGACGTTGCCCAACAGGCTGCGAGTTCACATGGGGAAAAAAAAAACAAAAAAAAAACGTAGGCCAAAGAAATAGAGAAAGCCGAAGTCGTGCAACCTTAACAGCACCAAATTAAAGCTCTCATCAATAGTTGGCTGCCGTGGAAAGAGGGCGAGAAGGCACAGAGTTGGCCAACAAAGCGGCGCAGTTAGAGGAAATACCCACACCGCCGACTGCACAGAAGCACAGCCTCCAGTCATTTCCAATGCTTACAAAGACAATAGGGATACGCCGGGGCTTAAGTAATAAGCCGAAAATGACTTCCAGAGCAGCGAGGCCTCCTCATTTCATTGTGGCAGCGATGCGGGGAAATCAGAGCCACGCGAGCTGAGGGTTTCGTGGAGGATCAAAGATCGTGATTAGCCAGCACTGTCCATCCACCATAATGGGGAGATCTGCTGTCAATGGCAACCATATGCTGGCTGGATTAACCTCTCCATCACAATCACTACTCCAGGGAGGAGGAGACGAGGACGAGGAAAACCAAAAAAGCAGGAGTGGGGAGCAGAACAGAGAGGTGAGAGGAGCCAAAGAGATGGGGGAGTGATGAGAGGAGGGGAAGTGGAGAGGTAGAAAACACTAAATGTCAGTCATTGATGTGTGGCATAACACATGTGCCCAATATGCAGGAAGGCTTTTGGCAGGTTTCCCTGACCTATATAGTCCGGAAGTTAGAGAAACTGCAGGCTGAAACAAGTCTTTCAACTTTTAAATGAGCCACAGTAGATTTTCTGTAATGCACATTTGGAATTTTAATAAAGCTGATGCAAGTGAGCAGGGAAGTAGTTTAATTTCTCCAGCTGTGTGGAAGAACGAGGAGGTTGGGGCGAAGGTTGGGTGGGTTAAGTAAAATATTTTATTTAGAATTCAACAAAAATATATAATCCCCAGAAAGATCAACGAAGAAAGTGTTTTTTGTTGCTGGCTCAGGTCTTTACTTTATACAAGAGAAAAGGAAAGAACATGAAAGAGCCAGCCTGGTGTAGTTCATGTTGGACGTGTCGGGATGGAGGGGAATTTACTACCAGCCTGCTCCCAACAGCTTTCTGAGTATTCATTCATTTGTCAAACGAGGATAAAGTCCTTCATGGACACACATGGAAAAAACTGTTTAAGCTACGAGGCTGAAGGTGCCCAGCAGCGGTGACACACAAAGTTGGTCTTTTCAGTTCCATGAAACACTTGACTCAGTTTATTAAAAAAGATGTTTTTAAAGGATCTGTGAATCAGCGCTTGACCGGAGCGGAGAGTGAAATGGGAAAAGCAGTGTGTAGGGCCAGCAAAAGTCTCAACGCACCGACTTATTCAAAATGAAAAGGTAGGCCAGTCCAAGTCTTTGACTGGTGATGTATATTTCTTGTGATCCCTGGCTTTACAAAATAGAAAAGTTGTCACTGCAACAAACATGTCAAGCAAATTTTCTAGTGCAGAAGGTCAGAGATAATTGTTGATGGTAATCACGCTGAGGTCTTACATTGTTACTTCATGGTAAAAAGATCCATAATTTTACACCACTCGTGTTTCAGTTTTCTCTATTCTCCTTTTACACATGCTACACGTGAATCTGGTTCATCAGCTAACCGCTTGAATAAAAAAAGCAGTTTTTTGTGTTAAGAATACCAAGTTAAGAGGACCATAAATGAATATTTGTAGCTCTGGTTACATACTGTATATATATATATGAGTATGAATATAACAGCTAAGCCATAAAGACTGCAGAAATTCATATATGTCAGTCAGCTGTTTGTCACACTATCATGTGTCTCCTTCATGTATTCCTCCAAACTTTGGGCCTGTTCTAAATTACTCAGATGGGCCGATGAGTCCTGCATTTAATGGATCTCAACCCCTTTCATCAGCAGAGAGCCCAGTCATCACCGCTGAGTGGAAAGCCTACGTGGGCCTGACTGTTCAGGGAATAGGAGCAGGATTAAGTGATATCATGTTGTTTACCGGGGGATCTCCCTCACTTGGCAACAGCCTGGGATGTAGTCATGCCTTCAATAGGTTGATAGTCATTGGGCCCTATGATTTGGCTGTGTGAGCAGTGATATCTGCACTAGTGATATTTTATCTCGCAGCTGTCATGACAGTAAACTGAAATAAAAATGAGGGTATTTGTTGGAAAAGGGATGAGTCACTTGTATATCACATGGACACATTCATGCAGCGGTGTTACACACCAGCAGCATCTGCTCGGGTTTGTCTTTCTGTTCTCCAGCTGAAAGAGCATGTGGGTGGGACCTTTTTCCTTGGGGATAGTTTTTGCATGGAGAGTGAACTATCTAATGAAAGAGCGTGGTCTAGTTGTGATTTATACATTTTCATTGTGCCGTTTGCTATAATTCTATAATTACACCTTGGGCTACGAAGCCGCTTTTTAGTTTTTTTTTCAAGAAGTATTTGGTGCTAGCTCGCGTTGGGGACGCTTAGGGTAACCTGGCTGCAGGGGGAGGATCAACTTCCCACATTGCTCTCCTGTTGCATTTTAGCTCTTACAACAAAAGATAATAATCTTCATGTCTGCGGAACCGTGAAACCTTAACTTCCTTACTGTATTGCAAAATGTGAGGGAAATCCATGCCATGCCAAATTAGACTTTGTGCTTAAATAACATAACAATAATATTTATATCCTTAATCACATTGAGGTTTGCCGAAATAAATGAAAGGAGATTCTGTACCTGAATCAACACCAAGGCACTGCGGTCACGGCACAGGAAAAGATATTTGTGAATCTGGTGGTTGTGCCTGTGAATAAGCAGACCCTTAAATCCACCATTCCATTCTAATTAAGTGCAACAGATTCAATATAAACGTCACGGCCCTTTCACGTAATGCTGCCCATTAAAATAAGAACTCCCATTAGAGAACACTGGTGTAATGACTGTTATGAATACAAGCAGCTCTAAATGTCAAATGTCATTTGTCAGGGCCACCCAGGTTCCCCAGTTCTATGGAAATGTAACAAAAATGTTCAAAGGATTGTCACCAGTTCCCTTCTGGAATAAAAACACAAACCAAGACACAGCAGGAGGAAGTCTTAAAGGGACAGAATGTCTATGTTAGTGTGATGTTTTTTCTGCTCAAATGTGGGATGAGAGATTACACATGTGGCATTATTGATAAAGATCCAACTCATTTTTTACTATTTTGACTTTGACTTTCCTAAATGCGCTCTTCTCTAAAAATAGTTGAAAAAGAAGCACATAACCGTACTTTTATTTTGTATGATTTTTTTTTTAATGTTTAACTGGTGCTGGCGGCACGGTGGTGTGGTGGTTAGCACTGTCAACTCCCAGCAAGAGGGTTCTGGGTTTGAATCCCGGGGGAAGCAGGACCCTTCTGGGTGGAGTTTGCATGTTCTCCCTGTGTCTGCGTGGGTTCTCTCCGGGTTCTCCCGCTTCCTCCCACAGTCCAAAAACCTGCATGTTAGGTTGATTGGAGATTGGGGAAATTGCCCTTAGGAGTGAATGTGAGTGTGAGTGGTTGTATGTCCTGTGTGTGGCCCTGCGATGGACTGGTGGACTGTCCAGGGTGTACCCTGCCTCTCGCCCGTTGACCACTGGGATAGGCTCCAGTTCCCCCCGCGACCCCATCAGGGAATAAGCGGTATTGATAATGGATGGATGGATGGATGAACTGGTGCTCAAGAAGTCTGCCAAAGTTTGAACATTTTTCCCCACTTGTCATGTTTCTGCTATAAACACTGCAGAGAAAAGACACATAATTCCACATTTTCTATATTTTTTTGCCATTTTTTTCTGCACACATTGCCGCACTTAAAAAGGCCGTTCTTGCTAAAAATTGCTTATTGGCTGAATTTATTGTTTAGAATTTCCACCAAGTGGCCCAAAGAGACTCACACTTATTGACATTTCTCTTTCTCTTTCTTTCTATGTGATGGGTATTGTCCAAAGTTGTCTTATTTATGGAGGGGAGGGTGGAATTATGTTAAACTGCAGACCTTTGTGCAGAAAATATTGAATTCCCAGTCTCTCCATCATAGTCTGTCTTTTTGTGTGTGTGTTTGTCCTGGCTTGATCTGTCCAGTTTCGCTTGCTTCCTGTTTTATTTCGTAGAGTTTGCCCTGGTGTTTATTCTGCCAAATTCACTTCCTGTTCATGTGTCACACCAGGTTTTCAGTTACTGATTGCCACACCTGCTGCTTATTTATAATTATGTCCCCTAGTATAAATTTCCCTGCTTTCCTTTGTTCGGTGCCAGATCCTTGTCTCCACTCTCCATGCTAGTCATTAGTCAGTGGTCAGCTGTTGGGCTTCCCTGCATAGTAGCACTTTTTGTTTAGGTTTATTAAGCTTCTGATTCTGGAACCTCTCTGGGCCTGTATCTGGGTCCGACACCTTCACTCAACATGCCTCGTGATGCTGTCTCCTAAAGTCAATACACGTTTCTGCCCTTTTCTAATAGCGTGTATGAATGGTGGGGAGTCAATACACAGTTGGGGCTGCATTTGATTTCAGTCATACAGCTAACGTTAAACTTTTGTGCTGCCGCAAACCTGATGCAAATAAATGGGACAGCTCTTTAAGCTCTGCAGAAGGCTGACGAACACCCGTTCATTTGAATCAGGTGTGCCGGAGCTGGGAAACCTGGAGAAAACACGCAGGGCAGCGTGCCCTGAGAACCAGAGCTGGGAAACACTGGCTCACACAATTCCCTACTCCTAGCTGCCATGCCATGTGAACACGGCCCGAAAGACAGTGAAAATACTCTGTAAGTTGTCAACTCAAACTTGAAACCCATGCATTGTAAAGCAAGGACAGTTTTGACCATGGGGCCACCCATAAGTGGACATCAAGTTATCTAAAGGAGCCAAACGACATCATGGTGAGTATGTAACTGCTATGCACTCTTACATTTAAACTTTTCAAAAGGTTTTTCTTTAATAAATGATTATTTATTTTGGAGTAGAGTCCATAACAATATGTAGTTTGTAAAACATGGTAGGACACATCTACTAAAGTGTGCCAATTTAAGCAACTAAACACAAGTAGCTGAGCCCATTTTAAATATACGTATAGCAGATGTAGTTGACATGTTATTTAGTTGATGTAAATGACAATGAATTTAACTTAAATTCATCTAAGCAAGTCAAAAGGAATGGGAGGACCAGCTTTAAATGTTCCTAGCTGAATTATTGCATTACCTCTGTTGAGTAACAATGAGTAAATTGTTATTCAGGGCATAATTTATAATTGCTTTCAGTGCATTTAAATCAAATAGTGTAGTGGTTAAGTGTCACTACATTTTAAAGTGGAAAAGCAGAACTTTGGGATATTGATTTATTCCCCTCATGCTGTAATTTTAGTAGTGCCTTCTGGAAATATCTATTCCTGTGGTTGGTTATCCAAAGGACAACACAAAAAGACACGGTAGAACATTTTGTCGGATCTCATGACAGGGAGGAAAATACAACAAGACAAATATTATTTTTAAGTTTATGACATTTGACAGTAAATGTGATATATGAAGTGTAACATGTAAGTTAGAAAACTTCTTCTTTGCAAGGAATCTTCCAGAGGAAACTAATTTAAGAATGAAGCGTTCCCTCAATCTATTTGGAGTGAAAGTAGGTTCATTTAATCTACTGGAAAATCACATTTTCTATGCTGGCTTGCAGCGGAACGGGCAAAGAGAGGAAGATTTAGAATTCCAAATAAAGACGGAGACAGATTTTTCTTTTTAATGTCTCATTTCTGTTATTTTAGTGGGATCAAATGCCTCCTCGTTGCTTGAGCAGTATTCGGTAAACAGAACAGCAAATATGTACTTTTGCCAGGCAGGAATGTCTCTGCGTTTTAAATGTGACTTTCTATCAACTTTGTGTGCTTAAAAGAAAAAAAGGGGGGAAAAATCCCAAAGAAATATTCAATCCTTCACTTAGGAAGAGCTTATGGCTTATTATGTAGCAACGACTTGAGTGTGCAGACATAAAAATGTTGCTTCCCCGCCCCGACTCTTTAGGGAGGACACCACAGGGATAAACCGTAAATCTTTCATATGCAAGACTTTCAGCAATTTAGTCACCCTTTGAAATTTGCCTTGATGAGCAGTAATTGCCATCCAGGCCCCTCCATCTTCTACACACTTTCATGTCCCCTCAGTGGGTCTTGAATCATGGTATCCCGTGGTCGGCTAAACGACCCTCTGGGTGTCTGATCTCTGAGAGAAGACCACCATAACTGAAAAACTTTGGCACCCAAGAAGGCCGTCTACTGTGCCTATTAAATCATCTCGCCCCAGTTCCCATCTCAATGTACACTCGTATTCCTGAACAAGATAAATATTTGACTAATGCATAGTGTAGGTGCAGTGGGCAAAAAATTTAAAAAAGAGTTCCTATCCAAACATGTGTGAAAGAGGATCGTTCAAGATTCACTAATGTGGTGTTTGCACATCGCTGATAACACAGATTTTGTTCGTTACAAATTTTGTACTTTGATTTGTTAATACGAACTAGATCCTTTAAAAAATAACATCTTGCAACTATGTCAAATAATTCTTGAACTCCGCTGGCCAACACATATAGTTGATAATTAAATCAAATGAAATGTCCTTGATTTTTAAGAGAAACGTAGTCCACACTCAGGACTTTTCCTTCAATTACAAGCCGTTTGAAAAATATCAGCTGTAATGTGGAAAAAATAAACACCGATAATCTGTTGAGAGACAATTTTGAAATGTTTACGGTATCTCAGTTACATAATGCCTTTTGGGTTGCAGTCCAATTGGAGAGACACTGCTGGCTTTCATTAGCAGCAGGCATTTTTCTCCATCACGCTGAGCGACGCTGCCAGCAGTCTGTGCTTCTGAAAACACCGCAGGGCTCTGCCAACAAGTCCCTGCCCCTCCTCACCCCCCCGGCTCCAGGCCTGCCGGGCCGGGGCCAGGTCGCTGAAAGGCGGCGCAGGCGGTGTGGCCCCCTCTCTGAGCCCGGCCACTTCTGGAGATCACCGCACGCAAGTGCCGGCCTCCCCGGCGGTGGCGTGATGGGGTCACTTCTGGGGCCCGGCTTGGGTAAACACACATGACCCAAGACAAACTTTCGCAATTCCGCCAGGTGCGCAAACACGAGGGCCACAAAAATACCCGGAAAAGTCTGACCTTGCAAAAACAATACGGCTGCCCCCGATGCCGAGCAGCGCTGGGCGGAGCGGCCAATCGGCGGAGAGCGGGTGCTGCCGACCGGGCGAAACCGATATGGACGGAAGGCACACCTGTCCCGATAGGCCACCGACGGCGGGCCGCTCTCCTCCCAGACTGGGACAGACCAAAACCTGACTAGGGAAAGAAACCAGAAACCGACAAAACCTCTTTGACTCTGAGCAATAAAGCATCAGAGATCCAACCCACCTCGCGCTGAACCATTGTCTCCCGGGCCGGTGAGTCCCGGAGCTGACCTCTGTGGGGAGTCTTCCAGGCACCACAAGATGGTTTTGTGTTCGTCTGAACTCCCCTCGTACGAGCGGCTAGGGCCCGTGGCACCAAGTCTGAAGGACACAGCAAAACAAGGATTAAACTACAACCAGATGCGGCACTGTCCTCCCAGATCATCCGTTCTGCTTTGTGTCGGATCTCCGTCAGATAGCCACGCTGTCAGGGAGAGGGAAGGGCCGTCTCAGGAAGGGACAAACAAAGCGCTGCAGTGTGCTGGCCAGCGTGTTTTCCTTCCGACTGCCAGCCGATGCCATGTCAAACACCGAACACCTGGCTCAGTGATCCCCAAACCTGCTTTTTTTTTTTGTCATCTCAGAATTATTCATTAATGGTAATTAATGGACACTCTTTGCAACCAGAGCCAGATTTCCATTTATTTTAAACTGCTGTAAATTTCTGTCATAACAAACATGTTATTTGAGCCAGCCGACATAATGATATCATTGTCAGGACTTACCTCTGCTCACCCCGGCTGCTAGACGGTGAGCGAGCACGTAGCAGCCTGCTGGTTATACTATTAGCAATACAGATGAGAGATGTCTGCATGTCTGTAAAGCCAACCTGTAATTATCATGGCTGTATATCCCCGGGCAATAGACCGAGTCAGATTTATAGATTTATTCTGTCTTCAAATTAGCATCGTGCCTCAGATTCCAGCATTTCATCTCGCAGGCTGCAGGAATGTTTTGAGAGTTAAAAAAAGCAAGTCATTGTGATTCACAGCTACACATCCCCAAACCACCATCTGTAAAAAAAAAAAAAACCATCAGAGAGGCAACAATATGTGTCTGTGCTCTTCAAAGCACTCGTATTAAGAGCCTCATTTAACTGCAGATGTGCCACTTTCATATTTTTGGAGCTTTTTGAGACTGTCTGAATGAATTTGGTGGTAAAGTATGTGACTTTTTTACATTTGTTACAATAGCCACATGGAGCAGGACTAACAACTTTGTTTCCAGTTTAAGCCTCATTAAACATTATATCAAATATAAAACTTCATGAAAACCCGGTGAAGACTTAATGTTTTCATTTTGTTGACACACTTCCAACCCCACAGATATTCTGGAAGCCCTTTATTTATAGTTTTAAGTCAGATTTTAATATTTGGTTAGTCATTTTTTTACACAAGTGTGTTTGACGTTTGGATTGACCTTTTAAGTTGATTGAATTACAAAAAACGTTTTTTAAAACCCAGTTACTCATGAAAAACAGCAGGTAGGCCAAAGTGAACTGAACTGCATTCAATCCATCAGACTATAACTGAATTGTATAGACTTTAGATGATTTTTAACTGAATAAGATCTACTTCTTTAACTGTTTAACTATTCATTTTCATTTTTAAAAGATTGTGCTTTTTGTTGTTGTGGTTGACGTCACCTCTTAAAGGCCAGAAAACCATTGCACTCAATTTGCCATTCTGTTTGAAATTGAAGCTTTTCCTTGCGAGGAGTGGTCACATTCCTCAGCCGGCTTGTCCTGGATTGATCCCCGCTGACTCAGGAGAAAACAACGCATACCTGCCAAGCATCTAATGCACAACGCCTCGGGGTTACCTCTGTGCACGTTCGGTCAACTGTGTGCAGAGAACAATGTTTACAGTAGAGCCCAGACACCCATTTGTGCTGTTTTCTACAGACTTTACTCCTGTCGGCTAGAGGGGGAGCGCAGGTGATAGCTGTCATCTCGTGAACATGAACACAGCTTTGCTGCTCTACACTTTAATGGTTTTAAAACAGTGATCCTCCATGCAGGCCCAAACTCTGTCAATCTAACTTTGTATTCGGCATAAATCTGGGTTGATTTGAAAGGCTCCCATCTGATGTGAATTTGATACTCAGACAGCAATAAGATATAAAGACATAAACCATGGGCCAGTTGTGTGCGTGTGCTTTTTTTTAAAAAGTGATTATAGTAAAACAATGCAGCCAGTGAACTCCGGGAGCAGGCCTGTGCTCCAGGCTGTATTATTATGACTGGTTCGACTTCAGCGTCCTTCTCATACATCTTTCTAAAATTATACACCACAATGAAGGACAAAAAAAAAAAAGAAACGACACTTCTAAACAACATCAGAAATTCAGATTTAGACTCCCTTCTTTTCTTTTTTTTTAATCTTGTTATTGTGTTACACAGGGACTGAAAGACGAGTCAGAGCATTATGAAATCATGAGAGCAGGGCAATTATCCATCACAAAAGCCCCACAGAAGAAAGAAAAAAATAAAATAAATAACCCACCGACTGGAGTAGACAACAGAGCCTTTTGTTTGCCCCATTGTCGGTGACACAGTGCCGAACTCCTCCTCATATAGCGGCTTGTTTCTCCAGTGAGCTGTCTGCCTTTATCAAGCATACTTTGTTCTCCTCAGCGTGTAAACCGGGTGTCTGAGACACATAATGGAGCGGCTTATCTGTAAGCTCATTCAGGTTGTGATTGGCTGTCATGACCCTGTAGGTTTGAGTCATGGCGCAGCAGCGGCGTTCATTTATGACACACAGTCATTTCTGTTATTGACATTTGCCTGGAGTGACGGCATCCAGTCACCGGGGGCGTCATGTGACTCTCCGGCCTTGTAGTGCCGTTGTAACGCCTGCTCTGTGTAATTAGAACGCTGACTGAGCAGTTCTGCAGCTTGAACCCTGTTGACCCCCTGCCTGACGTTTATTATTATATTGTAAAATCTCTCAGCTGTTGACGACTGACCACACAATGACCGGTTTCCCGGCGGTGGCCGGACCGGCCTCCGGTCCGTCCGGGCTGGAGCAAAAGCGGCAGCATCACCACCTTCAAGGCTGCACGGCTCGCAAAAACCAGACAGTGGGACCAGCAGCCCTCTGGTGTGCCAAGACTCAGAAGATATATACGAGTCCGACTGCATCTACTCAGCGCACAAATTAAACCAAGTTGTCAGCGAACGTTTAGAAATCATCGCTGGCGTCTCTGCGGGTCTCGCTGTTTGAACTGCAGTGTAGGTAGGCACTGTTTATCCTGGAGCAGGCCCTTGATTAAAATGAGGAATGGGAAGAAAGAAAAAATTAAAAAAAAGGTAGAGACGGCTCCGTCTGAGGTGATCACAAATCCGAGGGGCTATTTTTAACGTGTGTTTAGGTTGTGCGCGCGCCATTCAGTATTAAACATTTCCCCTTATTACTTTATTTTCCCTCAAAGCTGTGACTCCAAAAACAGCTGTCCAGACACCACAAGAAAGGGCCTGAAGTCGCTGGAAGATTTAGATACCACTGCTGGACTCCTGAAGGAAAATATCTACTTTTCATTAAGGTTCTACCATACCGTACCTCACCAAACAATTCGCCTACAACATCAACATCCTCTTGGCGACGCGGCGTCGTCGGGCCGAGCGGGTCGGGTTTCGGCCCCTCCGCGGGGCTTTTGGAGCAGGCGGCGGCGAGCCTCTCCGTGCTTCGCCCCGGCGCTTCAGCGGCCGCCCCGAGGAGACGCTCGCGTTCACGGAGCCGCCAACAGGAGCTGATTGCAAAGTGGTGTTTGTTTCCAATGAAAGCACGTTAATTCAGGCCCGGCCGCAGTGTAAACTACCTTGGCGTTTTACAGATGTCGCCTGTTGAAGTGAATCACTGTACCTGCCTGTTTGCTCGACCCCCGGGCCCCCTCTGATGCCCCCGCCGGAGAGAGTACACAACACAAGCCAAGAGAAGAAGAAAAAAAAAACGTCTATTAATAAGCCTTTCCTTTTCTAATGCTCCAATGGCTCTGTGTGTGTAACGTCTGCTCAGGGCTAATTATGTCCTGTCATTTTTAGCCCTCACGGAGAGACGAATGCAGACAGCTCCACGGCCTCAGACTGGGTTAATTTTAACTCATCTTAGGTATCATTATCCTCTAATATTTTTCCAGAAACGCGCGGCTGCGAGCAACAATTTTCTCTTAAAACAGCCGTCTGCAAACGGCATCGAGCCGCTCCGCGAACCTGCGTGTTCATGATACCTCTATTATGTTTCTGTGAGAGCTTGTGATAACAAAGCGAGTCCATTTCAAGGTGTGTGTGTGTGTGTGTGTGTGTGTGTGGTCCTGGGTGGTAGGAGAGAGAAAGTGTCTGGCAGGGTGGGCCATCAACCACAGTCCTCAGGGCAGACCTTGGCCAGAGCTCAGAGTACGGACAGGCTCCTCAGCTACAGCAAGTGTAAGTGCACGGCCACCAGTGGAGAACCAGTAATGAATGCAATATTATATTCCACATCATATTTCAGCCCTCAACATTATTACCACTCACATAAAAACGTTTTTTCTACCTTCTTTTTCAGCGAGAAGTACATATATTACAAATGTGTCTCTCCAGCAAAATGAAGCCTTCAAACTGCTGGCAGGTTTTTGTTGTTTTTGTTTTGTTTTGTATTTTTTCCCTGCGTTAAGAGGTTGTAAAATGAGTTAGTCAGCTCTGTTTTTTTCCTAAGCGGAACTCTGTTTTGAACGTTTTTAAGTTTGTTTGTTTTGTTTTGTCTTTTTTTTACAAAGCACGTAATCAGAATCTATTCGTCATCCCTCAGATTTGCAGTCAAAACAAGTCGAGCTGGATCTTTTAAGCCCGCTGTGGGGTTTTTTTAAGGTGACTGAACCACTGACCTGAACGACAAATGGGGCAACAACAAAAAAAAAACACAAAAAACCCCAACAACATTTGGCGGGCTTTATCTAAACTCCGTTCCTGTGACAGAGGGGGGAACAGCTCTTCCCAGGTTCTGCAGAATCCAAGCGGCGATATCTGAGACGACGCAACATCATCACAGTTCACATTTTCACCATCAAGGTTGTTTATGACATACCGTGCCACCCAAGAAGCCATGTTTCCTGCCACGTGAGGTGAGGGGGGGGGATTTGACATTTCTGCTTAATTTTCATTCTGCGTTTAAACTCAATCACGATGTGAAAATCACATCCCCGTCAGGCCGGGTGTGATTTACTGCGGCTCAGCCGGAGTCAGGCCAGGGCTGGACTTTGTCCGGGAGGCTAATGCCTCTGACAGAAAGGCATCGGTTTTCTAGCGGCCTTCAAACTTTTCTAGACGCGGCTTTGAATGTTATCATTGCAGAAACTTCAGTACCAAAAGGGAAACTTATCCTTAAGACGCAGCCCGCCTCCAGCTCCGGTCAGGTCCAGAACAGAGCAGCCAAACAGTTGCCAAGCATCCCGTGAAAACAGATTTTTGGTTTTTCGGGGCGAGACTGGAGCTGAACGACACGGGCGACGTGATCGATTGAAACTCTAAATGGAAACAGGTTCTTTGTATGTGCCTGTGTGTGTGTGTGTGTGTGTGTGTGTGTGTGTGTGTGTGTGTGTGTGTATGTGTGTGTGTGTGTTTAATGTAACATTTAGTGTGTTTGCAGGGCTTGAATAGCCCTTCCCAGAGGGTCCTGTAGTACTGCAGCTCAAGAGGCCTGTTCTTGTTTTAGATCGCAAATATTTACAAAGCGGCGAGCCAAGGAAAATGTTTCACAGCACAGAAATAAGGAAGGTGGTAAAGACTTGTGGAAATGCAGTTGTGCTATAGAATTTTATCCCTTTTTTTTTCAAAAGCCTATAATAAGCTTCCTTGCCTTATGAATATGGATTCAGACTATCTTGGTGCAATGCGTGTCTCTTCTAGGTTTAATATGTCTCCTCTTTTTCTGAATAATTTCTGCTTACTGCCAGAGTGTAAAAATACAAGTTGGTATTTGGCTGCCTCAATTTGTACTAGATGTGGCATCTCTGACATTGACAGTGTCGTTTTTCAAAGGTTTCACATCAACCCAAACTCACTCCAGTGCAAAATGTGGCATTTAAAGTTTGGGGTCTGTCCATATTTTTTGGTCCACGAGGGTTTTTCATAGGCTTTCACACATTAGATGGGTGGATTTAAGGTGTTGCTGTGCAACAGAGTGAATATTTGACTCCCATTCCGACCCACTGTGGCTAAAGATTTTCTCTAACTTTGTGCACGGCTGCTGGATATGGGTTGACAATGTATCACACGGCAAACAACACAAGACAAGTGAAATAAACTGCCTTTTAGTCTCTGCCGGTTTGCTGGGACACTGCTACTTTGTGGAACTCATGGCTGTAAATACAACACAGGCCAAACCGTTCAATTAAAGAATCAGCATTCTACTCAAATGTGCAATTTTTGTGTTATTGTTTGTATGCAGCGGAGGATGTGAAATACAGTATGTTCAGCAGTGTCCCCGAATTTCTCTTCTTACACCACAGTTGGCCATAAACTTCTGCATGCTCGTGCATTTACTGCATATGATAACTCATGGTTTTTCCGTTTTCGTCACCAGGTCCTTCATCCTGAAGCGGATGCCTCATGGAGCAGGAAGTGTGGGACATGGACGGAGCACCTCAGCAAGTGAACCCCTAATCCAGTTGACAGTACACATGCAGGAATAACTGAAACCCAACAGCATTTTCTGGGTGAGTCAGATCCCATTAGTGCTTTTTTTTAGGTTTCAGTCTCACAAACAGGTTTATGTGGATTTCACAGTGCAAATCTGATCTAATCAAGCCTGGCTTTGAATGGTTGTGGAAATGATCACCTTTATGAATAAGAAGCCTTTAAAAAAAAAAAGTAATGATCCGCTTCACAAATAAAACCTTGTTGGTGGTGTTTTGCCTCCTAGTAATTCATGCTAAGGATCAGCTTGTCTGAAATATGCCTTCAGAAAGCTCTGTGAGAGACAGTGTAAGAGAAATATGACGATTTGTTCTGAATGTTTAAAGCAATCTGAAGTTGATTATCGAAATTCAAGAGGTAATCTCAGCCGGATTGTAAGCACGTGTGCCAAAAGACACACAAACCAGAGACAAAAGCGCGGACACTGAGTGTGTTTCTGTCATCAGTGATCAGAAATGATTCCCGGTTTTCTTTTTTTAAGAAAAGGAGCACATTAGAAAAATGTCTAAAGAAATCTCTTTGTGAAAACTGCGTCTGGATCATCGGACGTCTCTATGAATATGAACTTGTAAACTGAGAGGACTAAGGGTCACACCCTGTGAAGGAAAGGAATTTCCAGATTGATGGTAATTACTGATCAGAAAGTAGAAAGCCTCCATTGGCAATAACAATTCCAAAGAAAGTGCGAGTGGCTTTCCCACTCCTCCAGTGCTTAGTCACACACTCGCACACACACACACATACCTGCCGGCTTATGACAAGACGAGACACTTTTAACACTTTCAGATCTGACTGGGCTCCCGGCTTCATTCCGGGCGTTCCTCTGGGCGAGCGGCCTGTCCCTGTCTGATCTGTCGAATACCCCCCCCCGCGTGATCCCTGATCAAAGCCCCGCCATGCTGGGATGTGTGAGGTTGTGTGTGTGTGTGTGTG
>JABUIW010000152.1:1882465-1941022 GCA_013363375.1 Menidia beryllina | reverse complement strand
CATACATACATACATACATACATACATACATACATACATACATACATGCACACGTCTTTTCCGCTTCTCTCCTTCCTTTTCCAATTCTTTCGTTCCAGCCAATGACCATTCACGCTGTTTCCAAACTGCATTGGAAATGGTCAAGTGACAGCCGATAGCCCCCCTGCGAGTGCTAGTCTGGGCTACTGCTTGCCTGCCTTCCTGACATGCAGCCACTCTATCTGTCTCTCTCCTGCGCCTCACATTAATCATCTCCTGTCATACTACACGGACAGGGACAACAGAAAGGAACACTGGATCCTGAACAATTCTGGTGTTGGTTTTACCTTGCATAATGAACACGGGCCTGAATGGTCCTGGATACATGAGAACCGCATGTCTTGCAGATGTACTATAAATATTTTGATACTAGCTGGCTAGTTTGCGGAGAGGAAGTAGACCAGTGAAATACACAGAGGAAGGGGGAAAGTGTAAAGTGGAATGTTGGCCCAGCCCGAGTGTCTGTATTGTCTTTAGCACCTACAGAAGGTCTCGGTCCAAGAAAAACGCTCTTTACAGGGTTCCTGTTCCCGGCCGTGGTCCGGTACCACTGCTGGATACGCCGCGTTTCCTTCTAGCCAGTCCTTCAAACTGGCCTCCGAGGAGCTGGGGCTCGCTGTTTGATTAATGGCACGATCAGACCTGATTGAGTGACAGATGTTTTTAAGGGGAAACCGGCCCAGCCTTAAGGACACGCGGGGATTGAGTCAAGGAAAGGGTGCAGCGGGCGGGGGGGGGGGGGGGCGGTTGGCTTTGGTTGGTGGAGTGGTGGAATTAAAGCGAAGGACTAATAAGATAAAAGCTAACGATGCGAAAGCGGCGCAGAAGCGGGTGGCCAGATGTGCTCGGCTGCAGTCATGTACGCACAAACAGCCAAATACATACAAGTGCGTGCCCAAGTGGAAAAACTGAACTCCCTGCTGTTTGGCGTGTTTTCTGGCCACAACCCCAGGCACTGTCACCCTACCCCTTGAAAGAGCCGCGCACACTCAAAGAAAAACCCACATAAACACATTTCCACATGCACAGTGACAGCAGGTGGTGTGTGACACGTCAACATCTGAAGGTTCACTGGCAGACGCGGAGAGCGCTCTCAGCTCAGCGGCTCAGATCTATCATTGGGACTTTTTAATGGCAGCCTTCATCACATATTACTGCTTTATTTTCTCCTCTCCATCTTCCAGCCCGCAGAAGTTCCTTTTTTGTTCCTATTTTTAAATACAAGTGATCTCAATTAGGGACCTCCGTGAAGGCAGTAGGCGGCAGACAGTCAGAGCAATAAGAGCAGAGAGGAAATTGTCTTTATACCCCTCCTCCCTTCCTCCCTCTCCATCCTCCTGCCACAAGCAGCGAGCAGCCGCCCCCTCCGTGCCTCCATCTCTTTCCATGCGCCTCTCCCTCTCCTAAAACAGGAGGGAAATGTCAGGCGCACGCTTTCCAGATCTCTTGCGGAAAAGAGGCGCGCGTCGGTAGGCCCGTAGGGCTCGCCGCTGCCGTCTCAGAGTCTCGTGCTGCCGGGCGAGCGGAGCTCAGGCCCACCGCAGAACGTGCCGTCCCGCGGCCCGCCAGTTCGCGGTGATGTCACGGGCCCGGTGGCAAACAGTCATTAAGGGCTTAGCCGCGATCTGGGATCAGTGCGTGGATGTGGGGCGCTGCGTCGATGAGGTCATGGGGAGTAGAGTTTCTGCCCGTCATCAGCCTCCAGTTGGTGCGCTAAGCGGCGGGCTGGCTTTGCGGGCCTGGTGTCTGCTCTCCCGGCTGATTGACCGGCGGACCGGTCCTTTGGCTGGTGCGTCGCCGAGCCCGGTGGGCCGGCTGATTGGCCCCGCTGGCACAGCGTTTGGCCGGTGGCCGGCCTAACATGGAAACATCCCGTTAGAGCTGAAAAAGGCCTGGGCCTCATCGCCAAGCTGCTCTAGAAAGCTATAATTAAGTGTCTTGAAAAATGCACAACTGTGAAATGGAGCCCTAATCCCAAAGTCTTAAGCGAGGATCCTTTTCCTGCAGCGTACGCCGACGTAAAGGAGAAGCAGCAACAACGGGTGCTGCTAACAGACAGCAGCTCACAGTGCTCCAGACTCCTGACTGTTTGCTTTTTGTTCTCATTCCTTCAAATTGATCTTAATTTCTGACACTAGTTTTTTGTTCTGTCGTTTTCAGTCCAGTCCAGAAGAATGTGTTTTTCTTTAAGTCACTGTACTGAGGTATTAATATAACCAAAGCATAAATAGACTCCTAACTCAAGGGATGAATCTGTGGTGGGTTTACCTGCTCAAAACTGTTGCAAAGGTTATTATTTATTTGTATTTTTAAATAAATATGATGATTTAACAGTTTAAAACTGTATTCTTGCACCAAAGGCCCTTAAAACCAAAAACTCAGCTCATCTCACCTTGTGTGCTATGCATCCTTTAGAGACTTGTTGAAACTTTAAACTGATGGCTTCAAGAAATAGAAAAGGAATCGAGTAAAGATCTTACAGAGGACAAAGAGTGATGCATGTGGATCATCAGCAGAAATGCTCTCCATGGAACGGCGGGCGTCAAGAAGCCGTTCTTAAGGAAGGGAAACGGGCAGAAAAGGCCAAGCTCTGCCAAACGACCCCAGAACTTTTCACTTTTGGGAAAATCAGTAGCAACAGGTCCTATTAGGGCAAGAATCCTCAGCGTTCTCGACGCGGTGGTTGTAGTAACCCATCTGTTTGCTCCACTCCAAGAACCCAGGGGGACAGAAGCTCTTATTGCACGCATGCTATCTCAAAGGGGAAAGTATTTCTAAAGTGTCAGCTGAGTTAGATTTAGTTAGTTAGGTCAAATAATTGAAAGTGAGCTGCAGAAATCCAATATTACCATAAATCACAGGACGCACATCCTGCTCAATGTGGTGCTGTGCGGTTCTTCTCTGTTCCTACTGTGCAGTGACTCGGAGCCAGTGTAACACAGTAGATGAATAATACCAGAGCTGAGAGAGACGATCCAGCTGTGCGGCAGGCAAGCTGCAGGCCCAGAACGTAGCCGCTCAGCCTTTGAGCTAGATTCATTACTACACCATATTAGATCTGTTAATACTGCACAGGATCAGTCAGAAAACCCCGGCAGCCCAACCTTCCAGCGTTCACATTTAATCACGAGCGGATTTTTTATTTTTTTTTATTCGGGATAAATCTGCCACGGCGAAAAAAGCCGAGGGGCTGCCTTTTCGATCAGGCGGCGTTTTCTGGCACGTGAATCGACCTCTCTACTGTCTTCCTCATATCTCCGGAACATCAAACGTGGGGTTTTGAACTCAAAAAGGGTTTGGCCCAGTACCTCTGAGTGACAGAGAGTCAGACAGTGAGGCCGGGCTGCGTATCCTGTGCTGCAGGGAGCTGGAAGACAGATGCTGCTGGATGTACAGCGGGGAGGCAAAGCGGAGTCAGATGGGACAAACACTCTTTGATGAGCTGAGCTTGTCAGGGTTTAAGTCCCGACGAGGTTCAGGGTGGGGTGGGGGGGGGGGGGGGGGGGGGTGTTTGGGGCCCGGGGTCGGGCTGGGAAAATATGCAGCCTCTGATGGGACAGCGAAAGGGTGCAGCAAATGTAAATTTAGGGCTGAATAGTTTGCTTTTAAAAAGCCGGGGAATTTATTTAACATACTCATTGACAGGTCTTTTACTCGAAAAAACCACACAAATAAACAGTTCCACAATTAAATTCCAGCTCAAATTTGAGTCAAAATTAAAAGTAATAAAGCTGATTGAGCTGAGAACATTAAATTGACTGAATGGTTCCTGTTAATTCAGCCCGAACGTTTCCTAAATTAAATTCCACTCCTAAAATTGGGATGTTTTCCACATTACTCGGCGTGTATTCAAGGATATTATCCGAGCTGAAACTTTACTCCGCTGGAATAACTGCCTCCACGGATCCTGCAAAGCCATGTTTATCACTATTACAGATTTAATTACTACTATTCACATTTATCCATCCATGAATTGTTAGTTGATCTTCGAGAATGTAGGACAATGTGAACCATATTTCTGGTGTTTGGGGCACACGGAGGGGAAGTGTAACTCAATCACTCTTTTTTATTCCCTCCACCCCATCCACATGACGAGGTGCCAGATGCATGTCAGAGCTCTAAGACTTTAAATTTATATATTTATATATATATATATACTGCACTCACACTTATGAACAGATGTGGATGTATACACAGACACACATTTATAAAACAGAAGAAGTTATTTCAATAACTTGGGCTGTATTACTGTCATAAGCCATTTTATTTATCTATTTTTGTCTCAAACAGTTTTCTTTCCTCCTTTTTCATAATAACAAGCTCAAAAACAAGCTACAAAAGCACCGACAGGATCCAAATAACCTGCCAGCTGCACCTCCCAGTCGTCCGGGCCCGGACTATCAAAGCCCTTTGTCTTTAAAGACTTAAAGAGCGCAATAAAAGCCGGTTTGGGAGCAGCGGAAAAAAAGGAACACAGAGAAGGCGATACACAAGCAGCCATGTGATGTGGCACTCCAAAAAGCCTCTGAGGGAGACTGATGGGTAATCAGGACGCTGGGTGGGGCGGGTGGTGAGAGCTGGCAGAGAAGTGGAGCCTCACAGAGGGTGGATGATGCCCTCTACAGTAGATGTAAGAGGGGCTGGAGAAGTGGAAGCATCCACACTAAAAATGAAAACACTGAAAATGATTGTTCTTTTTTTTCTATTTCATTTAATTTTTTACCTTCAAAGCCTAATTTCACAAACTAATGAACATATGTTTTTTACCCTTTTTAAAAAAGAAATCTAAATCACTCTAATTAATCCTTTCTTTTTGGTGAAAAAAATTATTTTCTGTTAAATTGTGCAGAAAAAATGCACAATTTTAAGATGGAATATTATTGTTTGATTAATTTTATAGTCCCAAAATTCTGAAAAAGTGTGTAAATAACACTTGTGAATTAAAGAATTCTGAGTATCCGTTTATTAGGCTCCAAATGCGCAGAAAACAAAAATAAAAACCGGTTTGCTGCAAAATAAATCATCCATACCTTTTTTTATTATTATTAAAGATTGAACATTTTTAGAATAAGATAAATTCGTCCGACTTTATTAATTCCCAGACAATTTTGTTTGGTATTTTCGTTATGTAAATATGTAAATCCAGCTGTTTGACTAAATGAATGGATAGAATCTGGTACAAAAGAAAAACCGATGTGATTTTAAGATAACCGTGGGGCAGTTATGTTTTTCTCATTTACTTGTTGCAAAACTGACTCGTTGCCTCGTGTTTTCGGTGTCATGTGCCTGTAGTTCCGTAGTTCTGGAAGCGATTAGGCGAATCGTGTGAGGCCGTTGAGAAAAAAAAAAACAACAATTCAAACAGAAACGGCGAGCCCTCATTTAACAGCCCCGACCTCGGTGGGCCGCGCGAGCGTGGAGGAATACCTGCACACCTGCGCAACCGCGAGCGCGTGAAACTCTACCCCCGCGCGCGCCTGTCGCGGCAACCTGACTCACGTCTGTCCGGTGACGGGGCCGGTCCTTCCCCCCCCCCCGGCCCGACGCGCTCCTTTCGGTTTGGGAAGGACGGAGCGGGCACCGCCAGGACGCGCGCTCGGACACACCGGGCCCACGCGCGTCACTGACTGGAAATGACCGTCGCCGCCGCTGTTGGGAGCGCGCGCACGCCTCGGGGAAGCGGTGGCATGTCGGTACGTGCGCGTGCAGGGACCGGCTCCGTGAGATCGGTGTGTTTTCATTAATGTGTGGAGTTTTTATTGTTATTTGATTTTTTTTTAACAAGGAGCGCCGTTCGGTAGATTATGATAGATTATGGCGCAGGGAATGGATCTGACTCCGCGCACCACGTGTTGGAGTCGCATCAGCGCAATAATTACCGGGCGCTCGTGCTATATGAACCACAAAAAGCCTGAGCACGGGAAACCCCGGCCTCCAAACACTAACCGCAGTTACGGCTACAAAACGGGACTCGTTTTTCCGCCTCCTTCATCTCACCGGCGATGAGTTTTCTTCTTTCTTTCTTTCTTTCTTTTTTCCCCTTCCTCACTTCATCAGGCTTTCGGATTCGCACAAAAGCCGCGGCTCGACCGGAAGACTTACAGAAAGATATGTAGAATTTGCAGGCGTCGGGGGATTATAAATAGCCTTGTTAAGCATTGTTAAGGCTTAATCCTTTGACTCAGAAAACTTTTATGTGTGTGTACGTGCGCGCGTCTATGTCAGTCAGTGTGTGTGTGTGTCGGGTGTGTGTACGTCTGTGTGTGTGTGTGTACATAGCCTGCGGGTTTTCAGAGTGCCTTTCAGATTGGCACAAAGACTTCAATGACGCACCTGGAGCTGCGCTTTGACTTTTCACTATAGGAAGACGGACAAAAACGTCTTCGACCATCTGGGTCGACCGTTCCTCTTCAGACCTGCCTTTTTTTCCCCCCCCTGTAACTGTATAGCCTGTTGCGAGTTTGGACATTTTTTTGATGTTATTTATACACACTCACGAGCGAGTACGCTTGCGTTATGGCACATGGACTCTTCCCCCCGACGGCTTTGAGAAAAGAGCTCGTCATATAAAAGATAATCGAGTTTTCAAGTTATCAAGTCGTTTTTCCTCCAACGGAAGCGCGTTTTCTTTTTCTTTTTTTTTGTCACTTTGCGGCTCAGTCCCGTGAAAGTCGGAGTGGAGAGGGCATCGAGACGCGGCGTGCGCTCACCGAGTCCCATTTTCCGTTGGCGCTCGCGCTGTGGTGCGGCCGGCGGCGGCGCGCGCCCGGCCGAGCTTCTCCCCGTGTGAGAAAATTGGGGATCCGGAGAGCCTTTGCCGCCCTTTGTTCTGATCATTCCACGGTGTTGTGATGCGAATTCCCGTAGATCCGAGCGCCAGTCGGAGGTTCAGTCCGCCGTCCAGCAGCCTCCAGCCGGTCCCCGGGAAGATGAACGATGTGAGCTCTCCGGCCGGACAGCCGGACGCGGCGGCGGCCGTGCCCAGGCTGCGCCCCCACGAGAACCGGAGCATGGCCGAGATCATCGCCGACCACCCGGCCGAGCTGGTCCGCACCGACAGCCCGAACTTCCTGTGCTCGGTGCTGCCCTCGCACTGGCGCTGCAACAAGACGCTGCCGGTCGCCTTTAAGGTGAGTCGCTCCTCCGAGACGCGCCGCAACCGCACAGCTCTGGTGTTTACCTTTAGAAAAGCCGCAACAAGATGAGGCCAAAGCAACTTTTGTCTTCGTTTTTTTTTTTAAAGACCACATTAGTTTTTACTCCATTCTTTTTCCTCTCGTGCCACATTTGATACTGTATTAATACGGTAGAAGTTGCGACAATCTGGTATTTATCTAAATGTATCACCTAAAAGTTAAACGTAAAAGAAAATCAATTAGTTGAAGTTGACCTGTGATTAAAAAAAAACTAAATTTAACAAGTCCGTGAATGTAGAAAAAATAAAAAAGAGGAACAGATGTACCTATGGAGAGGGAGTGAGGGAGAGGAAGATGTGTGTTGTATGTATTTATAATTGCATTCTTTTGGCATTGTTTAGCCAAATGCCGTGTTTTAAATATTTCCAATAATTAGTCAACTTAGCAAACATGCTGATGTGACAATGTAGCATTTGAAAAATGAAGCTTTAAAAAAAATCTGTTAAATATGTGAAGTGGTAAATATGTTTTAGATTTTCAATTATATAAAATGCTCAGAAAAATCATCCTTTTAAAGATAACTGATGCTTTTTTAAATATTTGGGGCCTGTGTTGGTGCTTTTGAAGATTTCTTTGCTCACATGACATTTCATAGGAAAGGCCCCATTAATTACTTGACACATATTATTTAAAAGAAGGATCAAAGGCACTCCAAACGGGAAATTTGAAGCTGTTGCTCTGGCTACGAATCAAGAATGACACTTTCTAAAATATAAGTGTTATTTAAGCGCTCTCATTGCTACGTCTCTGTAATTATTGCAGCTCGGCAGGCTTTTATCTGCATCCAAGAGGCTAAATGATAACACAAGGCCTCTGTGTGTCTTTGAAAGGCTGAACTCGAGATGGTTCACATAATGATATTTATCCTGATGTCAAACTGGTTAGAGAAAGTAGAATTTAAATCCATATATCAACATAATTGGAAGGAGGAGGCGTAATGTAAATGAGTGTGGGTGAAAAATTTCAATTCATTTGGGGTGTCACACAACTCCTGGCTTGGAAAGGGAGGATTTCAAACTTTTGTTTTGTTTTGCATAGAGGCTCATTGTGGATAAAGCTGGTATTTAACAGCATGGGGAAGCATTTTCCGCATCACATCCGGACGGTTTGCTCTCCCTGTCCCCGGCAGGTGGTGGCCCTGGGGGACATACCGGACGGGACCGTGGTCACCGTGATGGCGGGCAACGACGAGAACTACTCGGCCGAGCTGCGCAACGCCTCGGGCGTGATGAAGAACCAGGTGGCACGTTTCAACGACCTGCGCTTCGTGGGCCGCAGTGGCAGAGGTGAGGCCTCACGCTCCCCACCCGCCGCCGCCTCCAACTCCGGAGGAGCGATTAGGTTCAGCGGTGTGGATTAGTGGCCACATTCCCAAAGTGGCAACCACATAATGATCTCTCTAACTCCGGGGCTAAATCCCACCACCCATCTCCTCAAAGCCTGAGAGGTGAATCAAGTTGCTTTCCTCCTCTTGGCCGTAAAACAGGGCTCCTTTTTGTAGTTTTTTTTTTCTTTCTTTAATCCAAAGATGAGAAAGATGGTTTCTCTCCCCTGCTTTTACCCGCCTGCATTGCCCTTTAAGTTTAAGTAACAAATCACAGGAAACAAGAACAAAAAGGAAATTCAGTAGAGTTTTAATAAGAGCAAAAACAAAACAAAAAAGGAGTTCCCCAAGCTTTCTCTCTCTTACCTGACATGACCCAGCAGAGTTCACACTCACAACAAACATTTTGGGTGTTGCTGCAGCCCCGCGGCAGTTGGCGCTCTCTGCGCGTATCATCGGGCTGTCAGGACCAGACAAACCCCCTCTCAGTCAAATGGCATTCCTCAAATGTTTGGCATCACCAAGTGACACTTTGCGTCTCTCATCCGCTCGCCACTTGCCACTAAATTATCTTATTTACAGTCTGAGACTTGGCACAGACAAATGTGCTCTTGTCCCCGGCGCGCTCCGCAGCTCTTTTAATAAAGACTTTGATTTCGTGCAAGTCTCACTCGAGAAAAAGCGGCGGCTTACAATAAGTCGCTGTCAGCAGCTCCACTAGTGACTCGTCCTCTTAGTTTCCTACTTGCTTCAGCTGTAAAAAAAAATAAAAAAAAAAAACAGGAAAAAAAAGAGGAAGCATGTTGGAAGGGATGAGGGGTGAGGAAATGGAGAGAGGAGGGGTGCAGTGGATGGACCCGTTGCTACGGAAACCCTGCCTGCGTCCCTTTTGTTGTGACACAGAATCTAGTAACAGGAAGTGACACAGGAGCCAGGGTAGATCAGGCTACGAGGTGTCTGAAATGAATACCCCGCACTGACAGATAAGTACAAGCCAAGCCAACCGATAGCATGCTAGATAGCTAAAAGTCATGCAAAGAGAGAGGGCGAGGGCCAGAGGGAGACGGAGCGGGGGATTGGTGGTTACGAGGAGGAAGGGCTGGTCAGACAGAAGAGGGTAGGGACAAATCGATGCATCCCATTGGGTTCGCCGGGGGGGTTTTGTAGGCTCACATGAGACCCCGGGGGGAATAGGTGGTGGCGGTGTCCCACTTTATCGCAGATCAGCAGCTCCGCAGCTCCGCCTCACCCACATGCACCCCGGCCCAGGTATGTGGGACACCTGTCGCCGCTATCTGCCCCACTCATCTCATCTCTTCCCTGAAAAGCATGTTTATAGTAAGCAAAGGTTGCACGGAGGGAGAGGGGAGGAGGACGTGCGCAAGCTTCCGGACGGCGGCGCGGATGAGCCCCCGCACCCCCCCCCCCCCCCAACCCGCCCACCTCTCACCTCCCACCCCCACCCCGACACTTCCCGCGAAGTAGCCATGGTTGTGTGATGCGTCTGCATACCTCCTACATTAGTGGAGCTGCTGACTTGGCTGTTGCGATGTGATTCACAGCATTCCTCGTGCATGCACATAGGAATATACGCGCTTGCACAGACAAGCACTCAGCCCCGAGGCAGCAACTGCTGGGGATTATCGAGAAAGGAAGTGACTATTAAAATGCCTCTCGCCCACTCACACAGCATTAGAAATTCTGGATAATGAGATACTGGCTCCCGCTGCCAGTCTCCCATTTAAGACTCTGCCAAAGCAACTAAAGAGACCCTCTCCAAACATCCAGCGTTGTTTGCTGGTAATCGTCCTTAAGTTGAATTTTCCTGGTTTTTATTGGCTGGAGTACGATGACCAGCACACTTGTGACTCGGGGACGGTGCCGAGATGAATGCCGCTCATTGTGTCCCCGGATGGCATGTCATTTGATGTTGTTTGATGTCACCACAGGCAAGAGCTTCACGCTGACAATCACAGTATTCACCAACCCACCACAAGTGGCCACTTACCACCGGGCAATAAAGGTCACCGTGGATGGACCACGTGAGCCCAGGAGTGAGTACCAGCGCATGCAGTTGGCTGACACACACACACACACACACACCGAACAGCAGTTCACAACTGAACTTCTCTCGAAAGGGATATTTTAGCCATATTAACTAAATCTGGGGGAGTTTGAAGGGGAAATGAAGGGGAAATGACGGAACTTACTTATTCCTAAAGTGACTCCAAAAACGCTGCATGTCCCGCAATGTAGTTTAGCAGATTAAAATCTTGCAGGCTTGGCTTCTTTTTCTCCAACTGCTAAAAGTGGAGGGCATGCGACAATATCTCTGTTCTTTGTAGAATCCCCCCCCCCCCCAATTATCTAAAATGACAAATGGCCCAAAAACCGTGTTTGCTGATAATTTTTACGTCCTAAAATTTGTGCAAAACAAATGTCTGGCCGTTCCTCAAAGATAGATTTGTCTTCCAAATGACCCACAGAGACTCAGACAGGTTATTTTTTATAGTTTTTGTACAAGGCAGTCAGAGTTTCGGAGAATTTTTAAAATTAGATTAGCATTAACCCCCCCCCCCACCCCCGTCCATCAAACGTCAAATAAATTTATTTAATTTGAACATATTAGGAGTCAACTTTGAGCAGAATGTATCCTTGAATATTATTTATGAATGAGCCTTTCACCCATTTTGCAAACCAATGACAGCTTTGTAGTTACATGGACTGAAACTGTGATATGCCTGTGTGGTTTGTCAGTTTATTGTAAAATAATGTTTATTTTTTAATCAAACATCTGTTCACTATGACTCCACATCGCCAGACCTGGGTTTTAATTGGCTTTATGGCTTGCAGGAATTCGCTCTGCTCTCAGCTCTTTGGTTTTTTAGAAGTGTGTAGAAAACGGAACAAAAGATACTCTGAAAAGTTCATCACACGACAGCTTGTTGACATTTTAAACCAGCTACCTAGACCACCAGCACTGAGCCCGCATTCCTGTTTGCACCCCCGATGGGTGGAACCTCAATACCGTCGCATTAGTGATGGCATCACATGCATTACCTCAATAATATTCAGAGTTATCGCTGTGTAAAATTAGCGGTCTGGCCCTTTAACGACGCTGTGGGTGTGGTTTACCGTTGAGCCATCCAATGGCACCAGACACTAATCTAAAACCAAGACGAGCAGCTAAAACGAGGAAATAAACATCAAAATGTTCACCAGGATGATTTTTTTCAGGGGTTAATTTGGAGAAATAAATGTGAGACAAAGTATTTCTGAGAAGGGTACACTGGGTAGCAGAGTGCTAGCATCAGCTCCTTTTAATGGGCCATATAAAAACAACTGAGGAGGAGAGAAAGAAAAGAAAAAAAAAGCTTTACTATAGCCATCAGTGCCAACTGGTCTGGCATGCAGCTGTTTCCACCGCCCTCCTCCCTATTCATAAAAAATATATTCTCATCTCAAAGCGTCTCAATGAACAATATCACATCACAAACAATCCACCCACCCGCCTGCCCAGTCACATATGGCACCAGGACACCCGGAGACACAGAGGAGCCGGGAGACAGTAGGATTACTACCACCATCACTCTGGGTTGTAGGAAACCTGCCTTCGGTGCCAAGAAACGCCTTACACACTCGACACTCGGCACTCACAGACATGCGCCTCTAAAAACAAAGGCATATGCTTGTCCTCAAGCACATATGTACGCACAATCACGCCCACTTTTTCCCCACCGCCCGCTCTCACTCTCCAGCCATCTTGTTTGATCAAAAGCATTTCCTGTGCATCTGCTGTCCCCCATCAGATGACTTTCAAACAACTCTTGTTATTTGGTGGCGAGCAGATGGGAGTCGGAACTGAACTTGTTTAGGGGAAACTCAGGTCGGCCTCGGCAGAGTTTCGGCTCAGACAGAACAGAGTCACCACAAAAACAACACCAAAAAAAAACAAAAAAAAAAAGGCGAAGGAATGAGTTCCTACCTGATATCAGGTGAAGGGGTTTTGGCAACGCGGAGGCAGCACGTTGTTTTTCCTTCGATTTGCACAATTTGTGGTTGCGGGAAAAGCTTTAAAGCAGAAAGTCAGCACGTTCTAACCTCAGTCTCAGGACAGTAATTTAAGCAATAACGACTATGTCATCATACATAACCCCTGAACCTCTTTCCTTTGCTGCTAAGTGGACAGAATTACAGTGGTGGTATAATTTACTGAGAAACTACAGCCAGAACACGTCTCCCTCTCAGGGGTCATTAAGCCGAGGTCGAAGGGTGGCAAAACACACATGTGCCCTCTCCGGTTGGGGCCCCCTCCCCACCTCTTCCTCCAAGTTCAGCACAGACCCCTCGAGCTGAGAGCACCGGCTGTCTGTAGAACTGCGATTCTATCTGTGATTGCTACACTGAGACATGGGGGTGGGGGGGGCAGCTCTTATTTTGAGCTGAACGGGTGTGTAATTAGGACGGCTGCGGCCTGAATCAGATAGGGAACAGTAGGCTGTCTCAGAGGTGGTACACACCGCACCGTGTAGCATTCCTCGGTCAGAATGCTCTAAGTTGACCATCAGTCAAGGTTTCAACACTGAAATGGTGACTGAAAAAGTAAAGAAGCTATATTTAAACACCTCTCTGCCTTCGTGACTCCACTGGCTGTGAAGGCCCCTTTCAGTAGGAACTTTTTGTGTCACTGTGTCTTTGATAAGCCTTATGGTAGCCATATAAAGCCTCCTGACGGATGTGACCCCCAACCCCCACCCCCTCGCCCCCCAGTGATCCCTTATCTAAAATCTGTTGGGGGCATAAATCAGGACCACCAGTGAAAAGCACAGGGCTCTCGCATCTGCTGGCTGAGAGCGCGAGCCGCACTGCACTTAATTAATTGCGTGGTCAGGGTGACGAATATTAGTGAGGCCTAGTTTAAAGATCTGCGGTGTGAGGTTTAGAGTGTGCCTGTGGGTGCCTGTGTGTGTGTGTGTGTGTGTGTGTGTGTGGGTATGGGTAATGGTTAGTCAGGCCCCTCTGGCCACCGTGCTATTAGCAGGAGGCTAACTTGGTTTCTGTGGCTTGCATTGTGCTTAATCGCTTGACAGCTCTGGGTTACCCTGTGGTTTGCCACTCCACCAGCAGCTCGGCGCGTGTGCGTGCGTGTCCACGCATGCGTGCACGCGCGGAACCCTGTGCCCGTCTAGATACGATCTGCGTCTGTGTACGCGCGCACCCCGTGTGACATATTTTGCAGAGAGAGTGTGTTATTGGTGCCATTAGTCTAGCGCAGCCACAGTGCTGATTTGGAGCGGAGCTAATAGGCCTCATTAAATGTCATTTTGAGCTAATAGACAGGGAGTGGCTGTTTAAACCAATATGCTTTTATAGGTGGCTCTGTCTCCCTTCAGCTGCTCCTGACAGTGGCTGTGGCCAGCTGAGACAAACTTCCTGGGCGATTATAGCCGAGCCATAATAACACAATATACAAGGCTTTCTGTCCAAACCCACTGTTCCCATTAGGCTTAATTGATGGCAGGCAAACAGAGAAGGTGACAAAAACCATTGTGGCGTCACTCACTCACACACACACACACACACACAGTGGCAATTGCTTTGGTGTACTGCTGTGGTTACTCTGTGAGAAGTGTGTGCGTTGTGCATCAGTGGTGGAGGTTAGCGGTCACATCCGTCTCTGCTGTCTGGCATCCGAAGCCGTCGGGCCCTTGGGGGTTCTGGGTTTGGGGACGGGGTCGTGTTTTGGTTCGGTTTTGGTCGGGGTGTTAACAAGTCTGGTGAAGAGGCCCCTGGTTACTTACAAGCCTGCAGACAATATTAGCGGTTCAATAGACCTGCCTGCCAAGCCAAACTCCAGCAGCACACAGTGGCAGACACACACAGTCCGTCCATATGCGACTACGCTTCCCTTTTGATTCAGAATTATGGAGCTTTATTTACGCGGCACAATTCAGCAATGAGTTTAGGAATGTTGGTGTGTGTCTTGTGA
The DNA here is from genome assembly GCA_013363375.1 of Menidia beryllina. Lineage (NCBI taxonomy): Eukaryota > Metazoa > Chordata > Actinopteri > Atheriniformes > Atherinopsidae > Menidia > Menidia beryllina. Next base: position 1,926,474 of record JABUIW010000152.1, on the reverse strand, counting down.
TTGTAACCAAATTCCAACATGCTAACATTTAGACAAAGAGGGAATTGGACAATAAATTAAATGATTTTTTTTCAAAAGCCTGACTCTATGATATTTATCTTATTAAATCTGCTCACTTGAGATCAATAGCTCTTAATGTCATGAGGGAGACAGTACGTCTCCATAAAATGGCCCCTACTCATTCAGGCAGGTTATGACCAAAGATCATGCAGCCTCTAGTGGCCATGAGGGGAACTGCACACGTAGCATTAAAATGCTGTGAGGTCACATTACAAAAATAATGTATTTTAACCTAACCTTAACCATTATCTAGTCTAAATTTAAAAAAGAAGTGTTTAAATATTTTAGTTTAGCGTTAACGTCTTAAATTAATATAACTCTGAGATGGAAGGCAAAAATAGATAAATAAATCTCATGTCATGCAAATGTGCCTTTAAAGCTCTCTAACGAATCGTGCCATAAAACCAGATTCAATTCTCGAAAATATAGAGACACTAGCCTCAGTGCTCTTTTTTTGCTTTTCTATTAACATAAGAATCACATGACCATCCCTTGTGAGAGGAAATGGGATACTTTAATTCCACTATTCCCTGTGGCAGCAACTTCCAAAGCAGTGCTAGATGAGGTTTTCTTTCTCTTATTATTTTTATTTATTTCAGTTTATTCATAATTAAGCTTAACTAACAGAGCTTCACTTGAAATAATGTTGTGTATGTTGAAGATTATTATGTCCTTACTTTTGAAATAAAGGATAAGAAGAAATTAGTCAGTGTCACCTTTAAGGGGATTATTATTTGAACAGCTGCAGTTTCATAACTGCAAACCCAAGCCGAAGTGTAATGGGAGAGTGGTTGGATTGTCATTGTCACGGCTTTCCCCAAATCCTTACAAACTTGTCCTGCTTTTGTTTGTGATACCTCACAACCTTTTATTTTAAGCCCAATGAAAACACTGTGAGATATCATTTTGGCAATAAAATAGATGATAGGACAAACTAATACACCCATCATTGTACTTTACAACTGTAAATAATTTGAGACAATAGATCTTTCCAGTCCAGAATGCTTTCAGTGATAGTATGGGACTGAATCCCAAGTTAACAAACAGCCTCGCAGTAGTGTTTGCTGAAAACCGTGTATGAGACATTCCCTCCAGAGCTAAAAATTAGCAAAAGAAAATAACTAACCCAGACTGTCATCACAGATACCTGCATATTTGGCAGGAGGTGATAGTGATCTACTCAAGACATATTCAGAGGATGTCAGTAGCTGCCGTTTGGTTTCCATGAATTATGTATCAGAATTAGGTCCTCCGTGTGTCGGCATGATTGGGCCCTCCAGTCTAAAAATAGAACAAATGTTTATCCAGCATCCAGACAATTATAGACATTTTGGGCCCAATCATATACGTGCTGTGGCCTCACTCAAAGCAGCCTTTTGCAATGAGACTTGGACAAATAAAAGTCGCCCAAACATCAGGAGGAAAATGAAAATCAAAAGGAGGGAAGGGAGGGGGGCGGGAAGAGGAAAATACTTCAGGCTTTTCCCAAGGCAGCAAGTCACTTGAACGTCTTATGAAGTTCCTTGAAGAGGGGCCAATGTCTGCACAACAAAAAAACACAGAATTGTTCACAGGGAGGGCGAGACAAAGAGGAATACAGACGAAGAAAGAGGCAGAAAGTGAATCATAAAAGGAGATAATGATAAAAAGACAAAGTCTGGGTTTGGTTTGCCCCTAGCTGCAAAAAAAAAAAAAAACATCCCCCAGATTTGTTCTCCCCTGTTCTCAATCAAAACACTTTAATGCGGATGGAGAGGTGGAGAGGGAGCCTTTCTGAAAGCCACACACACGCAAAACTGTCTGTGTGTTTTTGTGTGTGTGTGTGTGTCCTTTCAACTTTGTACAGTATTGTACGAAAGTGTATAAAGTGTGTTTGTGTTCAATAAATGTATCGCCTTTGGGAATCGTTGTGTATGTCTGTGTGTGTATGTCTGTGTCTATGTGTGTGTGTGTGTGTGTGTGTGTGTGCGTGTGTGTGCGTGCCCTTCCCTTGCCTGGCTAGCTTCCTCCAGGCTGGAACGCATGGACCACACAGACGGCTGGCACTGCTCCACGACAGCCTGGCTCCCTCTCTCTCTCTCCACTTCTCTCTTTTCGTTTTCTGCTCCGTCTTCCACACCTCCTTTCTCCCCTCTGCTTTTACACTCCTTCCTCTTTTGTCTCCCCCCCCCCTTACATTTTTGTTTTTTTAATTCTCTTCCCTCCTCTCTGTCTCTTCTCCTAAACCCCCCCCCCAGGCCCCCATGGTAGACGGGCGTTTGGCCGTCACCCACTTACCGTCTCACTGCTTGAGCCACGCTCTGCCAGTTTCGGGTCGCCACCTGAAATAATTCATTGTTTCGGAGCGTTCGCGAAGAAAAAAAAAAAAAAAACAACACGGCCACTGTGAGAGCTCCAAATAAAAAAGTGAAATATGGACCCGGTGCATTCATTCATGGACTTTACTGTTCCACCGTGGGATGACTGACACACGCGGACATACACGGGGAAAGACAGACTAGCCGATTCAACCCAGGCTCTGTGGATGAGGAGGGGGGGGGGGGGGGGGGGGGGGGGTGGATCAGCCCCAACAACACATTTATCCAAGCTCACCCAGTGATCATAAACCAGGCTGAAGGCTCAGACCAGGCCGTGACGCGGCCCCAAATTTATAAATTATCCCTTTTATTCCCGATTTTTCTGGCGCGCCTCATTGTCCTCACATGTTACTGAGTCAGAGGGCAGACAGGGGGACTCTCCGTCGGTGTGCACGTGGTGATAGGATGTTTCTGGAAATATGCTCACTTTTGCTCTCTTCGGGTTAGCTTAGCGTTCGGACAGTAGTACAGAAACAAAACGATGTCAGGCAGGACATCTTAAGTTGGACAAGCAGAACCATTTAAATGGAAAAACTGAACAAAAACTTTTTAATTTTCCTTTTTTGATTTTTTGTTACATTCCTTGTAGCATTAATAACTAGTGTGAGTCTGAAAAGGCTGGCTGAAAAATGGCTCCAAGGCTCTTTTCCAAGTTTTTTTTTTCCTTCAATTGAACTTGGCTAAAAAAAGAAAAAAAAGAAAAATCGATTCTGCCTGTTTCTTGCCCTTGCTAGCCATTGCGGGTCAGTGCTTTTTGTTTGGTTTGTAAACTGACTTAAATGTAGCATACGAGTCCTCTCGGCTTACTTTGGGGGAGAAAATGAATAAGCATGTTTCACAATATCAGCCCGTGTTTCCTAACTTTTGAAGCCCTGGATTTAAAAAAGCACTTGGATCCCCTTGTCAAGTGAAGTCTCAAAGCAAACCATTAGCTAGCTGAAAAGATCTATAGAGTGTTGGAGGGATATATTTGGCAGGAGATCACCGTATTGGGGGGGGGGGGGGGGGGGCTAACCATTTGTCAAAGATCTCTGTGCTCAGGCTCAGATTCAATCTAATGCAGCATTTAATCACTTAGGACTTATATTTTGTCGCAAGTATTTGCTTGTACTAACCTTTATCAGATTGGGAGAGATGAGTTGAATCCAGATGTATATTTCTACAGTGGCTACAATAACACTTTTTTTAGGATGTGTGTGATTTGAGCTGCTGTCCCATAGAGGTGTTAGACTCATTATGAATCCTTTTTCTCAGTGTGCGTTAGCGTGCGTATATGCCAGGAGTGCATTGCCAAACTGTGCCTGATGCTCTTTTCTGCAGAGGTTTTACGTACACCTTTTTCTGCATGAGTGTGTTTCTGTGTGTGTTCACATCGCTCACATCTGGTATGAATCTGTCCATGTTTCCGGCCGCTGGCTGGGCAGGGAAGTGGCAGGCGCTATCGAAAATCTCCGCTGTTTTCACAGGGATGATGGGAATCTCAGGGACTTTCCCTACGGCAGTGAAATCATCCGCCTTTCCCGCTCCTTTAAATACCCCCGGCTCATTCCAACGCCCTGCTAGGGTTCCGATAAAACAGCTGAGACGTCTTGTGTTTGGCAAGTGTTGTCCTCTAAAATGTGTAATTGACTCAGGAAAAACTGTATTTACTGTCAAGGCCTGGTAAACTAATGGACTTGAGGTCTGGCTGTTTGGAGTGTAAATTGGACCTTAATGTGGTGGTTGACGTGCTGGATTCCTACAGGAGTGAAATGATGCGTTGGTTTGCTTTAAGCTGGGTCGCATACATCCATTTCTAACTTCACATTGACAAAGGAAGGTTCCTAAAATTGTGACCTCGACATTCAGCTGCTGGTGTCAGACCTTGTGAATCGTTTCAGATCTTTTTTCTCTTTAAAACATTAACAAAAACCCCCAAAGCAAATAATTAGGCACCGTTCAGTATGTTTGTCAAGTATTGGAAGTATTTTGTAGCCACGAGAGTCTGTGTTCTGCTTCGGGGGATAATTGTTCATTCTTCTTTATACAACTTTCTGCTTCAGTGAGATTCTTGGTCTGTCTTGCATGAACTCCTGTTTTATATCTATCCTCTGATTCCCCATCAACGTTAGATGGAGGGATTTCAAATACTGGTCTTGCACCACTTGACATAGTCCACAATGAATTTTTAGGCTGTTTAAAATCCGTGTTCTGGTTTGCCCTCTTTTCACTGACAGCCTCTATAACAATGGGATGTTTGTTTTCCAGACTTTGCTCGGATTTATTTGAATCCAGTCTGCCCTCTAACTGTTAAATTCCCCCCCTAGCTGCAGGCTACACAAGTCAAATCATGATCCAACCACCGCCGTGCTTAAAGGATTATTGATTAAATTTCCCCTACTTTTTCCTCGAAGCGTTGGGTCACACAGTGCCGCCAAAAGTCCTGTTTGAACTTTCAAAACGAATCAGTCCATTTGCAGTTTTTTGGTGCAGATGCAGGAAAGGTCTATATTTGTACAGGTGCAGCTGCACAGTAGAACTTTGTACCTCCAGAGTCAGCTGCACCTTCCTTAGGGTCTTTTTTTCCCTTTCAAATAGAGTTATTGATTTGTCTCTCCATATATGAGTTGATATAAGCACGTATTCAAAGAATATTGTCTTTGTTTTTAGACCTGCTTTCAGGTTGATTTTGTGTCCCTTTTTTGTGTGTTATGGCCGTTTCCTAAAAGAGCAAATGCAATATCAAGGAAATGTGGGTTTCCTTCAAATAATTTGAACAAGGGTACTCCTGGCTTCTCATTGAAGAAAACACTGAGAAACAAACATCAACCCATCATTGTCCTGTCAAAATCTGTGTGTGTGTTTCGGGATCCTCTTGAAAGATCCTACACAGAAATCCTACACTCCCTTTAACTGAATCCCCATTTGTTGCGCTCTTTGCCGAGCCCGCGTCGCCCGACTGCTCGGGATGCACACACAGCTCTTAATTTACAGGCCATCGGGGTCTCTTCCTCTCCATACCCCTCCTCCCCATTTGTGTCCACCCCCTTTCTGTCTCCCCTCATCTCCCTTGGACTCTCATTGCTATTTATTCCCATCACTAGGAGACAGGCTGTGCACAAAGCCTGCACTGTGTCCCGAGGCTTTTTTAGAATAGAAATTCAGTCTGTTGAAAATGGAAACGCCATGATTGACTGGGCACAGCTTGCACAGAGCAGTGAAGAATGCCAAAGAGAGGCACAAATTATCCGCAGGAGCGACGGGGAAATATTATTAATGAAATATGGACATGAATTATGTTATATAGTCCGAAAGCAGCCGATTTTTATGCTCTGCTCCGGCGCAGCTAAAAGCAGGCGATGATGAGATTGCCTGTTTATTTTGAGCTGGATGATGCCAGTCCGGAGACGTCACCGTAATAAAAATCACGGCCCGTCTGACTGTCAGTGACTTGCCTTTTCAGTGCCGCCATTCTCAAATCTCATTTTGCTGCAGCAGAATTTGGCATTTGGGCTCCCGAACGTTGCTCCAGATTAGATTAATTAGTCGTTAAAAGTCAGATGGTTTTTAATAGCGTGTCCGGAGCTGAAATGATGCGTTGTTGCTGAGGTGGACATGTGCCAGGCCCCTCATGGGCGGCTTTGAGAAAGAAAAAAAAAACTGCTGTTTCCCTGTTACATTTATTTGACCATCATCGCGCCTGGATGAGACTTCGGAGAAAGAGAAGGCAGACTGTGACATTCAACAGGGTGTCATTGATACGTGTCGTTAAGTCCTCGTTTTGTTTTTTTGTTTTTGTTGTCTTTGTAATGATGCTTCAGCAGCACTGACGATGACTCCTTTTTTTTCTTTTTTTTTTGAAAGATTCTTTGTTTACTCTCTCTTCTGCTATCTTCAGCACCCACCCTGCATTGTAGGTGTAGCGTCAGGCCTTTGTTCCCAGCCCAGGGTGCAGGCAGGTTGGGCTGGATTGTGAAGTAGCTGGCTGTTTTCCGCCCGTGCCAGCTGGGGCTCTGCCAAGCACAGCAGGAGCTTCTACTCTCCTCTGTTTGATATTTACTTTACAGCCTTTAGAGGGGAACTAGTGCAAGACCAGACAGACGCTCTGACACAGTTCTGTGTCAGTGTTTAAAAAGAGCCGTGTGTGCACAGGCCTCTCGTTCCTACCCCACCTTTGCTAAACTCCAGTCCACACCTGGGGCTTGGGGCATGCTTTGATTTGGTTCCCACTGCACGGCTGATGCGCGCTGGGATTGGGTTGGGCTCGGGCTGAGAGAGTGACACGCTGTCTGGTGTTTGTGCGCACATTACTTATCGTAAAGCGTTGACCGTGGTATCTATTTACAAGTGTCCCGTTACCGGACCGAAATGGTGATGAGATCAGGATCGGGTATAATGGTGTAAAATTATAAGCTAAGGAATGCCGACAGTTAGGAGGCATACTATATATTTGGCACTGGTTATGGCTCCTGTGGGGATAATGGGGAAATGGCGTGAGAGCTCGTGTTTAGCTGAAGCTTCTTCCTCAAGTTTAAACTGAACACATATGCGACTTCTCAGTCTTGGCACATCTCTCTCTTTTGTCAATTTTCCTGTCATGTGAGGTGATGGGAGATATTTGCCCGCGTAATTAAGAGGGCGCAGCGTTCCATTCCTGAAAGGATTGTTTGGGATCACTGTTTACCCACTCAAACACGACACGGCAGATCGGACTCATTAAGCTTCGCATCTTACAGGATATTTGACCAACCGCGGGCCAGTGGAACAGCAAACAACCTCAGAGACATTATTTGACTCAAAGTAACTCCCTTCAGAAGTTAGCATTCAGTTTCTCAATAAGAATCCCTTAAATGACACTGAGATTGCATTCCTTTTTTATTCCAATCTCACCCGTTTAACATAAATAATCATTTTACTTGCCATATGGCTGGTGACCCCAGTTTGACCCAAATTGGGCCTGAGTTTTGGCCCTTCTATTCCTCTGTCACAGCAAGGTAAACCTCCTGTCTTCTGTGTTTCTGTCTCTGTGCAGGGCATCGTCAAAAGCTCGAGGACCCACCCAAAACGAGCCTGTTCTCAGATCGCCTTAGCGAGCTCGAGAGGATGAGGGTGAGGGTCACAGTTCCCACTCAAGCCCCCCGGCCAACTCTCAACACAGTGGCCAACTCCTTCAACCCACAGGGTCAGTCACAGATCACAGGTGAGCTCCCAGAGTCAGCTCGTGCCCCAGAGGGATGACAGCAGAGACTGTGTGTTAAAGATGGACACAGCCGGCGGGTCAGAAAAACAAAGCCACTACATTTTATCTGCATTCGGCCTCATCAACAGCGGCCAAATCTTTACTCTGTGATGTCAGTATATGCCCTCGGCGGGGCTTTACGGTCTCAGTGGCTAGTTTAATTTCACACATTCTGATTGTGAGTGGCCTGTAGTTTCCACTGTTCCGGCGACATGGCTGAGTGTAAAAAAAACCCACCTGTGACCATCTTTTGCACACAGTCTACGGGTGTCTTCACCAAACTATAAAAGCCCATCTTTGTGACTGGTTAGCATTAAAAGTACATTAGCTCAACCAGACAGGGTTTTTTTATTTTATCTTTAAGGATAGCAGATTTTCACCATGTAATCATCATGGCTGAAAGTATTCACAGTAACAATACTGTCATGATAGCAAGAGAAAGTCTCCAGACTCAGCTGAGACTAATACAGACTGATCTATCAATTGACATTTTACTATCACAGAATCACAATTATAATCCGTAGTCATATATTGTCACGCTCGTATTTCAAAGTATGTCAAATTCATGTGTAATATACATGAGGTTGTACCAAAATATTCCCAATAGCACAAACAGTGAAACTACTGCACATTTCGGCTTCAGCTGTGGGGCTTATTTTCATGTGGGTTGCTTTCATAGTTGCTCATAGTTTTAGGGTAGTATTAAGGTCGTCTCTTTCTTGAAAATGGTTATGGTTTCAAATGTTCAGTTTTTTTTTTCTGGTTTAAAAAAGTATTTTTTAGCCTGGACTTCGCGCACAAAACTTACTTGGGAGTTTTACTTGCCTTTCACCAGCATGGTCCTTAAGCGTCTGACCGTCTCACGGCCTGTGAAATATCAAACCCCACTCGGACTCGCGGGCTGACGACATGAGCGCTCATGCGGCGTGTTACATTGCATTTAATGCTGTCCGTCTCTTTCTAACTCCATCACTCAATCAATCTCCATCTCGGGGAGCGAAACACCATCTCTCACGGCTGCCACCCGATCACTCACAAATCTGGAGGCCCATCACACGCGGCCATTTAGCCATTAGTCATTCTGTGGCAGGGCTTTTGTAGTGCCGGTAGCGTTTGAGACGCGGTTTGACAGCGTGGCAGCATTTCACCGGAATGAAAAGAATTGTGTGAGTGGGATGGATTTATTCTAGTGTATCAATATATGTACAAAGTAGGCATTCATGTGAAAATGAATGGAACATATATATATCTATATATATATATTAGGTTTGTTTTTAGATTATCATTATTTTTTGCTGCTTCTTTTAGTCTTGTTTTAGCTTTCTTTTATATCTCTCTGCTTGCTAAAATGGTTTCAATTCCTCTTAATCCTCCCCCTAACCAATTTAAATATCTCAAATCACATCCATTTCCAAATCAAATGGTGGAGCAAATCCATTATAAGGCTCTTTTTAGGTACTTAAAAAGCTCTCCGAAGAGTAAATATGCACACGTATCTGTATGAAATCCTGTCTCAGTCCACCTCTGAGTTTTGGTCTCGAGCTGCTGTTAGGCAGGCAGTCATAAAGAGCGATGCAGCGGGGTGGCTCGCTGGCGTGTTTACACCCTGGGTGAGTGCCAGCAAGGCTCTCTTGTGTCTCAGCTGCAAGCACAATGTTTAATAAGACAAACAGGAAGATCTCCTCTTCAAAGGTAAACATTAGATGTGTCATTATGGAGGATGTTGCATAACTCGCCCATCTGAAACTTGCCTGTATGCACACAGAGGGGATTACAGGGACTAATAGTGTCTGCGGCTATCGGTGTTGTTCTCACATTCTCACACATAGCACAAGTAATGAAGAGTATTTTAACAAGTCCAGTGGTAATTATTCTCTCTTTCTTTTCCTCTCCTTTTCTTCCTTCCTTCGTTCCTTCCCCTGCTCCGTTTCTCCCCCTCAGACCCTCGTCAGCCCCAGTCCTCTCCTCCCTGGTCTTACGAACAGACGTATCCGTCCTACCTGAGTCCCATGGCGTCCCCCTCAGTCCACTCCACCACCCCCCTGTCCTCCAGCCGAGGCACGGGCCTGCCTGCCATCAGTGACGTGCCTCGACGATTGCCAGGTAGAACCACTTCACTGCCACCTCTTGAAAGCGCTCAGTCTGTTAGCCCCATCAGGGCTCCCAACCATTCGTCGGCTCGGGATAGCGAGGCAAAGACAAAGACAGACAGACAGACATGCACACGATCCCATTCTCAGACAGAAGCAGGAACAGCATTAAAAAGAAGCAGAAACAACGAGCTACTGATCAGTTACCTGCTGTTAGCTCCCTCTCAAACTAAGGTGAGGCCTGTTGGAGTCTGAGAGCCTCTCCAAAGAGAGATTGTGACAGCATTTTTCAGGCGGCAGAGGAGGAAAAAACATTGTTTCCTTTTTTTTTTCCTTGCTTGAAGCCTTTGATCCCAAAGGAGAATGAGTAATAACAGGCCCGGGGATAATAACAGACTCGTGACTGACAAATAAAGTGTCTTTACAGCGATACGCCACTCTCTCTAGGCATTGTGGGTAACTGCATTAGCCAGTCTGTTTGCAGTAACGACAGCATCTGTGTTCCAATTTGTCTCTATCCCCCCCACCAACCCCCACCACCCCCCCCCACCCCAATGTGAAAGCTCCTTTAAAATCCCTGCATGCTGCCAGACAAGTTTCTCTCCGGTACACCTGTTTGACTCACTGCCATGTGAGGTTTTTTTTTTCCAACCTGCTTTTTTTTCTGTCTCTTTCCTCATACTAACACTCTATACGCTCCTCTGTGTGTGTGTGTGCGTGGGTGTGTGTGCCCCAAGCGAGGCTGAGTGATGCAGCCGTGTGACTCTGCATTAGATGGGGTTTAAAATCCAGCCAGCTGCCCTGTCAGCTCTGATTAGTTTGGTCTTTCCCCCTCAGCTTTCATCTCGTGAGCGTCAGGCTTTGTTCTCAAAGTGACACATGTGCATGTAAGAGCGCGCACGCACACAGAGAGCGCGAACGCCTCCCACCACTCGCACACCTCGCGCGCTTAATGCCTCCTAAGTGATGTGCCTCGGGCTCTCAGATCTCCGGAGATCATGTTGACACCTCGCCAGACTGCTCTGTAACAGTATCTGGCTACAGAACATACCGAAGTACAAGCAGAAGCTCATATGGATGCTCTCCTCGTGCACGCTCCGCGCCGCCCGCCCCATCCACCTTCAAACGGCGCGGCCCATGTGTTGAAATGTTTAAATTGCCAAGAAGCGGTTGCAGAAGTTCATCAAGTCGAGTAAGAGCGCCTGATTCGGAAGGGATGCCTCAGCGTTTGTGATATCCTTCCAAACATTTAGACAGCGTGACACTCTGGTTTCATTTGAGCTAATAAAGTTTGATCTGGCTCATCATCACAGGGCCGCTTCGAGCACCAATGTGGGCGCAGAAGTTAAAAACCGGAGACGGGAGTTTATTGAACAGAGCCGGCCATGTCTGAGATCAGACTGCTCTTCCGCCACAGAGACAATCACCTACTATTTCTGCTGGAATCAAACAAATCTGGTGGAAAGAGGAAGTTTAAAGGCCCTAATTGGCAGCATATGCTATCTGACGCTAGCGACAAACCCGGCCTCGCAATCCCTCCCTGCACATAAACACTGCTCTCCCCCTCCCTGCTCCCCCCCACCACCCCCTGTCCTCTCGCAGCAGACATGGTGACACGGAAGACGCCTGGTGATTTATGATAAGAGCACCATGGCTGGACTAAACCACTGCGAGGACGGGGGGGGGTGGGGTGGGGGGGGAAGCAAGGAGGAGAACCTCCTATTCTCCTTCAACTCTTCGCCCGGCACAGAGCTCGCCGCAGCCAGTTAGTGGTTTTCGGGTATTTTTTAAGGGATGAAGCGAAAAAGAGGAACGAAGGGTGAGACGGAGCAGCTCCCTCTCGGCTCTGTGTCGCACAGGCGGCGCGCGCGCACGCCAGCGTGCGCACGCTGGAGCCGATGGGAGGCGAGGAGAGGAGCCACATCAGAGCTCAGCCCTGCCTCATTATGGATCTCATGGAAACTGTTTCTGCTCAAAGTGTTTCCACATGTGCAGCTCCTGATTCATCCCAACTGCTTTTTTATGTGCATACAGTATTCACACACATGCCCCCCCAAACTCCCACCCACACACCCACACACACACACACACACACACACAGGCACAGGCACACACTATTTGCTCACACATTTGCATGCATAAACAGTTATATCGATTCACATAAACATGCACCAACACACACGGAGAGGCATAAATATGTTGAAGCTTATGCATGTGTGCGAATTGGCTCGTGCGCTTTTTGGGGTTTATCAAAACTCAGATATAGAAGAGAACAACACTACCGAAGCCTATGATTAAAACAATATTTTCAAAGAAAAAACAACTTTCCTCAAAGTAGATTAGCTTTTCTAAATTGGTTATTACAAATATCTGGCATGAAACAACTCTTTATTTTACAGCTGTTTTATTTCTCAAGTGACTTATTTATTGAATTCAATAACTCCACAAGTGCCACAGGCTACAGTGCTGATTAAAAAGGACACACTACTGAGATGGTGTGTGGATTATTTGGCCTGCAAGTGCAATAAAATTCACTTCAACAAGATCAAAGAAGTGATATTTAGTGTCTGAATTGACCGGCCTTATTGTGTTTAGAACAGATAAATACATTTAAACTCATGACTAATGTCTAATGAGTAGGGGGTCAGTGCTTGGATTCTGTGTTGCTGTTGAGATTTTGTGGGGCTTTTCTCTTTAGAATAGTGTCAGTTTGCATTTCTGGATGCAAAAGATGTTTTTTTAATGATTTCCTGAGTATTCCTGTGCCCTTGTGGCTGTGTGCAACACAGTGGCATAAAAGTGTCCCATTTACTGTTACCGCCATCCAGTGCTGATTTTTTGCCCTTGGCCTTACAAACAGAGTTTTTCCCATACTCCCTGAGCCTTTAAAAACATTATACACTGCCCAAAGAAACAACTGCTGATTATACATGTTAAACTTTGGGAAATTGTCACGAAAAAGACAGGCCTTTGGTTGGATATGACGTTTATAACTTTTTTAACCCTGGCACCTTATCCTATCACCAGTTAATTTGGAGGCTGTATAATCCATTTGTTTTTGTGTTCCTTCCCCCTAATTTCCTGTTGTTCAGTTTCAAATTGAATGTTAAATTTGAATCTTTATGTAGACAAAATCTGGCAAAAAAAGAGCACATAGGCATAATAAAAGTTTTTAGGGCAGATTTTGTCTCTTTGATCATAGTAAAATCATTTTAACAAATGACAGATTGACTTTCTCAGTTATTTTCCGAGTGCCTTTCAGCTTTTATGGAAAATTATGTCTGTGTTATCTATCTTTTTGATCAAAGGACATCCAAAGAAAAAGCAAAAGGAAACATGTCAGTGTGTTTTTGTGTGTTCCAGGCTCGTCTGACCTGAGCCCCTTCCCTGGCCAGTTTGAGCGCCAGTTCTCCAGCCTGTCCTCGCTCACCGAGAGCCGCTTCTCCAACCCCCGCATGCACTACCCGGCCACCTTCACCTACACCCCTCCGGTCACCTCGGCCATGTCGCTGGGCAGCGCCCACTACCACACCTACCTTCCCCCTCCGTACCCGGGCTCCACCCAGAGCCAGAGTGGACCCTTCCAGACCAGCAGCACGCCCTATCTCTACTACGGCGCCTCCTCCAACTCCTACCAGTTCTCCATGGTTCCCGGTGGGGACCGCTCGCCGTCCCGGATGATCCCGCCTTGCACTAGTGCCTCCACAGGCACCTCCCTGGTGAACCCTAACCTACCCAGCCAGACAGAGGGAGGGGTGGATGGTGATGGGAGCCACAGTAATTCCCCTACTGTTCTCAACCCTGGAGGCCGCATGGATGAAGCCGTCTGGAGGCCGTATTAAAGACCACCAGGGGCCAGAGAGATCAGAAGACAACTGATGTCATGGTTTGAAAGCACAAAACCTTTTTTATGTAATGAAAAGGGGATTTTTTTTTGGGCTCTCATCAGCTATCTCTGCCATTTGCTTGGAAATTAAAGTAGAGATAAAAGGAGAAAAAAAGAATAACACAGACCTGCAGGAACGTGTCTTTCTGGAATGTGTTTTGACCAAGGCACTACAAAGGGAGAGATTCTCACAGCAATAATGAGAAAAACAGTTTTTTTTTCTTTCTTTTTTTTACGGGTTTACTAGACCCATGTGGATGAGACATTTCAGTTTTATCACAGTCCAGAAGTTAAGGGATGCTTCGACATTACAAGTAAAAGACTGCCTCTTTTGTATAGTGTTTGTATTTCCTTAAGGCTTTTTTGCAGAGCATGTTTTTGTACTACAACATTATCAAAAATGCAAGTTAAGCACTGAGTAGCAAGGGATAAGAGTAACACATATGTTACTTTACAGTGGTGTGGACAGTAAATTTGCTTTAAACCAATTAATTTAACTTGTATATTGTGGGTGAGACATTGATGTAGATTGAAGCATTTTTCTTAGTTTTAACTTATAAAGCCATAAATTATGTATTGTATTTGAGACTTGAGTCAAAGAAGTGTAATCTGAATATTTTTGATGCATCTATATAACTAAGTTAAAAAGTTTTTTTTTTCTTTTTTGATAGGTAATTTAAGACAGTTTTTTTGTTTTGTTTTTTTAATGTAGCACCCAAAGATTTAAATCGCTTGGAATATGAAATGTAATTTCCAAAGAGTATTGCAACATGTTTCTTCTGGTGTAACTCTCAGTGTAACTGCTCGACACATTAAGAGGCCAACATACTCGTAGGCGTTGACACGCATTTGGCTTAGAATTAAACCATTGGCATTTATTGAGCAATAACTCGCATTGTGCCTCTTGGCAACATACCACAAAAGCCAGCTTCGGTGGGGGAAAATTATGATCCATCTCGTACCCAAACTCTGCTTCATTTCTCTATTTGTCTACTTTGACATGCACCCACATACTTCTCAAAATAAGAAAAGGGACGTGCAAACACACATGGAGTCCAAATACGACTCCAGCGGTGCCACACCAGGTGCAGGTCAGACTTCAGGGTTTGGTTATTTTGAGATATGTGAACTCCTCAGGACTGGAATAATCCTTGGATGATCCCACAGATTTGCTATTTCTGCGTTTCTCTTTTTATTTTTTTTCTCTCCTTCTTTCTTTTTGTCATATCCAGCCTGGCTGACAGCTTCTGTCAAAATTATAGCTTCAACATGCCAAGTCTATTATAGCTTTCTCATCATGCGCAAAAGATAGCTTTAAAAAAGTTTTCCTTGGTGTTTGACGCACACACACGCAGTCTTTAAGACTGAATAGGAGATGACACAGTTAAAGGCAGAAGAGACCAAGGTACCCCTTCATATGTTTATTTATGTCCAGATTTTGCTTTGTTTTTATTCCTTACCTGCTTTAGCAAACCTGTGCCCTCCCCCTCTCCAAATTCACATCCCAGAATTTTTCTACTGGGTGGGTGGGGGGGGCTTGGGGGGTGGCACTTGGCTTGGCTACGTGAGATTTACAAAAAGTGCTGGAGCTCAAGGGAAAGAAAAGCGCAAAAGGCGAGGTGATTAGATTCAGCTGCTGGCAGTAAACCGGTAACCAAAAATATGGGAGACTTGTGTGTATGTTTGTTTCATAAAGCACTTACTTCTTGTTTTATTTCGAGCAGCACTTGCGGCAGGCTGCCAGCAGGGCTCGTGGTTTTGGTCCTCAGTTGGGCCGTATCGCCACTGGAGTCACACACACACAGAGAATGGATAACACTTGGCCAAACCAGCCATTTACATTGGAGTCGAATCTGATCTCACAAGTCCTTATTTTTTGTTTGCTTTGGTACGGCATGATGTTCGGTGCATTTTGGGTAATATAATAAGCCCCGTCTGAAACAGCAGAGAAAAACATGGGCTTGTCCAGGGATCAAACTTCCAGCTTGTCATTGAAGGTTTGCACGCAGCCTTGACAGAGGATGCTCTGAGCTCAGTTAATGCAACCGAGCACATTTCATTGAACCGATTCAGCCCGGATAAGAGTAGCTCAGCTCCCTCAGCTTAGTATTTGAAAAAATGAAATAACACCTTTAGCCACCATCTCCTCGGTAACTTAGCACTTCCTGTCGGCAAACGGAACAGGAAGCGATCCTTTGAAAACTGTTTACACACCAATGCAGCACTGACATCTCATCTGCTTTTGTTTGTGTTGTTTGTGTTGTTTGTTTTCACCACACACAAAAACAAAACAGAGGTGCGCCTTTTTTTTAATGTTGGGTACAAAGTGTCATTAAAAACATTGTATTATTTAATGATCAACATATTATGATATCCAGGAATTGTACTTTACCCTGCTCTTATGTAAAATGTACTTGTTTTTCTATTGCTATGCTTCTTCTCATGAACACTTGTCAGGAATCTGAATCAAACAGAGAATCTGTTCGATTTTGCTGGTACGTTTCATAAAGACCATGAGTTGTTTTAATTTTTTTTTCCCTTTCTTTCTGTTTTTTTTAAGAACAAACAGACCTGACAACAGTGAGTGAAATTGGCATTGTGATTGTACATTCTGTTTATTTTAAGAATAAAATAGGTATTTTGTAACTTATCTTTTTCTCAATATCTCATTTTCCACTGTCTGTTTCAAGTCTCCCGTCAATTAACTTGGTGGGTGTTTTTTTGTCTATTGTTCTTTGATGGATTGTGCATGTGCAAGGTTTTTTTCTATAATTTTTCCACTTCGATAGCAGCCTGTCGTCACGTTCACGCTCAGCTCCATCTTCCTTGCAAAAATGCTCTGCTTTGCCCTCAAAGCTGAGTTTCTGTGCTCTCAGGTCCACTGCTTCTGCTACAAACGTCCCCAGTTTGAGGTCTTCTTCTTTGCACAAAAACTTCTCAGATTTTCTCTAGTAGCTATTGTTTATTTGCAAGACCCCGGCCAAAACCTCTCCAGCGTAAACCTCAGATATGATACTAATGATATGTCACTCATTTTACTCCAGAAAATCTCCTTCTATGCAGTTTCTGGTCACACGAAATGCAAATAACTTTAACCGGGAAAGTGAGTCCATATATCGCAACAGCTCTATTTGGAAGAGAGTCTGGGTTAAAGTTAAACTGCATATTGAGGGAATTTCTTGTCTCAGAATTGAATTAAATCTAAGAAAAAATCTAGTGTGCTCGAATTTTAAAAGACTGAGGCTGTTCATATGATATATTCCCGGCTCCAAACTTGGACCCATTTTTAAATCATTGATGGTGGAAATGACTGATTTGAATCTTTTTTACTATGCTTCGTCTGTTGCACGGATGAGTGCCGAGTGGACGGTCCACGCTGAAAAAAAACTGGCCAACAATGCCGAAAGTCTGCCTTTAAATTTTTTATCTAAGCATAGAAGCACGCCAGCCTGCCTTGAATGCTCAATCACAATGTTTCCAAAGCAGTTGGGTGGTGAGTCAATGTCATGCAATACTTTTATTATCTTTTATTATCAAAATTAAATTGTCAAAATTAAAATAGAAGAAAAAATCTTTCTTTTCTTTTCTTTGTTTTTGGAAAGATGTATTCTTGAGCAACATTGTGCCGAGGGCAGGAGAGGTGTGTGTGAGACTAAAATAAACACCTGTTGAAACATGTCAGAAATGATTAAGTGAAATGGGAGCAGGTCAGCAACACGATTGGGTGTGAGTATCACAAACCACAGAGGCTCAGACATGGGAGTTCTCTTTTATCTTCTCTTCAAATCTGAGGCGAACACACCTTACCGGCGTACACTTGTGCCATCGCGGCCTATTAGCAATTGTCTGATGAGCTGGGGCTGTATGAGAATTGTTACTATCGGGCCTCGAATCTCCTTGTGAAACGGTCCCTGAGCAGATCCCAGAGCCTCACAGGAAGCCCGTTCAGCGGTGTCATCTCTGGTGTGCCGTTCCGTCTGCACCAACATTGTCTTTGGATGCTGGAGTGAGGCAGCCTGGGGCCCCCCGCACGCCCCGCCAGACTGCTGTTGCCACTGCCACCGCCATGGCCGCCATTCAAAGGTACGCTGTGAAACCAAAGAGACGGAGACGGCAGCAGAGACGGGGGAAGCTGTTTTGCATTATTCCAAGACATAATAGAGCCAATCTAAGTGTGTGTACACACGCTGAAGGGGAGATCTACACCGTCTCCATATGTTTTGTTAGGGCTCAAATTGGGAACGTTCTCGGGATTTCCCTGAATATGGATTGCGTGGAAAAAGCTCCCGCTGGTTTCAGGTTCGCATTCTCAGCGTTCTCAGCCATGTCTAGCAATTATAATAATGAACTCCGGAGGAGCAGTGGGACCCAGACACCCGGGGAAATTAGCATAATGTCCTGCATGCACGGGAGAGACATCAGCACGGAGGCAGGCTCATTTAAGAGGGGCCGGCTCAGAGTTTATGTCCCAGTTAAATTTGATGGTCGGACATGATGCCAGCGATGATGTGCGCTTGATTTTTATACCAGGTTGTAAGTGGTTTTGCAGCAGTCTGCTCTCCCTTCCGCGTGTTATGCAATCAGCGGTGTGGTACACAAACAAGGGTTTTCAGGGAAACAAAACCAATCTGTTCATAGGCTGGCGCGCGCACACTCACACACACACAAACACACACGGAGACAGCTGACAGCCCAATACAAACTGTTTACTTGACCTCTAAAATGTTTCAGAGGAACAGCTCAGGCGGGAAGTGATCCTCAAGGGCCTCATACCTCTCAGAGAGCTGTATATCTCTTCCTATGTTTCCGTCTCCACTAACAAGGCTCTGTGTGTGAGCGTGTGTGTGCATGTGTGTGTGTGTGCCTGTGAGTGATTTCTGCCCTTAAACAGGAATCTGTGCATCTTGATTTCTCATTTAGTCCCAGGATAAACTCCAGTGTGGGCCTCAACTGTTGAATCAGCATCAAGAATCGACCTCCCTGAACCTTGATGACATCTGGGCTTCACAATCGGCCGCGGGCCGCATCGAGGTCTCAAAGGAAGACTTACCTTTGAGCTTGGTTTATGCTCACCGTGAAAAGAAAAAAAGACAAACAAAAAAAAAACTTGAAAGTGATTTTAATTTGGTTAAGGTTCCACCCCTGAGATTTTCAAACTGTGACAACAATAACTGTGTACTTTGGCGCACTCTAGTGGTTTTTTCTTTTCTGTCTTTTTTATTTTTTTTTCACTCAGCCACTGGGATCTGTGAGCCCACCTATAAGGCTCTCAGCACAGCCAAAGGCAGACTGGATGCAGCCAACATGGTGCTTATTGTATTAGCAGGGCTGTGAAAGAACTGCTCCTCCACAGATGAAGGCCAGATATGAAAATCTGCTGCAAAGGGCAACTTGTCTTTCGACCTGCAATAAAAGAAAATGATCAAGTGGCAAGTGATCTGTATCCGAGCGTTGGCCCAGAACCTCGCAGGCATGGTGGGGCGTGCGGCCTCCTCCGGCTGAGTCCATTCATCACTGCTTAAAGCCTGCCTTATGTCCCCAGCCCTCTTTGGAAACATTTGATTCCATGAAGCCGTTTGCTACGAAGTGAAACGTAACTCTGAGAAAGTGCAGTTATGAAACCCAAAATGCCTACGTTTATTGAGTTCTGCCAGTTCAGATTATGTAACATGATACCGGCCTGAAGAAAGAAAGAAAAAAAAAAACTAGAGGAATTACTTTGAAAGTGTGTGTGTCAGGACCATGGACAGCGACCAGACACACAAACAAAAGGCGTCTTTGTCCGGAGCCGTCGCTTCATGTCAGTGTTTCAAATTATACACCATGTCAGCTGTCAAAAAGTGGCAACGCTGTTGCAGCGCGACTGAGTTTACAGAGCACAAGACGGGATCAGCTGGAGCTCCGTGCCAAATATTCATGCAAAACAGGCCTTTTCCGTAGGTTTCAGCCAGGCAATAAAATTTCAAAAATCTGGGTGGGGGCTCCATCTTCTCCTGAGGGCAAGCATGGAGGAGCTCAGTGTGTTCCTGCTGTCATATGAAGGGCTGTTTCAACTTTATCAGGAGAGAATCGGCCGAAGAGCCATTGATTTAGAAAGGTGATTGCTCAGTTCTTCTTCTTATTGGTTGATAAGTGTAGGATTAACGTATATACACCTTCATAGGTAGTTTTTCAATCGAGGCCTCAACCTGGCAACTGAACCAAGTCAAGCAAATTCATATGGAGGACTTGACTGAATTTGAAAATGAGTAAATCTATGATGAGAAGTTACTGTTTACTGATGTAAACCATGTTTCTTTGCTCTTTAAAAATGTCTATTTAAATCTTGTTAGCTGCAAAATTGTAAAAAATATTTAAATCTATTGCATTTACTGACCAGATGAACAAATGATTCAGTTGAATTTTATTCTAATCCAATGCGGTTTACATTATTGTTGTATTATCGCCATTATCGTGTTTTCCTGAGATCATGCCGGGACTTATTGGAAAATCTACCTTATTGCCATGGTTATATGGCCAGGCAAAACAAAAACAAAAAAAAAGGGGGATGAAAGATGCCCGCCATTGTATCTGGTTCTGCTTTAAACACTCATCCTCTCTGTCTCCAAGGCTCATAACTCGTGTTGGAGGCAGGTTTTATGGTTTATGCCTGGAAAATAAAATGCAGCGTGTTTCCTGCAGGCGAGGCGATGATTTACAACTCTGAATGATAAAGTGAGCGCCCGCCTGACAGTGCGGGTGTGTGAGGGCTGCCGAGGATCCAGACATGTCCGACATGTGGATGCGAGTGTAGTTGTAAAGTGAGTGTGGTCACCTCGGTGTGGTTATATAGGCTGAAACACAACACACAGAGAGAAGTTCTGGCCCACTGGTAGGTATTAATACCTGACATCATCATCTCACATAATTAGCACAGTGTCCACATCCTTCTCCAGCGACCGAGGATCATTTCATGTGGTTCGCAACTGGAACTCAAGCCCCGACCAGTAAATCTAACCAACAGCAAAAGTACCTCTGGGCTCTGCTGTCTGCAGACATGGTTACTCACTTGAGCGACTCCTCGCCAAAAGACACAATCAGATATGTTTATTGTTATCTTCTGCCTAATTTTGACCGGAATATTTTAATACGCATAAAAACGTCTCAGTCAAATGCATCAAAACTCAAACGGTCCACTCTTCCTCCGGGCCGCGGCAGGCCAGTCGCAGCCTCCGTGCAACTGATCTAAGACAGAGGCCGGCGTGTGCCAAGAACTCTCTCTGGTGAGGCCGTCGGTCTTTTGCCAAAACCGCAGGCGCGCGCCAGGCAGATCAATAATCCCCATCAAGCTTCACCACAAGCCACTCAAACCTCTGAGGATGGGCGAGCGGAGGAGGGCTGGGGGACCTACTGAGAATCTGATATTCTCTCTCAGATGTTCTCTGTCTCAGGGAACAGGAAACGATGAGGACTCGTCTTCGGCAGCCCTGTCTCTTTTTTAAACACAGACTCCGGTTACAGCTCAGTTCCTCTGCTCTGGCAAGGCTCTTCAGGCAGCCCAGGGCCTCGCCGCTAAAAGGGGGTAGATTCGGACATCAAATGTCAGTCATTAACAAGCTAGAAGAATGGCGGGAGACGGGGAATGGAGCCGGCATTTTAGTGGCAGAAAGTCTTCACTGTTATATGACTGAAAGCGTGTTTGGAGTGAAGTTTGTGTCTGTTTGGGTCACTGTTGCTCCCCATGATATCCAGATAGACACACAGCACGGTTTCAAAATACGAATAAAAATTTAACTTTTGTCCTCCCAAACAAAACAACGTGATTGCGTTCAGGAAATGGTCAGATTGTACAATTTGTGGTGACCTGACCTGACTTTTTTATGTAAACTGGTGTTATTTAAACACATCTGAATTTAACTCTATCAGCTCCTTCCCTCTTAGGGGTTGATGGGTTTCCTTCTTTCAAGTGCTAGTTTCAGGTCAGGTCTTCTGGTCTACTGGAAGCCCACTGCAGAAGCCAGCGGCTCTCAGCTGGATAGGATCTGAATGAGGCTAATCTGGGAGCTACCATAACAAGCCGTCCACACGCAGTTGAACCCAGGCAGAGTGACAAGCAGGCTAGCTTTTTGTGCTGCACCAAAAGTCATTGAAAGGGCAAGATTTCTTTCCTCCAAGCAGGTTTCTCGGATGAGTTTTTAAGTGATTTCTTTTGTAGGTCTTGTTAGCAAAGTGAACCCAGACTGCCAAATCTATTCTGAAATGTTTACATGTTCCTCATCTAGTTTTACTCCAAAAACAGCAAGCACTGGTTCTTCTTTTAGGCACAATCCCTTTGCAGGTCACTGATTGAACAAGCCCAGGTAAAAAGAAATAATTGCACCAGATAGAAATGCTTGGAATACTTCTCCGCTGCCCATAATTAGATCAAATAAACAGTGTACTTTGGGCATACCCGTTTTCTTTTCCTTTCTCTCTGTTTTTGTCTTCATTCCCTCCAGGCGCTGACAAATATCACACATCAAGTGGCGTTTGTCACTAAGACAAAAAGCATGTACAGGATGTTAGACCACTGAAGCAACGCAACGGCCAGGAGGCGGATGATTGAGTCGTAATTCTTTTCCTCTCATACAGGACAAATAAACCACAGGTCTCAGAGTCGGCCCATTCCTGTGTGTGTGTGTGTTTTTTCTTATTAAAACTAATATCAGGGTCTGTTGCTTATAAAGGCCGTGCTTAAACTATGTTTATTTTTGTAATGGCAGAACACTTTTGCGGCAGAAATCCTGCTGATGAGTACTGGTCATTTAAAGCACGACGTGAATTTTGGCGAAGACGAAACTGGAGGGGCCGGGTGGCTCCACTCTGGGGCTGAAGCCTGCTGTAAAAATCACCTGCAGCCCTGAACTGTCCGGTGAATTGCATTCAACCCACATGGTCAAACCTTTGGCGGCCTAAAACAAAATGCTGATTAAGTATTTCGATATTGTTGTGACTTCAGATAAGTAATTCTATTTGGTTTTCCATCTCTATAAATCGAATATTAGCAACATAACACAATTGCTTTGTGAATATTCAAACTGAACATAGTAGATGTTGCATTTGGTTCAGGAAAACTCAACCAGTCTACTGAAAGGGGGGGAAAATGATGGAAACCACACTTCACATCAGGCTGAAACATATGCAGTGGGACTCTGCAGGTACAGAATATCTATGGTAAGCAGCAGCTAAATTTGACTTGCTGATGCAAGGGGCACTGAGGCCTATATGGCAGTACTTCTTAAACTGTGGGTCTGGGCCCTAATTGGATCACAGGGTTGTTTCTGGTGGGTCCTCAAACGTCAAGAGCACCAGTTTGTTTTAATCAGCCCAGGTCTCAAAGCAAGACTCAATTTATACAATTTATGCCTGAGCTGAAAAGGTTTACTAAACCTGGCCATAAAAGTGCACTGTGTGTGAGTCCTTGTCAGCCTATATGGTGGCCAAAGCCAAGGCCAGCGACTGGTAGATCCACTGGGAGTGTAATAACAGATTAATGTGGCGTGCCAAGCCCCATGACCAGACGTGTTTGACGTTAATGCTTCACTGTATATTATCCAGCTTGCAGAAATGTTGGATGTGAGCGATGGGATCCAAGGACAGGGATGTTTAGGTACTAATTACCAAACAGCAAGGCACAAGTCTCGCTCCATATTTCCTTACTCCTGTGGAAACACTAGGCAGGCTCCATTTATTTTCTTTGACTGTTGTTTCTGGCAAGTCCGCGTCTCAGTAAACACCACTCGCCCACCATTGTAAATCCGACAGGCGCAGATCTTTCAAGTTAGACTCCTTTGAGGAAAAATGGAGACAGATCGGATGGCGGCGCTCGGGTTTTCCGTCTTAATGAGAGAGTGGAGAAGAGGGATGGCGTTTGATCCTTGGCATGGAAGCCTCTATTTAAGCCTGTCAGCGGTCATCACTCTCTCTGTGTTATGGATGGAAAAACAAACCTGCACCACTGGATTTGATCAGCTCAGTCAGACACACTTAACCCTTTTGAGGACCAGGTTCCTGCAGCACCCTCGCTATCACAGAGAGAGAGACCTCTCAACCCCCACCTTCCTGACAACCTGCGAAAGCATCGGTGTGGACTGATCGCCTCGCTGGGAAAGAAAAGAAAAGGCAGAAGCAGATCTGTGAAAATATTATTTTATTTGCAGAACTTTGCAATGAGCAAGCCTCTCAGTCATCATGCTCCAGTTTCATATCATGTGTTTGTCCAAACCACACAAGAGCCTCATGGCTCTTCAAGGAAGTCTTGCTATAGTCGCAGCCTGACTTAAAGCCAAAGACGATAAGCCCCGAGACAAGTTTCCACTCTCCGCTGCGTGGACACTGATACTTTTGAACTTTAACTCTTAGGCTGCAGATGGCGATGGACTCGTCAGAGTGGAGGAAATATCTTTCTGTCAGAGGGCTGGAGGGCAGGGCTCCTGACCGTTGTGGACCTGGCCTGGAAGACGCTTTTCATCACAGCACTAATGGCTCTGCCTAATCAGGCCTGATTGGGGCTGCTAAATAAATAGGCTGTCCATTTATAATATCATGTGGTAACTTAAGACAAAATCAATACCCAGACGGAACACTAATAGCCAGAGGCAAAAGAGACGTCTCAACCCCGACTGTAATGCATTTGTCAGAGCGAGTCCATCAGTGACACTGGCATGGGTTTCCGATTCTTCCATGTAAAGGCACAAAGCTAAAGGGGTTTCATATCCGAAGGGTTCTACATCAGGTTTTCAATACAAAAATCAAATGCAAGCGAGCAATACTGTCACAGACTTTGTTCTAATTGGTTAAAGCCCTCATAGGCCAGACTTTGTTCTTTTAAATGACCATTTACACTTATTCACTTGAAATGAAAATTAAATTCAGAAAGGTTTTCAGCAGGAGTGGCTCTAAATACACGAGTACGCGTAATGAAACAGCGCTAAAAAAAAAAGAAAACTACAACATTGACTTTAATAGATGGCGATCGTAATGAAACGGCAAATTGGAACGGCGGCGTTCGGCAAACATTTAGCATTAATCATCAATCACAGATGAAACAAGGTGTCTCCCCAGGAGCCGGGACTCGATAATAAACACTGGAGGCAGACTAGACTTCTGTGGGTTTGGGAATAAATAAAGAGAACGACCTTGACATCAGCAGCTAGTAAAACGTTTGGCCGTGTGGTGGAGTACGTATGAAAGAGAGCTTTGTGTTTTGAGAAATAAATACAGACAGACACAATCATGTTTGAATGAAAAGAGTTATGTCAGATGTTACACGGCCGCAATGTCTGAAGCTGCTTTTGAGTCACGTTAAATGAATTTTGATTTATCTTCTGCTCCACTTCTGTTACAGTGATCACTGAAGTACAGCCATTCAACACATCGGGAGCTGGAAAGAGACATCTGACCAGTTTGCAGACAAAAAATCTTATGCTACAACCAAAAGCCTAAAAAGACAGTATACTGTATTTTCAGAGATTGTGTTTGTTTTTTAGTTGCGTGTTGTTTGCTAGTTTATTCTGATGGAGCTCAGCTCAGTGGGTGAGTTACTTGGCCAGTTTCCTCGCCACGTCCTTGTAGGCGATCTCGATCTCTGCGTCAGCCGCACAGGTGTTGGTGAACTCATCGCATGCTTGGGCGTTCTTAAGGTACCGCCACACCCCAGTCATGTCTGATGGGATGTCATAGTTGCGGTACTTCTTAGCGACAACCTAGGAGAGATGGGAAATTTAAACCATGGCGCAATGGTTTGGTACGGGCGTGAGGTTACTATTACTCTAAATCAGTCTGTCATTAAAAAATAGCTAATCATGTTATGTTTTTGTTTTTTTGTTCATCACTAAAATGGAGGTAAAACTATCAGCCAGTGACTGAAATTGCATCAAAGCTGAAAGCTGAAACATCAAAGCGTGTTCAGTCAGAGGCTTCCTCAGCTAGCTAACACCTGCAAGCTAATTGTTAAGCTAAGTTAATTGATGTATTGATAAATTAATACATTTTCTTTAGCATCCCATTGTTGTCCATGCTGGAAAGAAAACAGAATAATTTGAACCGTATTTTTTTCTTCTTTTTTTTTACTCTTGAGTGTTTTTACTTTATAGATACTACATTCATTCTGGTTGTCACAAATTTCTACCATCTGTGCCTGAAAAAACTATAGTTTTCTATACTTTCCCCACAAATGAAACAGCTTGGACATGACGTGGACGTTACCTTTAGGCCATTATGACATGTCTTTCTAATTGAAGGCTACAAGTTGTTATAGTTGGGCAAAATGCTTCAATTCCAGCTCACAATATCATGAGTTTCCCTAATGTGTAGTGAACAGAAATATTTTTCTGTAAACTAAAGCACTGTTCTATCTTAAACAGCAGCGTTAACTAACCCTATTCACTGGTATTTTTGTCCGGCCTTACCTTGACTATGTGCAGTTTGGGCAGCAGGTTGCAGTCTGCCAGGGTGAGCTTATTGCCGTCCAGGAAGCTTCGGTTGGAGCCCTTCTCCTCCACCATACTGTTTGCATCAATCTCATCTGGCAAGGGGCTGTTAAGATAGTCATCAAGCTTCTTCAGGGCCTTGGTTAAACCTTTCTCCAGACCTAAATGCACGAGAAAAAAAACGTTTTCAATAAATAAATAACCACATATGGGCCAGCACATAAAAAAAAGTCGGTGGGATATTTATGGTAATGATCTCACTAGGTGGCAGCACAGCAAAATACAGCTCATTCATGAAGCCCTTAAGTAATGGACTCTGCTACGGCCTAGTGGAGAAAGATAATAATGACTGCCGTGTAATTTCCCCATCTTGTTCTGTCGTGCATGGACATGTGAGTGCACATGGCACAAAGTGAGCAGCCCACCATCGTTGGCGTCGAGTTTGGTGTTCTTGATGAAGGCTGAGAACTTGGCAAAGATGTCATTTCCAGCTGTATTGGACTCTCTGTGCTTGGCGGCGAGCCTGGGATACCTGAGCAGACATGGGGACAGAGGCAGGAGATGCAGTCAGCACGAACCATCTGGATGGCATTAACACCTGGACTGGAGCTGGGCTCAAACTTAAACCATGTTACTCACTCACACTGAGCTGGCCACCCGCCCCCTTAGCTCTCTCACACTAAGGTCCATTTATAATGTAAAAAACTTTACAGGCAATAAAAGAAAGATTTAGTTAAGCTGTCTTTCTTTTTCTTTTTTCTTTGAAAAGCACTCACATGCCTGCTCTGAGCTTTTTATTTCACAGACAATAACAACAACAAAAAAGGGTGAGACTTATTTTTTATATTATGAAATTAGATTCAACTGTGGGGCTGTTGTCAGTAAAGCCTTCAGCAAGTGTAAGTTATTTCATGTTTTAAGGTGAAAAAAGCTACCTGAGACACACAAACAGTAACAACCGTACCATTTACGGCCACAACAAACAATAAATGTTGGCATGTGTTTATATTGGTCTTAATCAAATACATCCCTGTTTCACTTGACTAAATAGGTTCCTTTTCCGTCGGCACCGCTGCTGAAGAGAAATAAATCCACCCAAAAGCAGAACATAGACCCTTTTTTGTAAAAACCTTCCGGTCGAATTACTTTGGAGGGGAGAGCATTGCCTCAAGAAACTCCTCGATCTTGTTGATATCTGTCTTGACCTCTCCGTCGAAGGTGATGAAGGGCGGGTGTGTCCCCGGGGCCAGGTTGTGAAGATCCGCTGGCTTTCTGCTCAGGGCACAGAGACGGCGGACAGTTAGGAACAAGCGGCACGCATTGTGTTTATGTGCCCACGGGCTCGTTTCCCCTGTACGCTTACCTCCTGAGGTCAACCGTCGTCACGTTGAACACGACTCCCTTCAGCCAAAGGATCATGAAGAGACGCTGGGAGAAGGGACAGTTGCCGATGCTCTCCCCATCACTGCCCGCCTACACACCAACACAAGATGTTAAAAAAAAGCCAGTCGAGATTTAAGGCTTATGTCTTTTTGGGAAAATGCAGCTTGAGGACATCCACACTGTCCAATCATCTCCCAGTGCGCATTTTCTAAGAAACACACAGGCCCTAACCGTCCTCACAGAGAATGAATGAAACAAGAGGAGCGCAGTAACTGATAAAGTTCTTTTTAACTGATACTGTGCAGGACTGTAGAGGCCAGAAAATTCAGGGAAGGTGTTTGTGATGCATTTAACCTCCTGAAACCCTAACTTTTCTTTGGTGTGATTTTTGTCATCTTTCTCCAAGATATATGGGAGTAGTAGGACCTCATAAGCTTATTAACTCATGGTCATGGCACAGGAAGTGGTGTTTCCTCGTGTAGGGACAGTGGGTTCATCTTATTTAAAATGTTTATTTATAGATTTAAAAGTTTCGTTTGCAATTTGGTTCTGAAGATCCAAACAGAACCGTCCAGGGACCTTTGGGTTGTCACTCAGCTGTAGAACTAATTCTGTTAAGGTGAAATGAAGAACAATATTGGTGAAAAAACTAAAATAATTTTCTTCTTCATCGGATAACTTCTCCTAAAGTGGACCATCATTACCTACCCAGGGCCTTTTCTTCTTCATACCCTTCTAACCGAACCACAGCTAATTAGACAGCTGAGAGCGGAACACACAGAATCACTTCCTCCTCATCCCACACATGTAGTGATATCGTGTGTCGGCATGTGGAGCACCTGATCCCCCCCCCGTCCAGCTGAATTATACATGCTGATTCCATCAGTTGGTTCACTGGCCACTGGAGCACAGGGAGCAGGAACTGACCTAATGACCTGTGGCCCACAACGCTCAGCAGAATGGGGGCACTGACCTCACGGGTAACCTCCAGAGTGTCTCCCTCATCAAGTGAATCAAACTCTTTTGAACCTTGTTTTTACCTTCTTTTTTTTCCCCCCCTTTTCTTTTCTCTTTACGCTTTCCGGCCCACCACACACGGCCAAACACAGCTCGGAGCAAAGACCAGAAAGATGAGCTGTCAGTCCGAAAGTAGCTGAGCCGACTGTATGCGAGCCAGCCATTGATGCTCTCAGAGCTGCTCCTGTTAACGCGACGCCTCTGTCGTCCGTCTGCCATTGTGGTGGCTGGGCTCAGTTGCATGGAAGCGTGCACAATACACAACCGGCAGATAAATGGCCCGACAGCATCTAGAACATGGATGACAAAAGCAGCTGCACAACCAGAGCTGCAGGAGCTGAGTGAGTGATCTGAGAGATAAAGAGGGCTCTCCTGGAGACAAAGCCGTCAATATTAAACTTCTATACTGAAATGTAACTGTGTTCTGGTGGCTATTTTAATTTACTGCAATCAGAATAGCTTACAACGTAAATCTGAAACAAAAAAAGATCCATGTTTTGTTTTTTTCTCCTCTTTATTCCAGTGCCGCATCACTTCTAGGTGAACCTACAAATATTTTAAGCTCAAATGCCCTCAAAACTGGGATGCTGATGCATTCTTAAGTGGGATGAAATTTGCATTCTGACGATGCTTCTATCCTTCCAAATGCACTGTATCTGGAGCATTGCTGCTCAGCGTGCAGCTGCCGTCCAGCATCAGTGGACAGATCTCTGTCCATCTAGGCCACGTCTCACTCAGACGACAGGAAGAGGAAAGAGCTAATATTAGGATAACAGCTACTATGGAAACTGCTCTCTCTCTTTTAACTAAATATAGGTTTGTGCATCAGATACCAAACATGAAAAAAATAACCCGTTTGGGTTTTATTAAAAGAGTGACCATTTAAGATGTTTGGCTTGATCACATTGCTTTGTACAGCTCATCCATAGCAAGACCCAAAGGTCAAGATCTTGTTATCTGGCTGTATGTGTTAGTGAACTCACGGCTGCCTGGTTGTCTGGTTTCCTAGGAGGTGGACTGACTAATGCCAGGCTTCATGCCAGCTCAGTGGATCCACACACCAGCTTAACCACTCCACCTGACTCAGCTTCATTCACCTGCTCACAGCAGCTCTCAGGAGACCTGACCTGCTCGCTGAGAGGAAAACATTTTTGCGTTCGCAGACGAGCCTCCATCGAGGTTATTTCTATTATCTTAGCACGATTAAGTTGCAGGCTGGCTTAATTTGGAGAGTTCTTTTTTTCCAAGCAGCCCCAGCGGCAGCTGCTTTTAGCCTCCCATCACCAGTGAGCGGCTTCAGTGTCACTGTCACAACAATCCCGGGTCAGATCTGCTGTAACTCTACCTCTGCTCTCAGGTTGCACATATACGTTTTCTTTGTCACACAGCAGTGCCCATCTAAAAAAAATCCTGCCAGAATTCTGTCTGTAACTTCATAAAAATAAGCATAAATAAGTCAATTTAAAGCTTACCTCAATACAGCTATTGCACTTCTGTCTTACCTTTACAAAGAGCTCAATATCAGGGTCCCTGTCTTGATAGTTTGTGGACATGGTGCCTGGTTCTAGCAACAAACTCGAGTTTTGTCTTATTTTCCTGCAAACGTCTCTTATCCCTGGAGGTCTACATCATCCATTAAAAAGCTAATTCCGCAGCCCTCTGTCCTCCCGGCTCCAGGTGGATGGATCAGCGCGCTTTTCTCCAACAAAGGCAGCTTTTTTCTCTAAAAGTGACTTTTTTCCAGGTGATGCTGAAGGTCACCCGAGGTGTCGGTCAGAGCCTCCAGCTCTGATTTAGACACAGATGGAGAGCAGGGGCAGATCTCACTGACACTAAGTGGAAGACAGGTGTCAGGCTATACCAGGGGGTGTGGCCCCATCTCTCACTGCCCCCCCCCCTCCCACTGCAAACAAACTCACAGTACTGGACCACATCACTGCAACAACATAGACTTTGAACTGTCATGTCCTCTCCAAAACTGCTTTCATTTCACTGTGGTCCAATTAAATATAACGAAAATAGGATATTGCTATCACTTTAAGGCTCCTTTTCTGTCACTTTTTTCTGAACAGCAAAATTCAATTCAATGTTGAAGTGTCTCACATTTGTCGACCAGTAGCAGACCTGGCTCTGAGAGGCAGTTTAACCAAGAAAAATAACTTGTGAGCTGAAAGTGAGATGAAAACAGGAGAGCAGAAACCGGTGGGAGATATATGTTTACAGAGCAGCTCCCTCTTCTGGCTGACGCACTACGACACAGTGTAAACCAACTGAAGCTGCTTATTATCAGCCTTTTATGAAGAGGAATGCAGACAAACATCTCAATTCAATAGAACTGACTAAGAACTGACCGCTACAGAACTGATTTAATCCACACAAAAAAGAATAAGCTCAGAAAAATGTTTGTTTAATGAAACAAACATGGAGGATGTCCTAACACGTCGTGTGGTGTGTTTGGTTTTCACCAAATGTGACCAAACATCTCAACTACAGTCTGGCCTGTCTAAAGCACTAAACTTGTTGTTTTTCGATCTAGTTTAGGAAAGAAGATGATGATTGATGATCCTCCCAGACTTGCCATCCTTGTTTTCAAACTGAACTGAAACATCTGAAACGTTAACTGAGGCCCATAGGGTCTGAGATGTAGTTTTGGGGGGGTTCCATGTATTTTCTTTGAGAACTGGAATCTCAAATTGATGTAAATTGCAGTTCTAAACCTGACTGGCAGAAAACATTGCTTCCCTGATATTTTTCCTCTTTTACATTATGTTGACACACACCAACAAGCTCTCAAAACATTTGCCTTAACAGAGGTCCTCACACTTACTGGTGATCACTAAAGTTGCCGTTAAGTTTTGCCACACACTGCCTATATCATGTGTTGTAGTTCGACTGAGTGTATTTATCTGATTTGGGGGCCTGGGAAAGATTGGATGATTTTATATTGCCATGATACTTAAATGATGTAATTATGTAACGCTTATAAAGATGGGAACTGTCCGCTTACTTTTTTTTCTCAAGTAGTTTAATCATTTGCTCTCTCGCTCCACTGTCACCTTAAACTCACCATGCAAACACAAAAACTGTTTTGTTTTTCACATCTTGTCATTGTCAAACAACATTTTCTCTTTTACAGAAATGTTGGGGACAACCTTAGTCTTTGTGTCTTTTTCAGTGATTTCTTAAAAATGTTTTAATTTTTAGACAAGGCGAAGTTCAAATCCCTGACTTCTCGGGCTAATCATTTACTATCAGCATCAAACAGTAACAGACGTTTGTGTCTTTGCGGATCCAAGGTGAAGGGGGAGTGTTTGAATTCCTCCCTCCTGTTGACACAGGTTAATCACTCACATTGTCTTAAGCTCTGACTTCAACTATCAGTGAATATAGACTCTGTGAATGTGGACTGACATCTCATGCTATCTTAATTAAAAATAGAACATCGCCCCATGTGAAAACGCCTTTCATTGATAGCAGCAATAACTGACTGTGTGGTGGAGGAGTCACACAAGCCATCAGTACTAAACAGATGATGTCCCAACTCTCCTCCCTACTTTTACAGCCAAAATGATACATTTATGGCAGTAGTTGAATATTAAACCGCCGGAAAACGCACACACAGCTTGGATTCACTCAGATAGAAGGGTGAGATAGTGTGAAAGAGGTGTGGTCATAGATGACAAAGGGGCCAAGGATCTGTGTTTATCATAACTTGACGTAACAACACACAGATAGCACAGTCATGTTCAATGTGTGTTCTTTTAGCCATTTGTGATGTACAAACTTTAACGTCCGACCTCTGTGACAGTAGAGTGTAGCCCAGCCCTGATTGCCAACAAATTACCAACAAAAACGAATTACTGTATCGTTTGTCTTTTTAGTAAAGACGCAGACACAAAGTTGAGAAGGGCTCAAACAATGGACGGTGCAGAGAAGTAGCGTGACCTGGACTAAGCTGTTAGAATTGGAGTGTGTGTAAATGAAAACAAAGATCTTTGTTGAACCAAGTCAAGGCTAAAAGGGACATAAAAGTGTGAACCGTTAATGTGGGTAACCCTACAAACACAGAATTGTGAGCATTTTAGCAACTTCTCATCTAAGTCAGAACGTAGAATTCTGACATTTTTTCATATATTTCCAAATATAAAGACAACATTAACATTTTCAGGACTTAACTTTTCCTATAAATCATTTGCTAAGCTTAAAGCGAGAAAGAGAGCTCCCTGATTCCAGTTTAATACCTCAATCTCAGCAGCCCAATCAGCAAAGTGACCCCCTCATGTGATTATTTCCATGGGCATGAAGTCCACCCCCGGTTACTACGGCCTTACAGTAAACTGGTTAATCATTAGATTAAACCACTTCCAGATTTAAGCCACAGGCAAAAATCCTGAAACATAGACAACAATGCCTAAATGTGGCATTTCTGAAATCAGTCCTTCGGATCCACTTGCTAACATTACTACATTATATGACTTTTATTAGTCAGGCTTCAGGGGTTAACCCCGCATATACAGTGGCTATAAAGATAAGATATACCATTCAAGCCATTTGATGTGGGCGTTGCCTCATTGGAAATTGTCAAGGCAAGTTTCTGTATTACACAAACCTAAAGGGCTGTGTCATGTTTCTGATGCCCAAAGTGGTCGTTTGATGTGTTTACGGACGTTGGTTCACTGCTGAACTCAGAGGGTTTAAAAACTGTATCATCCCTCCTAAAGTTCTACTGTAGTGCAGATCTCACATGCTTTTGTGTTGTTGCTGTTGTTGTGTTTACCTTGACAAACAGAGACACGACGGGCTGGCTGGGGTCAGCCGGCGCCGCGCCGCTGTCACCCAGGGCGACGTGCTCCAGGGTTTTGAGGCTGTAGTCCACCGACTCCTCCGGCTTGGCCTTGATTTCAGTATGGGTGTAGGCCATCATCATCCCCTCCGCGGCGTTATCCTCGAGCTGGACCAAGGTCTGGACCGGCGGGTCGTCGCATGGGTCTCCGTGGGAGGAAGAGGAGGAGGAGGACTTCGAGGAGGCTGATGAGCGCCTGGACGAGCCGTGTGCCTCTTCCACCTCCGCCACGGGCGGCGAATCTACCCTTTCCTGCTCCTCAGCCTTGGCCTTGGCCTCCTCATCGTCGCTGGAGGACGAGGAGGACGAAGAAGAGCTGTCTTTCCTCTCCAATTCCCGGATTTCCATGTAGTCCGAGGCGTCCCGCTCTGCCTCCGCGGAGGCGTGGACCTGCACCTCGCTGTACGTCTCCTCACCCGGGGTCTCATATTTGGGCGCCAAGTCATCTCCCAGGTCGATAGTGGTGTCGTAGTGGTGATCCATGCTTGCTGGCTTTATCTGGGGGAAGAGCTCGGCGTCGAAGAGCTGTGGAGTGGAAGCACCGATGGTCCTCTCTGGCTGTCCGCCTGCCTCTGACTGACTGAGCGCCCGGCCAAACTCCAGTGATATCTCATAAAAAAAGACCTTTGATCCTGCAAGTTAACCAGTGAATAGGGCAAACGCTGTGGCCCGTGCGTCTTCAAGGACACCAAGACAGAGTTGAAGTGAGAAAAAGTATGACAGACCTCTGCCTGTAAGTGCAAACACAAGATAAAAAGTTGAAAACATCCCCACTGTTCGGTGCCACACGGAGAAAAGAAAGAACCCTCTGCAACACGTTCAAGATAACTGAGGGGTAACCTTGAGTTTGTGCAACGTTTTCTGGAAGTTTAACTTCCTCAGGAAAGAGTGAGTCAACCACCTTTCAATGTTGGTGTTTTATGTATAGGGGCTGCAGTCAAATTTGTCCTATTGTACAATAATGCATGTAATGTCACACTTTTTAGTTCAAATTACAATGCAGAAGCTGTGAGTTAAAAATATCAGCAGGATGAGAAGCAGCCAGGTCCGGCTTATCAGGCTAATCACACACTCATTAATTGATCGTCATCAATAAAAGCGGAGGTCCTGGCAGTTTGCCGATCTGGAGCCTGTGGGTGTGCGTTCACACAATACCAGGGAGGAAGGACATCGGCGACGGGCTTTGAGAGGCGACCTTATCTGCCTGTCAATCTGCAAAGAACTTAAAAGGTCACTTCAAGACAAATTATTGTTGAAAGCTCTGCTTATGACAAAAGAGATCACAGTCTCTCTAAAACAAGCATGGTGTGGCTTTATAAAATCTTAAAGCATCTGAACAAACAGTAGGACTTCCGGAAAAGTGTCTTTTGGACGGTGGAGGTTTTCCAGCAACAGGAGGAGGTTTTAAGTCAAGTTTTGGGCAGACTTGATGCATTCCCAGCCATTATTATATATGAGTAAATATATTAATGTAATGACTCAACCGGAAATTGTTCTGCACACCTTGAAAAAGCAGTGGAGAAAAAAAAACTAATGCGAATGAATGCAGTGAACTGGAGCAACCTTGTAAAGATAGAGGGGGAGAAAAAGCACAGGCAGTTACGTAAGAGGCTGATAACATAACAGAACTATTATTCCTAGCTGCTGGTGCTAAAGGTGGTTCTACAAGTTATCACACCAAGGGATGGACTTAGGTTTTACAGAGCACTTGTTCATTTTGGTTTAGTCTTTGCTCAATAATAACAATGTGTGCTGGCCTTCTACAAGACCGTGATTTAAGAAAAACTAAAGAAAACGCAGAAGAGAGTTTTTTTATAAGTCCTTTTATTTTCAGAAGACTCTGTAATTGCACCAACATGGGAAAGATAGATCATTTGTCAGTCATATTAAATTTCCACATCTCAAATCCAAGGAAATAACACACTGATAATAGTAATTGTTTTCAAAACAATTTTAAAAGAATAATTTTGAAATATAGTCTGGATATATTTTTTCTCTGTCGACAAGGGAATAATTGTCAGATAACACTTTTCCGTACTAAAACATTTAAGCGATCAGAAAGTTAGCAATTCCCATAGAAATGTTTTAAATATATGAATTTCAGCCTCTTTAAAAAGCACATATCACAGTGATGTCATTTCTTTTTGGCCACAGGTGTAAGTCAATGCCTCGAACTTTCTTGAACAAAGTGAAAAGAAATATCAAGAGTAATTCATTTGGATTCTGCATCTTCTGTCTAATTCAATTATTACATCAATCAAAAAAAATCTTTAAGCAAGAGGCACTGACCTTTTTTTCTTGTAAGAGTTGCAAACACTGACGACAAAGTATAAGTGCAAAGAATCAGCTGCATGTTCTACAAAGCCTCCAAAGAACGCCCCTTCGTCCTCACTCGCTTCAATCCTTTAGTGCAAATTAGGGGTTCAGTTCTAGCAGGTCACGTTGGCACAAGTCTTCTCAACCAAACAACGATAAAAACCTAAAATCCCTAAGACAATAAACGGACCAATAGCAATTGCACTTCACGTTTCACCAACAATATGGTCACGGTTATGACAAGCCAACAAATGACAAGGAGGGCGCTATGTAGACATCTTTACAGGGGAAAAAAGTGCCCTCTAAAAGCAAATTCTACACAAAAAGAAATTGACTGGCACACAAACAAACGAACGCTCCTAAGGTTGTTTTTTTTAAAGGCAAATGGTAACCGACTGCTAAAAAAACAAGCAATAAAAAAGTAATGAAGTGATTTCCTCCTGGAACAAACTCCACACGTGAGAAGTTGCCCGACAAATAGTGGAAAAAAGGGAAACAGTATCTACAGCCAGCCTCCTGAAACTACAGGAGGCAACTGAATACTTTAGAATAATCACAGCATTTATAGTTCAAAATCACATCCTGTTTGGTGCTCGGACAACAAACCGAACAAGGCGCTGAAAGTTGCAACAACGCCGATCCGTCTTTGCTTCGAGACATACAAATCCGTTTTGCATAGATTTGAAAATGTCGAAAATGAGCTGCGGAGCGGTCAGCATGGCTCACACGTGCCCATGGTTCAACAGCTAAAACGTTCAAAACCTCTGGAACTTTGTATCCCAGCCCACATTCCCTTTTCTAAATTTGACTTATATTTTCTTGCATACAACTGAGATACACTATGAATGCCTTTAGGGTAAGATTGTCTGAAGGTGTGCGCATTTCTACATTTTTCTGTGATCGTGCCGTTCAGCCCGCGCTGGAGTGCTGCAATAAAGGCCAATCAGTTTTTTCCTGAAATGGATTTCAGACTTCAAACGGAGAGAGTAGATGTGGTTCCATTCAGAGTAATTCTGAGCTAAAAACTGAGGCATTTAATCGAACAGACTTGAATCTAAAAGGACATTCAGTTAAATATAAAAAGGACAAATGAAAAAAAAGAAAGGCTCTACAGTTAGCTTTAGTTACCTTAGAGGCAATAGCTAACACTGCATTCGTAGCATTGCAACTTGTGAAGACAATGCTCAGCTGCTTCGTGTCTAACATTTATCTCATCTATCGACACATACAGAAGAACACAAGTGCCAAGTACAACTTTTTACTACAGACAGAGACCTCCACAAGGTGGTCTACAAGGACGCTCGTTGACTTGACGAGAATTACCATTGAAGATTTGTGAAAAGCATGAACTCTGAAGAACGACTATGAGCACTTTTGGTTAACAGTTTTTTTTTTTTTTTAGAAAGACTTTACCTTCATCTTATCCAAGTCACATATGTGGCTTCTATTTGCCCTTTTCCACTGGTGCCACTGGAACTCGACTCTCGACTTTATTCAACTCAGCTCGACTTGGTTTGGGTCGTTTTCCCTTACAAGGGAGAATAAAGTTAATGTCATCGGCGTGATTACAGCAAGCCAGCGTAAAAGTCTTGTGACATTATTTTTATGCGACTTTAAACAAAATGCAGCAAAAAACTACACTGCCGCCCACAATAGTATACCGGCGGCACCTTGTGATGCTGGCTCCAGTCTATAGTCATTAGCACTCTTGCTGCGTTGTAAAAACTATTGGGGAACTTCCCCTAGGACTTTAGTACCTACTTGGTCGAGTAGGGCCAATGGCAAGGAAAACCAAAATAACTAGCCCCACTGAGCAAGTACCAGTGGGAAAGGGCCATAAATGTCCAGATTTGACAAAACCACAAGCCATAATTCCACTCTTAGTACTGAATCTCTACGTTTTAAGTGATAAGTAAATGTTGACATGATATTTGGTAAAACTCACAATCAAAGAAATGCCACTAAGAACACATTTAAAGGTTTATTATTTGAGTTAATCCTAAACCAGAAGCAAACCCTGCAAATGTGGCAATTATTCAGTCTCTATACCTGATTAGGAGGTTAGATTAGATTTTCTTGCCCTAAGATCAACAAAAAAAAGCAGCACAATCGTATTTAGAGGTGTAACAATGGGGATGCTTCTGTATTAGGGAACACCTTGGGGAGCATGACTGCTCTTCTTTTATGTCTGCCATCCGTTCTGTTCAGCTACAGGTGCAGGTCCTCTTGCAGTAAAGGCTGCGACATCTCCCAGCTTCTGTGTTTTAGCACGGGCCGCTGTTTGACAGTCACCAGTACGATGTAGACCACTAAGAAGCCCAACACCATGACCACACCGATGAAGGAACCTATAACCGGGGCGTAGGAGTAGCCGCTAACCTTAGGAGGAACGGTTTGGTGTGGTGGGGTGGCCGTGGAGGGAGTTGGCTCCGAGGACAAGAGGTCCTGAATAAACTGGAGAGAGCCGTTGTTTGGCAGAGGGGGGATGGACAGGATGTGGCACATGAGAGGGTAAAGGTCAACAGAGCGCATGGAAGTCTTGAGGTAATTCTGGCGAAAGGCCGGCCCACGGGCCACGAACACGGGCTGCATGTTTCGTATGGTGTTGTCGTAGCCGTGATTCCCCACTGAAAAGGAAGAGAGTTTCTAGTAAGCATGAAAAAATAACCACAGGATAAATGTCTTCTACTAAAAGGCCTTTGGACAATACATCTTTTCAATGTGTAGGATCCCGTTTTTTATTAATGTTCAGTATTCATGTCAAACACTTTGTCGTGAAAGCTAGGACTGCCTGATGTCCGGAACCAATTCTAAACACCAAAGAAAAAGTATTATCTGAGGGTAAAAAGATCAATACAAACTAGGATCCAGTTGGAACATTAAAGATGTCATGCAGGTCGCACAAATATGAACACATAACAGAAAAGACACAAATAGCGAAACCTTTTTCTAGTGGCACTTTAAGCAAAACTTAAAGATGTCACCAAATCTACCCAGCTGTTGACTGCGCCTATATCCTTGTTTTCCACTATCTGTGTGATCGATTCGTTTCAGTTTAGCCACAAAATTGGGTGGGGCTTTTCACTTGCACCAAGAGCCATTTTTACCACATTTTTGGTTCACATCAACAACCTCAACAACGCACAAATATCAAAGCGCTGCAACTCCAAAGATCCTTCCTGCGACTTAGATGGGAGCACCCTCTACTGACAGCCAGTATTACATAGAATTAGGGTCAGTGCTCAGATATTTTTTAAGACTATACTGAAATCCACTGAACAGCTCACCGATCATATCTATTTTCTATTAATAGCTACAAGCACTGGAAAACAAGGACAGTTTCTGAAGGCCGTGGTGGAAATGTAAAGGCCTTTTTGTATAAAACCATCAAACAAATGAGTAAAAGCAGGATAATGTCAACCTACAGACATGTAACAAAGCACTTTCATTTCAGGTTATCACAGAGAGTCAGCAGATTCTCACAGATTAGCTGGCTTTTAAACATAGAGGACAATTTAAACCAATCAAATTAGCTGGTGTCAAAAGTCGCTTGGACACAAAATGGTTAAAAAGTAGACCCAAGATTTCTATAAAATCCAAGAAAAAGACCTGCATTTTTTGTAGCTAGGGGAACTTAATCTTTCTTTGTTAATTACATTTGATGTAACACTTTCTTCTTGTAGCTCAGAGACTGGAATAAATCTCCCGTGAAGCTATTATTAGAGCAGACAAAAGCTGCTGTTCAACCACCCCCCCCACCCACCCCCCCACCAAAAAACGCCTCCCCCCCCCCCCCCCCCCCCCCCCCCAGACGAGCCGTGCTTCACGATACGCAGAGCCACACACCGCAAAAAGATCACAGCGCAGCTTTAATGGCTCCTGATAACTCACGCATGAAGTGTCCTGTTCGGTTCTGCATGATGGTCCACCCCTCCTTGGCCTCTAAAAGGATGGGCATGATCCTGATGTTGTGCCGATAATGGAAGTGCTCCGGAATGTTCTCTCTCTTGTAGGCCGCCATGTTCGGGTTGGCGTCCACCAGCGAGCCGTACACCTCATCGAGCTTCCCTGCAGGATAAGAGACGAGCACAGGGAAGGGGAGAGGCTGAACATGAGCTCTGTATTTGCAGAAGCCCCACAGTGCTGTGCAAAAGTCTTGAGCCATCAAGATAATTCTCATGCATCTGGTCAGGAACATGAGAAATAGGTGTAGTATACTAGTACAGCCATTGTCAAATATCTGTGCATCACAAAAATCCTTCATGGTAAAAAATAAAGCATGTAATGTAAAACACATAACAAGCATGTGTGAAAAGAAAAGGTGATAGGGGAACTTCACAAAAAGATGCATTTCCCAAAATGTTGTTACCTTCTTTGGGGAGGATTCCCACCACAGGACTCTTATCCACCCAGGTGTACAGGTCCCTGTCCACATACTCATCCAGCTCTATGATCTTCTCAGGAGAAAGCTGTGCCATCCCATGGTCACTGGTCACTATGAGGTTCACTTTCTCGTACAGGCCGGCTTTCTTGAGCTCATTCATGAGGAAGCCGAGCTTCTCGTCGATTCCCGCGATGACCTCGTCCATAAGTGGGCTCTGTGGTCCCAGTCTGTGGCCACTCTCGTCCGGCTCCTCCCAGTACAGCACTGCAAAATCCACCGCTTCCCCTTCAGGTGCAGAGAACCACTCGACGACCTTCCTCACACGGGTTTCAAAGGAGACTGACGCGTTGTATTGGAGGTACTGCGTGGGGAACATGCCGTGGATCTCGACATCGGACCCTGGCCACATGGCCGCCCCGCTTCGGCCTCCGGCCTTCTGGATGCTCACCCAGAGAGGCACGGCTTCGTCCCACCACCTTGAATCATAAATGCTGTCCGTCTCCATGGAGAAAGACGAGTTCAGAGCGGGGTCGTACATCTCGTTGGCCACGATGCCGTGCGACTCGGCAAACAGCCCCGTCACCAGGCTGTAATGGTTGGGGAAGGTCTTGGTGATGTAAGCATTCTCCACGTACTCCACCTTTACCCCTTCGTCCATGATGCTGCGGAAGTTAGGCGTGGGGACGCGGTAAATGTAGTCCCAGCGGAAACCGTCAAAGGACACCAGCAGCAGCTTGGGCTGGTCCTCCACACCCTGATCCGGAGACCTGTGGCGGTTAGGGGACTGCAGGCAGACCAGGGGCAAAAGCAACAACCACAGGCAGAGAAGAGGACTGCCGCCCCTGTGAGGTAAGTAACCCAACATAGTGTGAGGTGTGACAACTCGACCTGCAAGACACAAACACAAATCCAACAATTACCCCATCCAATATACAATTTTTTTTCTGGCTAACTGAAAGAAGGACTAAACGACCGTATGGTATGGTATGGTATGGTATGGTATGGTATGGTATGGTATGGTATGGTATGGTATGGTATGGTATGGTGCCCATCTGTGAAAGTATTCTTAGAATGGAACATGAAAAGAAAAAAATCTTTCAAGTGCCTTTGTTTTTAATCTAAGGGTCTCTTGCAAACAACTTAACTACAAGCCTTTATATTGTGATAGTAACCCACCAGTCAGTACAGGACTTTAGTAATCCATGCTGGGGTGTGGGATTTAATAAATCCTGGCCAGTTAAATGCATGACTTCAGTAGAGATCATATCTTAAAGAGCAATAAGTATCAGCTGTTAGAAAGGCAGACAGCAGAAATATTTAAATGTGAGGATTTAAGAACGTTTCTGTGTGCGATTGTCTGATTTCACTTTGCTGTGTAACTGCCTGTGTGAGCTCTGGTGTTAGGGACAGGCTCTTTCGTGTGGACATAGGGTGCTTTGAGGGTGATTCTAAGTCATTCAAAGGTAAATTTAGAAGTTTATAGAAACCCCCCGCTGCTGAAATCCTACATCATGCATAAAACATTCATTCTAAACACTACAACCGGTGCTATGTGTCAAACACTGAAAGCCTTTTGAATGAAGCTGGTGAGTCGTGTAGATGTGGTGTTGCATTAAAATCTTGTATTTTTTGTTGTTATTTCAAATAGCTTAAATGACAGGTTAAAGCAAACGAAACAGAGATACAGCTTGCCCACCAAACATCCCCACCCAAAAGGAGCATGCATCCCAGGACTACTGAGAAATGGCTCATGGAACAATAACACTATAACTTCCTACATGAAAAAATCAATTACTATTAAACTTTAAGTGAGTCCGTAAATAAAGCATATTTAAGGCCCCATAATAAGAGTGGTATCAAACTTTAGGTATTTAATATCTTTCTTCTTTCAATTAGATGTTGAAAGAAAGAAAACACCAATTTAACCATGCACAGTAATTAACTAAAACAAATTATGTTCTGTTTCTATCATCCCTCTAAACATGGCATATGATAGATATTTACATTGATTACCTATGAGAAAATTATGTCAGACTGACTAAGAGTCCATTAAGAATCATCTTTTATTCAAATCAAATCAATAATGACACAAAATGTGGGAATTATCTGCTATTTTTAGTTGAACATTACTATGATTTTATGAGGTGTCATCGTCTTGGTGCGCGGTAATGAAAGACTTTACTGGAATAACGGTTCAATGAATTATTAGTAAAGAGTAGAATGGGCTTTTTTAACGTTTCAAAGCTGCTCCGTAGAGGCTGTTGGGTTCGTGAACGCATCATTTCGGAAAACAGCACCACAATGATGTCATAGCAAATGTATTGAACCGAGGTTCCACCGGCTGCAATGCAGCACCGCGAGGGGCTTAGCTGTGAAACCGTCCTTCTGACAGCCTGAGGGGAATGCTGACTCTCAGTGACATTCAACAGAAACGAAAAACGGACAGGAAGCGTCTGCGTCACGGTGCTAACGGCTAAAAACGCGCAGTTCTTCCTGCAGCAATAAACGCGCAAAGCATCGGTTCCAGATTCCCACGAACCGGCGGCTGGAGCTCCACGGTTGCGGGTGAAATGCGTGCAATTTATCGTGCAAAAAAAAAAAACGCCCGACCCCTGCCAAATAAGCTTACCTTATTATGATCTGCCCCGACACCGGCTCAGCCCGTCCGCGGCACGACTGGAAATAAACGACCCGGTGTTCCGACAGATCAGCATACCCGACAGACCAGCATACCCATACTCAATACGC
Source organism: Menidia beryllina (assembly GCA_013363375.1). Classification (NCBI taxonomy): domain Eukaryota; kingdom Metazoa; phylum Chordata; class Actinopteri; order Atheriniformes; family Atherinopsidae; genus Menidia; species Menidia beryllina. The sequence goes on along the minus strand of JABUIW010000152.1, from coordinate 1,883,723 downwards.
ATGCGCGAACATGCTTGCGCATGCGTATTACAGCGAAAAGTTGCGAACAGCTGGAGAAGCCGACAGATCGCCATACCTTTTGAAAAACACCAAAAAGTAAGTAATTAAATTATTTTTTTGTACATAACAAAAGGGATACACGCCTGTTGAGGTAGTTTACTTTGTATTTTTCGTACAAACCTAAAGGGATACTCGCGCGTTGAGGTAGTTTAAAGTGTATTTAGAGAAGGGTGTAGCTGCACCTGCAGCCATCTACAAAACGCGTCCCGTACCAAACACACCTCCCGCCCAGCCAATCGTTGATTTTGATTTGGACATTACGTCATCTTGGATACAGATTAATTGAAGTTAATCAAACGTGAGCATGATGCTTACTACCAGCAAAGTTGTAGTTAGCACATAAAAAAAGTAATGATAATCTTGTTCAATGTTGGGATTAAAGGAACACTTCAATCGATGATCAAATTGATGTGCAATTTTGCAACGTATTTTATTTGCTTATATCCTGTAATTTTCCAGGGACTGCACATGCTTTAAATACGAAATTGTTAGAAATAGCATTTATAGCACTGTAGAATTTAATAGTTTCTATGCATTACACTTCTAACTCTTTTTACTTTCTTTTTCTTTTTACCTTGCAGATACAGTGTGACTTCTGTCGACGGTGGACTCACAATGAATGTGCCCCCCACTTTTCTGACGTATTCAAATGTAAAAAGTGTCAGCTAAATTCATTTTATTTAAAGTAGAGTAGGTTTTGTGCACTGAGTAATCTTTAATAAACCAGATAAGTTCCATTGGCATTTGGGTATTTATTTGAAGCCATATGACAATAAACTTTGGTTCAATCACACAGATGCATCACTTTTCAGATCTGTGAAATGACGTTCAAAATAATTATCTAGAATGACAGCGATTAAGAGATGACAGTCAAAAGAAAAAGTTGCAAAAAACCATCACCTGTATCTGTTGGGTACACCCTATCTGTTAAATAAGGTAAGACCACACCCCTAAGAAATCACTTGGTGTGTAGCTAAAATCCGAATACCTGTACTACATTTCGAAATGGCAAATTAATCTTATTAAAGTGTATGCTGACGGGCTGATCTGACGGGCTAAGTATGCTGATCTGACGGGCTAGGTATGCTGATCTGACGGGCTAAGTATGCTGATATGACGGGCTAGGTGTGCTGATATATGACGGGCTAATCTGACGGGCTAGGTATGCTGATATGACGGGCTAGGTATGCTGATATGA
>JABUIW010000152.1:1852331-1876677 GCA_013363375.1 Menidia beryllina | reverse complement strand
GGGGGAGCCCCGCCTTTTAACCTGCTGTCCTCGGACCTAGATGGCCGTTTATTTACAGTCATCAGACCTGGGGAGGATCATGTGAGGAGACATGTCCGGTGTCTCCGGGCTGCAGGTGCATGCTTCGCCTCGTGAAGAGCTGCGACCCTCAGAGGGGGCTGGGGGGGGGGGTCTCCATGACGTAATGTGGGACGGCTGGAGGGACAGGGTGGGAGCTAGGAGTGGGAGGCAGAGCCAGCAAGTCGACATCATGGTGTGATGATGCCTGTTCTGCTTACTCCGAGTAATAATAAATGCGACTATTCCTGATCTTGGCATTGAAAAGGGTTCAGCAACGCACGGTGATCCGAGCCAAACTTGACTTTCACTGCGTTACCGAAACGACCCACAAGATGTCAGACAAATTCTGTCTGATTGTACTCAAAAACTCAAAGACAGGTTTTTGTATCCTAACATACAGAAAAATGGCACCTCGGTCTTGTTGCTGTATGTTGGCAGTAGTATTTTCCTATCAGCCAGATCCCTTTGCCTGGTACATTCACCTTAAATGTATCCTTTAAATTCATCTGTCTAACTTTAAAGCGTTCTCCCATGTTTTTATCCAAGGTCAAATAGAATCAGTCACTTTATTAACTATTGTTATGGTCTGGAGCTGACAGAAAGCAGATGAACTGCTCTATATTAAAGGCCATGATGTGGATGAGAAAATAAGTTTATCCTCTTTCGAATAAACAGTGTTTTATGAATTATTCCATACATTCTATAGTTGGTGAGACATTTTTTTTTGTGTTCTGGTCATTCGGAGCCACTAGTAGCTGTAATGACAGCATATCCCACAGGTTAAGGACCGACTATCTCATTCAAGAGGTAAAATGTTTAACCTTTGCTTGAAACTTAAGGAGATAACTTTATTTAACTAATGTATCAATCGGTTTTAGTTGGTGATGTATAGAGCACCTGACACTTCTTCAAATCACTGATCTCAGCACATGATTCGTAACATCTTTTTAAACTGTTTTGGATACACAGCGGTTCCTATAAAATGACTGATATCTTCCAGTGTAGCTTTCCTGTAACCTCAGTTACAGACATGGTGGTCCTCGGTTAATTACTTTCCATAATGATCCATAATAGCCCCATTCATTTAGTGGAAAGACACTTTTCGGAAATATCCGCATTACATTTGTGGTCATACTGTATGGATTTTCATATGTAGATATTTTCTTTTGGCATGTTGCCCTTTAGCCCTGGAGCCTTTGTGTGTGCTGTGTCCATGTTGTCCCTCAGCATATGTGGTTCTTTCCTGGTACTGTGGATTCCTCATGCCATCCAAAAACCCCTGTGTCAGGTTAACTGGAAATTCTTAATCGCCCCAGGAGAGAATGTGAGCGTTTGTGGTTGGTTGTCTCTGTTTAACCCTGTCGGCCATTATAATCCGAATTAGGAAATTAGGAAAAGTTTGCTGGTCAGACTTTGATGCAACAGAGCAGGCTGGTAACCTAGCTGGTATCAGCATTAAAAATGGTGCAAAGTGGTAAACGTTGTGTAGTTAGCAAAGTTAGAGGGTAAAACACCCAACATGGGTATGTGGGACAAGCCAAAGGTCACTGGGCCTGGATGATGGGAGGGCTCCACGATGCTCACAATGCTTAGTCCAGCAGAACCTAAAGCAGCAGCATCCCTGAAATGATTTGGTAATTTAACAGTTACGTTTTAATTGTTGGAACACACAATAAGACAATTTCTTAGAATAGATTCACTAAAGTTTGGACCAAGTTAATGTAATTCAGTTTACGATGTGATGGAACGTCTTAAAATTCCATTTAGAAATGTAAAAGGGACCTTTAGTGTTTAGCTGATGTTTCGGAGGTCAAAAACATGTATTCGGTTCAGTCAGTATGTCAAAGCGCTGCGCCAGGGAAGATATTTCAGAGCTCTGTTTGTCTCATTTGCACTGCATGTGTATCTGAACCGTGGATGAGAGATTAGAGAGACAAGCCCAAACAAATGGTTCATGGTAAAGCTTGCAAATTAGAATGATTTCAACTGCACATTTTCTTCAGTCATCTGAGTTTGCCTTTCTAACTCATACAAACATAAGCGCAATATCCAAATGGAAACCCAGTTATGTTACCCAAGGTGACTCCACATTGACTCAGGCTATCACTTGAAGTTGTGCCTTTCAAATGATATACAGTGTGTGTGTGTGTGTGTGTGTGCAGGTGTTCTTTGTTCTGATTTTCATGCATTCAGCTGACAGTGCAAACTGGAACAGTGAACGTGCCGTCAGGCTACCTGCTCCTGTGTGTTCTGGGCTACCTTCTAAAATGGTGTTGCATATATGCGTTTGGGCTGGATCCACCTATATCTATTGTGAAATTCCATCTCTCTGTTTTGTACCATCGCCTCACAAAAAGAGGGTTCTGGGTTCTAGTCCCCGGGGGAACCGGGACCTTTCTGTGTGGAGTCTGCATGTTCTCCCTGTGTCTGGGTGGGTTCTCTCCGGGTTCTCCGGCTTCCTCCCACTGTCCAAAAATCTGATTGGACATTCCAAATTGCCCTTAGGAGTGAGTGAGTGTGAGTGTGAGTGGTTGTTGGTCCTTGTGGGTCTCTGTGTGTCCCTGCGATGGACTGGTGGACCGTCCAGGGTTTACCCCGCCTCTCGCCCATTGACCAATAGGTATGGCTCCAGTCCCCCCACGACCGCATTAGGGAATAAGCGGTTATGATAATGGACGGATGGATGTTTTGTTTCTGTGCATTGTGATGTCGCCCAAGAGTGTAGAGGCTGCTTTTGTTGCCCCCTGTACAGTGTTTCCACGCTCATTGTGTTGTTTAAAACGGTGCAATATGTGCTGCGATGTATGTGTCTGAATATTCTAAAACACAACAAATACAGTTGTGTTCTGGAGCTTCTGGACGCGTACTGTTCAGAGGTTCAGAGTTGGAAGATTCCATACGGCACGTGTGAGGGACATGTACTGTACATACTGATGATGATGCCAGTTTTTAAATGAAAGGAAAGTCAATTGGGATCGCTGTTATTTGTGATCCAACAACAATGAACAGGAATTCGGATCATTTCCCCTTGCAGATACTGACTTTCTCCAAAGCAGAAAGGGAAATGAAATCTTAACACAGGTCGATAAAGTCAACTACAGTTCATTCTCCAACACCAGTGTTGTGCGGTATCGGCTTTCCCTTACAACAGTGCCTCTGCCATTTGAGCGGCTTTTCAGTAATTGTCCACTTAATCTGAGCAAATAATTAACAGAAATCATTATGTTGATCATTTGTCAGCTCTGTTAAAGGACAGAGTTGGGTTGGCACGCGTCAATAAACTGATAATCGACATAGTCCAGCAGCAGAGCAGAGTAAAAAAAGAAATGTGTGGGTTTCCATCAGACCTGTCCATTATGGTGAGGTGGATTTAAAAACACCCTTGGTCTTTTAAGAATTTCCTCCTATGCCGCGTGTCTTTTTATTGTGTCTAAATAAAAAACAGTGGTGTTTTTAAAGTAGTTCATAGAAAGCCTTTTAGTTTTGTTCAGTTCCTGAATCATAACTGATAGAGAGTCTATCATTTGGGCTCACCAGTAGAGCAGATGTCACAGTTCAGGTTGTGGGCTGGCCAGGTTAGCAAAAGGTATCATTTGAAGAGCCCATTTAAATAAGCAGCTTAAAACAGAAAAGATCAAACTAATAGAAAAGGCAGTCTTACTTCGGCAGTATTAACATTTTAAGAAATTGTTTCACTGTTGTTCATGGAGACCTTTATCGAGGTTATCAACAAGTTTTCAAGTTGGACTTATTTGCACATGACCAAACATCTGAAAAGACGTGAATTTAGGAAGTCTTTATTTTCTAAACTGGGTGCATACTTCTGCTGAGCACTGGACGGTCAATATGTATCAAAGCAAAACAAATCTATTGAATCATAAAGCGTGAGCTGTGTCTATTAAAGGATCTGTCATATCAAAATATGCACAAATTGGTCTGTTGATGAGTTTTGTGTGTTGTACAATTGCACGATTGTGTGTTCTGTACAATTTTCCTACAGGTGTGGGTGCCTTTTGCTGTAACAGCATTTTAAAAAAATGTGTTGTATGATTGTTCTTGTTGTTTACACCGCGGGGAAAAACCTTACAAGACATAATGCCCAGCAGTTTTTCTCGAGCTCGTCTATGGCCGACTCTGTGCCTTTGTGCCCGTTTTTCTTGTCCTTTGTATCTTTATTTTTGCAACGTTCTCTCTCTCATCCTACATTACCCAGATCCACCGAGAGCAGGCCCCGCTTCCATTGGCCTGTCCCCACTTTCCCTCTCAGCCTTCGGCCATCTAGTGGGATCTGCGCACGGAGAGCCCTCGGCCAATGGCGGCGAGGCTCGGGCAAATCCCAGCCAATAGCCGCAAAGCTCTCATTTACATACAGGGCAGTGAAGCCAATCGGGAGTCTGCACCGTGCACGGTTTTGACCCCTCCAACCAATGGCTGCGGGAGGCACAGAGTTTTGGGGAGTGCATATCATCAACATATTATCGAAGGTGCTTAGATATTGATCCAGTGTTTCGAGGTAGTTCAATTTCACCTCTCCTGGCCCTTCGTGTTTGACCTGAAATTTTCCTTGGCGGAGAATAATTCACGCGTAAAAAATGCCGAAGAGAAAGGTGAGTTTTGCCGCTGCCACCCGGGCGCACTTCGCTCTAGTTCGATTTTTTTTACCTCTCGCATTCGAGGAAAATAGCGGTGCGCGATCTCTGTGGCGACGTTGAGGCAGGTGAGGTGATGCCAAAGTTTTTTGGAAGCGTATCTTTTTTTTTTCTTCTTCCTTCTTTTGCCATCCCCCCCTCCCTAAAAGCCTGCAGCCATTCCAGATGCGTTTAAACGCACGGCTTTGGACAGGACACAAGAACTGGACGCCCCCCCCCTCTTTTTTTTTTTCTCTCTCTCTCTCTCTCTTCTGTTTTTACACTATAAATCCCCTAGAGTCCATCTCAATGGCCGTTCCTGTGCTCGTTGGGTCCAGGGTGCGCGCTGGCGGTTGTCAGCCGGGCGGTCCACGGACGCGCAAGGTGGCACGCGTTCCGGGAATCATAACAGGCTATTATTATTGTTATTTTTAACATTTACATCGGAAAAAAGAAGAGAAGAAAAAAATGGAGGGAGGGAGAGAGGGGGCGGTCACCTCCCTGTTTAATTTTTGCTCCAGTGGGGATGAATGCCTGGCGTCAAGCCGCACGAACAAACCCACTTCCAGCTTTAGAGAGAGAGAGAAAAAAGGGAAACAGTCCGGGGCAATAGCCGCCGTGCTGACAGAGACCGTGACACCACCACAGCTCCGGCGCATTGTGTCAGCCGCCTCCAATCTGCCATTGTCTGCGCAGATTCTCCTGTGAGGACAGAGAATGGTGGGCCTCTAGGGGCGGAGGTCGCCCACATGCAAATGATTTGATTGCCAACCTGCAGGGTGAACCGAACAGCCGCTCTCTCCCTCCCTCCCCTCCCCACCGTGAGGGTGGACTCCTCCCGCGCGCCGTCCTCTCCTACCTGCATGCCCGCGCATCCGGTCAATAGCCGCGTCCGAGTCAGATATTAATAGTCCGGTGTTCTGTCAGGTCAGCATACCCGTCAGACCAGCATAGCCATAGTTTTACGCATGCGCGAACATGGTTGCGAATGCGTAATACTGCGAAAAGTTGCGAACACTTAGAAGGCGTCAGATCGCCATACCTTTCGAAAAACACAAAATCCGAACACCTGTACATTTTGAAATGGCAAATTAATCTTATCAAAGTGTATGCTGACGGGCTGATCTGAAGGGCTAGGTATGCTGATCCGACGGGCTAAGTATGCTGATCTGACGGACTAAGTATGCTGATCTGACGGGCTAAGTATGCTGATCTGACGGACTAAGTATGCTGATCGGACGGGCTGATCTAACGGGCTAGGTGTGCTGATCTGATCAGATCATCATACTTATCCCGTCAGATCGCCATACCTAGCCCGTCAGATCACCATACCTAGCCCGTCAGATCGTCATACCTAGCCCGTCAGATCGTCATACCTGAGAACATGACAAGTTTTGTTTAGAGACTGGAAAGATTATCTTTCGGAAAATCAAAAAAATGTTTCAAAATGTGAGAATGTGAATACTCAATATAGGATAAACAGATTACAGTAGCTTTTTAACATCAGGGCAAATACAGGAATAGAATTCCATCCATCCATACATACATGGATGAAGACATTAGCCAGACTGGAAAATCAGGCTATAGAAACGTATATGCAAACATTATATTGGCGACATGCAGCGATACGCCGACAGACACCAACAGCCCAGTTTGGCATGGATTGCGCAATCAGAGGTTCAGCTCGGCTCCTTGCTGCCGCATATCATGTTTCAGCCCGTATTTCAACAGAAAATGTGCAATTTCAGCGATTTTGACAATTAAAATGATCGCAATTAGTCATACATAAAGATCGGCGGACAAATAATAATATGTCATCGTATGTTTTGTCTTGTGAGGATGACCGCACGTCCCATAAATATATATACACAGCTATATAATTACAGTCTCTGTGGCTGTGCAAGTGAAAACCTTGGAAAAGAATCATCTTTCTCAGACTATTACGTATGTTGGCACTCGGTATCCCCTACCGGTAGCCCCCTACCGGACCCCGGCACCGCCCCCCCCCCCCCCCCCCCCCCTAAAACTTTAAGATATTTGGTTGAATCTGCTTTTCCTTAGTTTAGATCCTCATTGGTTTGTTTTTAGTCATGTGACTTGTTTTTAGTCATGTGACAAAAACAAGGAAGTGGGCGGGCTACCGCGCTACCGCGGTAAAAACCGAAAAACGGAAAACCGGGAATACCGGGAAAACCGGGAATATCGGGGAAAACGGCCACCGGGGGAGGGTGGCCGGGCCTCCCCAGAGGGGAGTCCCGGACAACCGACCCCGGTTCGATATCACTGTACGAGTAGCCCCGCTCCGAACCCCGGTATCGCGGGAGCCCGGGGGCGCACTAGCCCGGTAGCCCCCCCTCCGGCCCCGGTAGCCCGGTTGCCCGGTAGCGCGGTAGCCCGGTAGCCCCCCCTCCGGCTCCTTACCTTGTTCATCCGTTGCAGTGAGAGTCCGCCATCTTGCCATTTGAGCAAATTTAAATCACTCTGGAATTTGGAAAAAAAAAAAAAATCAGGGGTTTTCAAAACATTTAGGGAAACTCCAGATGGGAAAACAAGTAAAAGTTGCAAAATGACATTTAGTCTTTCAAATCTTAATTTTAAACTGTAAACAAGGAAAAAAGTACAAGTAGCTTATAACTGTACTTATAATATAGAATGAATATGACTGTTTTAAAAATATAATGTAAAATTTAGGGGGACATTATCGCTCTTTCTATATTGTGGCATTTTCTTACTCATATTGTGGGCCTCTTGTTTATCCACGATCACTGACCTAAAAGATGAGAAAAACTTGTGACAAAACAAACTGAACAAAGTTTGCCGGCATTGATATTTCTTTTCTCTAATATCCTGTAGTCTCCAGAGGGTCCCGAGGGCAAGGAAGCCCCCAAAGTCACAAAACAGGAGGTAAGCGCTTTGCGTGTTTGCGTGCACATGGGCGGTTATGTGTTTCCCTGCAGTGTGTTTTGGTTGTTCTGTGTTGGCTGTCTACTGACCCGGTGTTTTTGAGTTTGACAGTAGGCACACACCAGACTAACCATTTGTAGCGGTCACTAGGCAGAGCGGCTCCAGATCCGCCCGCAGAGGTACAACTGATATCTCTCTCTCTTTCACCATCCTTCCACCTCTCTGTCTCTTTGATCATCTTTGCTCCGGTAGCCCACCAGAAGGTCAGAGAGATTGTCAGCGGTGAGTTTTGGCTCTCCTCCCCCCCTCCCCACCTCCCTGTCTTCACCTCTGTCGCTGTCCTCCCTTTCCTTCTCTCAGGCTTCCTTCATTCGAGTGTCGTATTACCATAGCTCTGTGTAAAGTCCTCTCCCGGTTTATGGATTTGATTAAGGCAATCGGCATTTGATAAATTCCATAAACAGGCTCCCCGAGGATTGGATCTGGCTTGGTACGTGTGTCTTTTATCTGTCGTCTTCGTCTGTTGTCATCATTGGCCTGTTGCAAGACTTTTGCCCATGTGCTGGGCTGCATGTCCCAAAAATACTTCTCAAGTAAACGAATATATGATAAAGCCAATTATAATAGTGAAGTATGTAAATGTATTCACCACATTCACCTCACCATAAAGCAAATTCTTATTGGCTTAGACCATTAAAATACAGACCAACAAATGCGTGTCGTTTTTTTGGGGGCATGCAGCGCGGTTGACAGGCCGTGTGCTCATACGTGCATCACACTTTGCATGTTTCATCCGTCCAGACCCAGTCTTTGCATGTGTTCGTACATTTGCATGTATGTCGTCCTTAAAAAAAAAACCAAGAGGGACATTCTGGGAAAAATTCATTGTCTCTTTATCGTCCGTTTCATGAGCTTGTGGCTATTGCCACTTCCTGTTGAGAGATACTGTTTGGGAAACGCCCCCTAGATTCCCCTCAAGATCTGGTTATATGACATGACAAGAGAACCACAAGTGGAGGAGTTCAGTGTTCTCTGGCATATGAAAACGTCTACATGTGTGAAATCGGCAGTGTAATCTGATGAGACCAAACAGGGTACAAAAAGAGTTTTGTCCATGGGAAAATATCCTAGAAAAACATGGTTACTTCTCCTTGAAGTTAGACTTCCTCTTAGCATCCCCGAAGTTTAACATTTAATTCTTTGTGGGCTTATTCGTAGTGTTGTGGTGTGATCAAAGTGAACATGACAAAAGTCCGTTGCTGGTCATTGGGGCTCCAAAGTTTAATTTATGTATGTTTAATAGATATGAAGACACTTGTGGTGTGTTGGTTTAGCGTGTTTTGGGCATTTTCGGTAACTTTTCTAATGTGTCGGTGTGAATTGTTTAACAGTCGGCATTTGGTACAAGACAGTAAATCCTGTTGTTTTTTTATATGGCTTTAACGGCAATGTTTTACCACTGTCTCGGGTTGTTTTATAATGGCTGCCTCAGGTGTTTGTTTCACATGCTCAGCAGTGGTTAGTTACCAGGCAGCTGAGGTACTACGTGGAGACAAAAATGAAGGCGTAGTCCCTCTAACAGCTGTAAGAAGGTCATAAGTACGCCTGTGAACAAGCCTCAGTGATAACAGCTTGAGCTACTTTTCTGATCCGTTTCACTTTTGGTTTCCCAAAGCAGTAAAAGCAACCATTTCGGTGACTTGAGGATTTAGCAGAGCAGGAGCAGTTGCTGGTTTACTTTTCTCAATGGACCTCTTCAAATGACAAATATGGGAACAATAAAAGAAAAAACAAATTTTCAATTTTGCAAATTGACAAAGCAGTGAAAGTCAAAGAAAGAGAAGCAAACGGATATCAAAAGCTGGCTTCAAGCAGAATGCAAATACAACATGATACTGCTCTCTGTGGCTATATTTAGCTACCTTCTAGCAGGCTTTAGCTGCTGTATATTTGAAATAGTTGGTATCACTGAAATGCTTGGTGTAGTTTAAAGCACTGCGGAGAAACGTAAGGTAGCTTAGCTCTGTCGAAAATGTATAAGCAGGTTTGCGCATTTGGATGAACCAATAGCATTTTTGTTTTCGTTACATTTTTTTCATTATTAACACAACAAATTCGTATTTAGTTGGTCATATAAAAGAGGGTGCTTTCATTGATACCTTGTTGTCAGTCTATTCAACCTAAAGTTAATAATTGTTCACAATATTTTGCAAACATGTAGAAAACTAGCATATTCTTAGCTTGTCTTTTAGTTAGTTGTTTACTGCATATTACATTTTTGCAGTTATCCTGTCAAACTAGCACTCCATGAGCACATGTGCTCTCACTTAAATGCTCAAAGAAATCTAAAAAGAGAGAATATTTCCCAACTTGTCCAAGTACTCTACTTTTAATCTCAGCCAATCATTTTAACATGTTTCCTGATTTAATTTAATTTCTCTCATATTCAAATTCTTCCAACCTTTTGCTTCTTATATCAGATAACCCACATTGATGCATTTTCCACATGCTGCGAATGGATGTTTTCTTATCTGTTATTTCCCCGTTGTAACACTGTGGGTCATTTATTCTACGAATGTTCATCCCCACCATTTTTATACCCTTGTTGTGTTTCAGTTTAAATCTTTTGTTCAATTGTCGGAGACTTCCAAGATATTCTGAGGGGAAAGAAGAGAAATCACATGAGTTTATTCAGTGATAATAGTGTTACTGTAGCTCTTGGCTTCAGGGTAATGTTGGTAATGTCCTTGGTGAGCAGCATGGAAAATTTCCGCAGAAAGCTTGCTTGAACTGAATGGATTAGTTTCATACTTCCCTCTGATATAGTGATTTCAGTATGATCTGCGGTCAGTGAACTTTTACAGGGGGCAGATATTTATGGCATAACTTGGACTGGATTATAACCAGAGCTGGTTGCTTAGGAAGTAAAGTCCAAGCACTTCATCTTTATTAATATTTACAGTAAGACCCCGGACAGACGTTCCCATCCTCCATGAGCTCCGCGTTCATCGGAACGCCTTTGCTAAGCTGCTGTGTGGAAAGGAGAGAGGACTAAAAATACACCAATTATTTCTCCAACAGCTGTGAACTGCGACAGCGCCAAAAGTCTTAACTTTTATTGTGATTGTGTTACTCGTAGAAACCCGCTCCACCCAAGCCCGAGGCCAAACCCAAGAAGGCCATCGTCAAGGTACAGAACACACCAAAATGGTCATGTGAATTGAATTTACCAGTCTTCATACAGCTTTTGTCCAAAACTGTGGAAAAAACAATCAATATACACAAACTTCAGGCTGTATTCAAAGCTTCTATATATTTTTTTACTTTAAAAAATGAGAGAAATCCCTTGCATCTATTTTTTATTGAATGTATAACCTTTTACCTACTTTAGGTTAGATAGGTACAGGCATTGTAACATATTTCCAAGTCTCCATTTTAGGCCTTAGCAGGCAATTGGTTCAATCGCATACTAAATTAATCAAATTTCTCAGCATTTCTGTATCGTTTGCTTGGAAATTTTGATGTAAGCGAGGAAAACTGTCTGTAATGGGAAATCGTTGGGCGTCCCTTTTGAGCTCGGGTCAGAGTGTATGTTCTTCCCCTCCACTCTGTGCAGAAGGTGGCAGATGAGAAGGGGGCAAAGCCAAAGAAAGGCAGCGGCCTCAGGGGGAGGAAGGACGACGGTCCCGCCCAGAATGGAGAGACCAAGACCAATGAGGTACGGGAAAATGGAAAAGGACAGAAGATTCGGTTTTTAACGGGCAAGAAAATAATGTTTCTTCTCCCATTTTGTCAATTTGTGTGTAAACCTGAACATTTACCAACGACGACACTTGTATTCATCCATATCCCACTGCCCAACACTAATACGTTCTACACACACACACCCACCCACACACACAGATCTATGTGTCTCGTCCGTCTGTCAGTGTGTCCTCCATCAGAAGCATGGCTCCCTCCTTGATGTCAGTGAGAGGGCAGAGTGAGACAGTCAGAGTTAAGGGTATGATCGATTTGTTTTCCAAATCGTCCCTGGTTTTGTGTGTGTTTGAACACTTCGCAGCCGATTTGTATTGACTTGAAATTAAAACGAACTCAAGTGTGTATTGGTGTGCTGTGTCGGTTAGTGTTTTTTAAAGGAGCAATCCAGAGTGAAAAAACCTCAGAGGGCGGTCGAGAAGGAAATGTTTTGGGTTTTTTTTTTTGTTTGTTTGTTTGTTTGTTTTGTTTGCTGTGCAGTGAAGTAGGCCAAGGGCTTCTTTTTCCAGCAGCAGGAAGCTGCTGCACACGGTGCTGCGATGTGAAATGTGACTGGCTTGTTGTTTTCATAGACAGCTGGCTCGACCAGTAGTTGGGCAGAGGGAGCAGATGGGAGGCGTTCACTCAAGTAAGATATCCCAACAGTCAGATTTAATTCCCCAGACGGCGGATCGTGTCATGTAACGACGAGCGGTTACGTGTCCTCCTGGTTTGATCAGAAACGTTCACAGCTTTTTTTTTTGGTATTCTTCGTGCAAACCTACACAGGCATCACTTTTGGCCCACTATAAGGAAGTTGGCAGCCTCTCTTGCTGGACTTTTTAGGGGATTTTATGTGTCTAGCCTTTATGCCAAGCTAATATCTTGCATGCATTGTGTGGTACAGCTCAACATGAATCACTGCTCGCTTTCAGAACCAGACACTTTCCTTTATTTTATTTCGGCAGTGTAGATAATCCCCAGACAGCCTGCATGGAGACTCCCATCTGATCATGATTAAAAAGTTTTCAGGGTGGCAAACCAGCCTTTTGAAATGTATAAGGACATTTTTTCAGTATTTTCTGCGTCTTCACAGTCTTTAAAACTGAAAAAATGTACGAGGAGTTTATATGTGTGACATGAAAACACCCTGATGATGTGTATGGGGATTAAGCCTTGAAGGCAACTTAAAGGCATTATGCCAGCATAAAGTCAGTATATATTTAGAATATTTCTTAATTCCAAATAGAAGTCAGATTTTCTGTTTACCTTTCTCTTTAGTTTGTTTTTATTGTGATATAAGATGTATCATTCCGTCAAGAAACCCTTTTAAAAACCTGGTTCTTGTTTATTTGCTTTGTAAAAAATGTCGGATGGTATTTAAGCTAAACCCGAATTTGAGTTTGTGGGCTCGTCTGCCCACCAGGAGGGAAGAAAGACTTGGTGGCTGGAAATCAAATGGTTAATTCCACCCCGACTTGGTGACCATTCCACTTGTGTCCTGTGTAACTCACCATCTCTTCTCTTCTTCCAGGTAACTGAGGAAGCGGAGGAGGTGAGCGAGGAGAAGGCGTGAAAGAGTCTGGCGCGTCCACCGACCTGTCCCCTCCGACTCCATGGCAGCAAAGCATCTTTTTTTACTGACGATTTTTGTACCATGCTGAATTTTTTTTAGACTTGTGATAGTACAGATGGACAACCAGCAGCTCCAACCCATATCCCCGCCCTCATTTTAGCTTGTTTTTTTCCCTTCATCCATTCGGTCCCCCCCCCCCATTCCTCTACCTGTGTCAGGGTTGCTCTTAGAAGCGGAACGGCAGGCTGAGGTGGTTTTTAATCGGACAGCTGCAGATGTTCTTTGTTTTTCCCACAAAGGGGGCCATAAATGTGACTGTTATGATCTTAACACCGGTTCTGCCTTTTGTTTATGATTATTCTTCCTCATGATAGATAGTTGGCATTATTGGCTCTGGGCCTGTGAGAAGCTGATGTTGGATGTTTAAGTTGAGGGTCTGTGGGCATGAATCAGCAGTCATAAAGCAGAGTGATGAAAAACACGTTCCTTGGTTGCCATGGGGAACATCTGCAGCTCCTTGAAAATCCTTGTTTTTTTTTTCTTTTCTAGAATCGCCACCATTGTTTTTCACATAGCTCCTTTTGTATGTGTGTGCTGGAGTGGAAGTGTTTGTGCGTCTCTGTGTTTGAATTTGTCACCCCCACACCCCCAAACCCCCCCAACCCCAACCCTGAACGCCTTGTCCTGCAGCAGAGTGACATAGCAATAACGAGTGGTGCTTCTGTTCTAGACAACTCTATTGGCTTTGGACCCCTCTGGGCTTCTCCGAGTTTCATCCTGTAAGGGGAGTATTTTGAAATAAAAGGAAAAGTTGATGTCACGTGGAAGTGTGTGTTTTTCAGTGTCTCTCCTCGTATCTCAAAGTGGAAACACAGCATGTGTGTTGAGTGCGGTGCTGGTTCCAGGCTGCATGTGTACGCAACTCTGTGTCCGTTTGTGTGTGTGAGGGCTCCTTTTCAGTGTGTTCAGGTTCACGAGCACTTTTTAAACCCACACAAAGCCGACGCTGTGTGTCTGCGTGCATCTTTGTGTGTGTGGGAGGTCGCCAGGGGCACGTGGCTGCATTAAATACAACTGCTGCGTCAGGAAGTGAATCGTCAGCATTTGCCAAAGTGGTGGGACCTCTGAAGCCATTTTGTCACTTCATTGAGGGACAATCTGCCACTCAAACCCACGGACCATTGGCATGTAAAGGTGTGGAGTAATAATGCCACGTCGGAATTCTCTGTCGGTGCGATGCCTTCAAAACAACTGTGCAACCAGTGATCATCCAGAGGCATAGTTAACATTAGCAGTAATTCATTTGCATAGAAGCAGATAAAACAAATAGAATACTTTAGGTCTTAGCAGTGGCTTTTCAACGTGCTCTACACAGAGGGAAAGGATTGTTCAGTCTAATTAAACATGACCACCTTCCAGCAAATGAGCTCAAAATAGAGCTTCTGAATGAAATGCGGTACGTTACTAATCCAAAGGGGGTATCGTCTTTATTTTCAAAGAGTAAAAATACAACAAAAGAAAAAGTCAAAATAAAAAAGGCAGGTACACCCTGCATTTTATTTTACATGAGTGGTAGCAAAGACAGGGGCGGATGTTTTTTTTTTAAATACTTAGAAATGATATTGAGTTGGTGTCCACATAAAATGTTAAAAGTGTCACTCCTGAAAAAATTACTCGTGGTTAGTAAATGTACTTCTGTGCTGGATGTAGAGTGTGGTCTTTACAGTGGTAAAAAAAAAACTGTTGCGTAAATAAGTACATATCTCATCTATTTTATTATTAACCTTTGACTTCTGTCATCTTCCTGGAGGCACAGGATGAGGTTGCCTCCTTGTGGCCATGTCAGTTTATAGAATTACATTTAAAACTATCAAACCTTGAGGCTACATGACAAAATGTCATGACAAAATAATACCCTCAAAAATAGCTTTCTTTAAAATTCTGGCAAGTGTCAAAACGAGGACAACACAAGGCTCGACATACGTATCACTGTGTCCTTATTCATTTAGCAAAGGCTAAAGCAAAATGTCACCCCTAATACCAAAGATTAGTAGCAGTCAGTTACTTTAAAACATTTTGAATTAAAATTAGCATCAAAACGCAGAAGTTCTGTTAAGAGCATTGCACTATGTGTTAACGCTATACCAAGAAGAAACTGCGAACAACCCAAAAGGCTCATGTCACATGTGACTCTACAGGCCTCACTCAGCATGTTAAATATTAAAGTTCACAACAGCACAGTTACAAAAAAGTCTAAGGGAGTACAGTTTGTTTGAAAGGGTCCCATAAGAAAGTCTTCAAAAAAATATAACATGGAACAATGTCCTTTACTGAGACTCATAAAGTGCCGATGCTTGGGCATGATGCACGGACCCTCGTCAGATGAATTACAGAAACAACACATCAGAACAAACATCTCAGTTCCAACTGATTTGAGCTAATTTTGCCCAAGATTTGCTGAAACTGGGTCATCAGCAGGACGATTATCCCAAACAAGGCGGCAGGTTTACAGTGAACGAGCTGAAAAACAAATGAATAAGAAAGTGTTTCACATCCAGACGTGATGTATGTTGAAATACTTCAGCTAAACTCTGTACGAGAGAGATACGCATAAACTAACCAGTGGTGTCATTTGTTTATGAGAGGCTAATGGTGTCACAGAGAAAGCAGTGATGTGGTTCTACAAGCTGTGAGTCATGGCTCTGCTCAGCCTTTCACACACCACCTCTGCATTCTAATGTAGTTTTTGTTAAGTGAATGACAATATAACATGTCATGTGTTGCTCAACTGAGTGTGAATTTCCCTACTTTCCTGCAAAGGACTTAACAGTTTGATTAAGTCCACATATGTAAAAGAAAGAGGGAGTGCCTTCACATAATTATTGAAAGGGCAAAGTACAAGGGCAAATACCGGCAACCTGTTTTATTCAATATCAATCTAATTCAGAGATGAGAAGTGATGTCTGTTGTCAGTGTTGCCAACTGTTTGATTAATCTGAAACCAAGGAAAGAGAGAGAAATATATCCTTCTGAATATGATCTTTTCCAAAAGATATCACGGTTAGTTAATGAAACCCTACTGGTCAAAAGCCTTTTGAACTTCTTTGAAAATATAATTATCATTATCTTATCATATAAATTGCAAAAAAAAAAACGAACACAGAAGCTTTTTTTTAAGGAGACAGTGTAATGTTTGTCAGTACTACAAATATACATTTTCTAGATTAAATTTATCATTTGCATGCCTGATGAATCTCCCTGATGCTGAAAACTGAAGTGACTTTGTTGCTCTGTGAACACTGAGCTTTGGCCACTTTTCTGCATGAACTTTAAGCAAAGGTCAAGTCGGAAGTGGCTGTGTGACAAATGAACTGGCTGGGGATGTTCTCCCCAGCTGCGGGGGGAGAAATAAATACACGACTCACAAAAAGTTCAGGGTATTTGGCTTTCAGGTGAAATTTCATGGAAGGACCTAAAATGCACAGGAACCTCTACAGGTCTACTTAATGGGAACTTCTTTAAACTTTTGAATGCACATGTTCGGTGTTTCAGTAAGTTTCTCTCAATTTTCTGTTCTCTTTACAGGAAAATTAAGGGTGTGAGGCAAGTTACTGTGGCATTGACATTTTTTGTTTTGGTATACCCACCGCTGCTGTTGGGCTCTGTTTCAATCAATTGTTCGAAGTAAGGAAACACCAATGTATGTTTCTATTTAAATGGTATAAAATAACTGTGGTGTGAAATTCTTTCACTCGAAAATCTAGATATCCATAACTTTTTTGGAGTATTGTATGCTCCAGTCTAGCAGAGAAATAATGCTAATCACTCTGGTACAAGTGAAATATAAGGAAACCAACTGACATGACTGTCAGGGAGTTAATTACTGTGATTTCACCACTCCCCCAACCCTGGTGGGTGGTTAGTGTGTATAAATCCGGAAAAGCAAAAATATTACACAACCCTCTCAGAATAAACACCACACCCACATATCTGCACTTCTGACATAGAAAAAATAAATAGTGCATTTTATCCTCTGGTGACAATCCCACCTTGGTTTGTGCCCATCTTCTATAATGTCTATAGTATCTGAATTTTGCATTGCAAACATTAAACTAAACAATGTGCAAAAGTAATCCATAAATAAGGAACAAAGTCAGATTGCTGTGAATACATGGGATATTTCTTTATTCTAGTAATGGTTCAGATGATAATGTCAGACAGTATCTGTGGTAACAGGGGACAGACAACATGGACAGGAAGTAACTAATAAAAAGCACTGTAAACTCCTTTTACTGAATATTACTCTGATGTACTTTTTGTCTTAACTTTGAAAAGAGATGTGCTAAAAACCTATTGTTAAGGTAAAAAATATATTGCCTTCCCTGATGTTCTTACTCATTTGTCATTTGTCATTTTGCCAATTTACTCACAATTTCCATGATGACCACAGGAAGTCATTTATTTAATTTAATTATTTATCTCTGTTTTGTTACACCTCTACATCCTCTAAAGCAATTTTTTAAAGCCTTATTCCAGGCATCCCTTAGGGTTTGGAGAGCTAATCAACTGCTCTGAGGAAATTTCTGTTGACTTTGTTACACCTCATAAGAAGTAAAGAAATAAAGACACAAACCATAATCAGCAGAGGTCGCAGTAAAGCTTCCAAACAAGCATAAAAAATCAGTGTTTCCTAAAAAAAAAATTGTCTGTGGAAATGTAAATACAAGGAGAGATACTTTGTAACCAGAGCTATTGCAGGCTGGCACTAGTGTGGTGATGATCTAGGCCAGGGGGATCCTTCCTCTTTCTAAGTTAGGATGTGTTGTGGCCAACTCATGGCCAAGAGGGCCATGAGTACGTTTAAGGAAAGGATTTTCAAAGGAAGCATGAAAAAGAACTTTCAACAGCTATGGCGTGTAGCACTGCAAAGCTTTCAGGACTGGACAGAATGGAAACAGTTGGACAAGCGAGGTGACCTCCGAGCTCACACTATTAGAAACCTTTATGCCACCGTGATCAGTGTACCCCTGTGGACTAAGGAGCGACTCGGAAAACCATTTCCATTCATCACAACTGCTGTGTCCCTGCAATATAACAGTAGATCACACAAGCTCTTCTGCAGAAATCCTACTGAATTCAATGCCAAAGATAAGAAAGACCTACCAGATACTATTAATGCAGAGCTGTATGTGATGAACCTGTAGAGCTTGTCACAATGATTATTTCAACAGCACAATTCCAGGCCTCACTACGCACAATTTCCATCGTTATGTATTCATGGACAAAATCTGAAATCCTGACCGGTACGCCGGGGCAACAGACGTCATCTTGTGCAGCTTCAGTCTTGTATTCAGTGTTAATAAAAACCAAGTTCGTCTTGGAAAGTTGCAAGATTTAGTATGCTCAGTTCCCTTAAGAATCAAATGTGTAATCAAAAGGAAGGCTGATGTAACACCACGTCAAACAAGTCACTACTGCAGCTTTTAAAAACTGTGCTGCTGGAATTCGTTTTTGATGTTCTAATACGCTGAAGGTGGTGAGCAAAGACACTGATATTTTTCCATGGACATCTATTTCTAAGATAATGGTTGATGCACATTTTGCATTCAAGAACAAAAATGATGCATATGACAAACATCAAACGATCTCTGGTGCTTTGACGTGTGAAAAAGAGATCGATTTACACTTTCTGGATCAAGATGCACCACGGTCCCTCATACGTAAGTAAATGTCACACGCCCTGAATCTTAGGTTGCAAGTTCCTAAGTTTGCAATAATCAACGCCAGTGTTTGCTTTATTACTATTGCACATATATTTTGCATTTAACAAAGAAATATTTATGTAGGAGTTGAATGAGAAAAAAGTGGTAACCGTGGTAAATTACTTCATATCTTTTAATAAAACAGCAGACATGTTGATAGGCATCTAAAAAGAGACTACTGACTTTTATATTTGTAACCTTTCACTTGGTGGAAATGAGAACATCTGTTCTGTGATCTGTAGTTTTAACTTAATGCCAGTAGTAAGTTGTTTCTTTATATCCTCTGATGTCAAGTGATTGGGAGTGGGTGTGTTATTATGCACTTCCTTGATAATCTTCTTTCATGGCCTATTTTGCATCATTGTCTCCACTGCCATTAAAGTGCTGTAACTCACGGGGATCATTCATTAAGCTGCATTCCCCTTCCTTCCAACCCTTCCCCCATTTTACTGCTTAGCAATATTTGGAAGAGAAATGGACGACTTCCCTACCAAACAGCTCACCAAGAGTGGGTGTGTTAGCTAGGCTATGTGTAGTGTTACACCACAACATTAAGGGTAAGGTAGGCCACGGCGAAGACGCAGAATTAACACCGGCGACTGTGATATTTAGAAAAACCTAATCGAAACGGTTGTAAGTCCCTCTGAAACACGGGAGCCATATTCTTAAATCCGACGACACACGTTTGAACACATGTCGCAGGAATTACATTCGTCCGGTCCGCAGCAAATGCTAAACTATCGAAACGCAGAGTTACAGCGCACAACGTGTGCGAAATGCCATTTGGATGCAAAGTAACTGCCATGCTGCCGCAATGAGTCCTCTCCTTCACCAAGCTGCCATTTCTTCCTCCCCTCGACAGGGGCGGACGAGAGACACCGCGCTTGTATGCTTCCGCAAAGGGCTAGCGTTTTTTTCCCTTTGAGGGGGAGGGGGATTTAAACAAACAACCCCCCACGGCATACCAACCGCAGTTGAAATTAGCCCCGAACAACATTCAGTGTGGTAGGATTGTCTCCGTTTTGTTCTGTGCCGTAAGAAGACGGTGTTTCGCGGGACAAAGTGTACGGCACGCACTAATTGCCGTTTCGCGGAGGAATAGTCGACGCAGCCGGGACTAAGTGTGAGCGAGCTGAATGGAGGCAGCCTCTTCCTGGTGGATAAACAGTGACAGCTACAGGGCAGCCACCTAGACCCAGCACGCAGGCTCTGGCGCTGCCCTGGCAAACAACACCAAAATGGCTTCAGACAGTACACACATCGCGCAGTTGACTTCTGGTGAGTAAATAGGGAACGGAAAATGTGTCACGGTTGTTTTAATACCCCCCCAATTTCCTCGGTGCCCTCTTCTAACGCAGCTCCCGTCCTCTTCTCCCCCTCCAACCATACCAGAACTGTACTTCCTAATAGCCCGATTTCTAGAAGCTGGACCGTGTCAAAAAGCCGCCGAGGTTGGTTTTTATGTATTTTAGGACAATTTAGAACATGTCCGATATTGTCACGAGTTGTAATTTTGTATTTTTATCCTATTTTCAGACCCTGATAAGGGAGGTGGAGGAGAAGGAGGTAAGCAGTCAGCACTACGAGAGATGCTTCTGTCCACACTGTAGTTTGTGATGTTGCTTTTCCTCTGATTTGTAATTTAATGTTTTAAAACATGACTTGATACATTAATGAACTGGATTATCACAGCCGACACTATTTCTCCATCTTAGCTTCTACCCAAAAGGCTGGACTGGACAGGGCAGGAACACCCTGGGACGTACGAAAATTTGGTAAGGGTGCTCTATAACTGAGGAAAAAGTTTTTAGAGAGCAAAATAAAAATTGAATTTCCCGCAATTTTTAAATCAGGTGGTAAAGAAAAAAAAAAGGGCTCAGAGTGCGACTTGGCCGCAGATTGGGGCTGTTTTTGCAGCACCATGTGGGTCTGCTCTCAACCTCCTGTGCGGCATGTCGAGCGAGTTTGGGGCCATGCAAACCCAAAAGGTTCGAATAGTTGCTGGAAAATAGTGTGTGAAATGTTGATACGTCATGAGTGTTGTGGTGTAGGAGCGCCAGGATCCGGAGGAGGGACTCCCTGCGCCACAAGCCAGAGAGAGATGGAGGCGCTCTTGTCCTGCAAGAACCATCATTTCTGTGCATAGACCGAAAACACACAGGGGGGCAAGAGTCAGGAAACGGGACTTTTTGAGGGGAATATAAACAGTAGATCCAGTAAAACTGGGTTCGTAGCACTTGTTGGAGGCTTGGTCGTAGGTGGAGGGATTTCGGGGGAGCAATTTGTGGGGGAGACTGTTTCAAAGTTGGGCGGAAGAGAGGAAGCTCAGTTCGTGCGGAGATGAAAGGTAACTTTCAGCTGATGTCTTAAAACCGCGCTATTAATTGACACGCTAATTGTCATGTAAACAAACTAAGCTCGGCGGATTGAGACGTTTTACGCAGGGGGGGCGTGGATACAACTCGTCAGCCGTTAGACGTTAGCTTATTTTAGCTTAACTGCCCGGACCCTTCGGCCTTATTTTTTCTCACCCGCTATTCGACAAGTTTTATTTTAACACTATTATAATAAATACAAATATTGACACGTGGCTCGTTTACGACACAAAGCGACTAAACATTTTTCCCCCAACAAAATTTCATGCTAGCTTTCGGGAATATAGTTCCGCGACCACCATGGGCATGGTCGCGTGAGCTTGGACGGCACGCAAATTTAAACGTTTAAGAAATTATTGACAGCGTCTTTCTGCCCTGCTGCGTTTCTTTCTCTCTTCCTGCTTGGCTCGCTGGGCTTTGCGTCCCTCCTCCTCCTCCCTTCCCCAGCCGTTCAGCCTGCCTCCTGTCTATTGTGCATACATATCCGTATTAAAAAAAAATAAAGAAGGAAAGAAAGAAATAGTCTCTTGGACGAGGGGGGGTTTAATTATTATACGGAAGTGGGAACGACTGGGGGGGTTTACGGAGAGGAAGGCAGGATTTGGGTGGCTTGTCAGCGGTTGTAGTCGGACGTGTTCGCCGCTACAGAAGCAGGGGGGGTTGGGCAGCACCGAGGAATAAACGTTGTCTTCAATGATATTGATGTAATTAATATTATTAATAGCGGCTAATTAATTTGAGTGGATTAATTGGATGTATTGTCATTATTACAATTATTTTTTAATTCTGAAACACAGACAGACTAGGAGAACGTTTTGTATTTTTATGTTGGTGCGTTTTGAGGAGAAAATACAGCCAAAATATGTAATTACATACATTTAGTTTTTACGCTGTTATTCATTATTTATTGGCATCTCAACATGGCGAACCTTTTTAGGGATTTTAAAACGACTGCCCTTTTTTTTTCAAATGGATTTATTTATAGGGGAGATTTGTCAAACAGAGTGTTTGTAGGTGATGGGCTGATGGCACAGAGTGTGTTTTTGTGTTGGCAGGGATGTGCAAGACCATGTGCGCTTCCATGGTGCAGTTGAGTGTGTGTGTGTGTGAGAACCGTTACGTTTTATATGACAAGAAAAAGGGACCAAATAATTATTCACATATCTCACTAATGCAGATGAGTGTGTGTGTGTGTGTTGGATCTACGTGTACCTGAGAGCTGATATGTGCTTAGAAACACTGATCACGTCTGGGAACCAGCAAGGATGTTGAAAGCAATTAAGGGGTCATTAATTGTGTGTGTGTGTAAGAGGAAAAGAGAGGTAGTGGTATTGTTGCTGCTTGGATAACGAAATGGAGAAAATGAGCACATGCAATATTGAAATCAGATTGTGGCTGATGCAAAGCTGTTGCTGTTATTATCTGAAATTCATTTGATGTAAATACATTTGACCCCCCCCTTCCCCTCCCCTGGTGTTTCTCCTGCTCTTCCAGTCATTTAGCCCAGTGTGTGTTTCTGTCAAAGTAGGCCGTGTAGGAGTGTCCCCATGTGTCAGTGGAATCAGTGACACACTGTGTTTATACCAGTGTGGGCTTCTGTCCTCCTCATGCTTATGTTGTGGCCACACCCCCCTGCACCCCTCACACCCCCTCCCTCCTCTACTTACTCCTGCCGCCAACTATATCTGTATCACTGTCATTGTAATAAGGGCTATACATGGGTAACAACTTAGTTTTTTGGTGTTTTTTCCCATTTGAATGAGTGAATATATGTATATGTATATGTATATATATATATATATATATATATATTCTTTTTTTTTTTAAGAAGAAAAAAAGAACATTAATTATTTGCCTCTACTGGCATGTGGTTTGTGCAGAAACCATTATTGATGCAGGTTTTTAGAAGGGCACCTTTAACTCTCAGTGGCAGCCGGCGTTCCCGGAAGTGACGCTTTCTTGCCTTTTTTTAAGGAAGCTCATTCTTTTTCATCTGTTTGGATCTAAAAGAGCACAAGACTGATATTTTATCTCCCTGAAAGGGTTAGGGACTTCTTTCAACCACCAAGCTCTATTTGATGAGTACACAAACTATTTGGTTCACAATGTAAATCAATCATGTCAAATCTGCTTGAGACATTTATATGATTGCTTGTTCCTGAATAGATTACAGAGTGTATCTGCACCTGAATACAGTGCTAACAAGCAGGCCCTGCAGTTTCTCCAGCAACCATTTTAGAGGAAAAGCTCCAAAAGGGCTTTGAAGGGAGTTGTGTGGCCTCTGCGTTGAAATTAAACTCGAAAAGAGAAAAACCAGAATAATAAGGAACCTTCAGTGTGAAGTCACTTTTCAGCTTTTTGACATTGTTTGTACTGTAGATGAAATCACTGACTTCATTACGGTTATTTAATCGCTTCCCCGCTGTCACACTTGGCCACAGGTTTTTTCAGATTGAGCTAAGATG
Source organism: Menidia beryllina (assembly GCA_013363375.1). NCBI lineage: Eukaryota > Metazoa > Chordata > Actinopteri > Atheriniformes > Atherinopsidae > Menidia > Menidia beryllina. The sequence goes on along the minus strand of JABUIW010000152.1, from coordinate 1,853,169 downwards.
AGTACAAGGCAGCCTAGATGGGAAGCCCTGCGGCTTTAACTTCAGCAACTGTTTGCAAAGTTTTTGTATAATAATTTTGAATAGAATCTTGGTAGTAATCTTGACGTTAACCAGAATTAGTTATAATGAAACAGGTCTGTGGAAGACCTTTTATAACTTAAATTTGATTATTTCTAAAGACATTATGAAGTTCTAGCGTAGAGACTTTTTTTTGTTAGAGCTGTCTTTACAAAGGAAAGCTTATCCAGCTGTGTGTGTGTGTTTAGGTGAAACTCTACAGGCACGTAAGTCCAGACCACCTGCTGCAGGTGTGCTCCAGAGTGTGTCCGCTCCTGGAGAGGGAAGTCCCTGCCAGCGTGCCTGGGCTCACCAGCCTGCTGGGGGCTGGCAGGCAGAACCTCCTCCGCACCACCAAGAGTGAGTGGATGAAAGCTCACAGGCTCCGCTTTGCTGTGCACACACACAGCAACACACCCAGCTGCAAATGAGCTCCTGCTTGCATGCTCAGACCGACAGGCGAATGAGAGTCAGGAAACGCACACGTCTGTGCTCCTGCGCAGGTTTTATATTCATGGTCCATTCACCCCGATTTGTTTTTCTGATCATTTTGAAGGTTGCAAGCATGTTGTGTGGAAGGGTTCCGCACTGGCTGCGTTACATTGTGGAAGACCACCGGAGCCTCCTATTATTTATGGAAGCCCGCCCAATATCGGTAAAGAATATCAAATATTGACAATAATTCTAACCAAAACTAAAGCGCTTTGTAACCACTGTATTCAACAACCTGCGGTGTGTGTGTGTGTGTTTGCTCGTGTCCAGTGGAGACGAGCTTCAGCCG